>PVLD010000067.1:0-435397 GCA_004027595.1 Dinomys branickii
CGGAGGAGCTGCGTGCAGAGGAGCCTCAGCAGCTTCTGGCTGAGCCCAGAGAATGGCAGCTGAGGGGCTCTCTGAAGAGGAGGGGGAGACCCAGCAATCAGTGCAGCGAAGTTCTTCTTCTGAGTTAAAGGAAATCCGAAAAAGTGGGCAGAGCTACGGACACTTGTAGAGGAGACCCGCCCAGACAGAGAAAAAGCCAATAGTGGGCCACGTCACACTACAGAACAGTGTTAGGGAAAAGACAGAAATGACAACCTTAGGCCAGCTTTTAGTTCTGAGAAGGTCGAGACCTGGTGAGCCCGAAGCAGGTCCTGGTGGGCTACGCACTCTCCCGAGGAAAGGACACCAGGGAGCCGAGTCCTGCTGTTCCCATGGAAGAACGCTCCTTCCAGACAGGGCCCGCCTCCCGTCTCATCCTTCCGCCCTGCAAGCCCAGGTGTCAGCTGGGGCGGTGAGTGCAGTCTGAAATTGTCGTTTCCGGTGGACTAGGCCCACTTCATAACTCCTTGGTAATGGACCAGGAAAATCACTGGTGTTGCTGATAAATCATGCACATTATACAGCCCTTTTTATTATGAAAAGTTTAGTTAAGGGGTGCTTTGGGAGGTTTGGAAAGCATCATGAGTATTTCCTTTATTTCATAAGGGAAAAGTAGTCTGGACTTACAACCAACTTGAGTTACAACCAGCCCATGCAAATTGAGTTTGAATAAGGGTCCACTAATATATGTAGATACCCCCAAAACCTCAGGTGCTCAGCAGGGGCTTCTGAAGGAGGCGTGGCTTGGCTAGAAGGGGCGGGGGAGTGGACATGGCTTGGAAGGTTCCTCCCTTCTTTCCTGTCTGGGGTGAGCAGCTCTCTTCCTCCCAGGCCTAGTTGCCAAACCGTTTACCACTCAAGGACCGAAGATCCTAAACTGTGAGCCAGAGGAAACCCCTCCCCTGCTTTGAGCTGGGGCACCCACCATTGTGGCCCTGTGACAATGAAGTGGCCAAGACCCAGCGAGCCTGGGATCAGGGTACTGGCTGCTTGGGAAAGCCCCGGACCAGGCAGCAGCTATGGGGGACACGTGTGACTCTCAGAGCCCCTGCAGCCATACCTCTGGTGCCAGCTCCTGCTGGTAGTGCCCGCCTGCCACTTGGGCAAGCGGCTGGGGCCCCATCTGTGCAATGGAGGGGCTGAGTAGAAAAGCCATATCACTGGCCGTGTGGTGCCCACTCTGTGTCAGCCCGTCCTGGGTTCAAACCCTTGCTCCAATCTTTTCTCCTTCAGTTTCCCAGAGAATTCGTGTGCTCGCTCAGTGCCTTAGTTTCCCTATTTTGCAAAATGGAGAAACCCAGGTTGCTTCCTTCAGTGAGATGGCCCTGCCCAGGCTCCTGCTGGGCACTGCCACACCCTGTAGCCGCCATGTGCATGGCAGGATTCATGCCCAGCCTGGCACGTGGACACCATCAGTGTGGTGCCTGTGAGCTGTGCCCTGGCCGAAACGGGCGTAGGGACCCTGAGTGCATGCGGGGGCAGCCAGGCGCTGTGGTCACCTTCCCACCCAGGGGCTGGGCCCGGCTCACTTGGGTGGGTCCTGGGTGGGGCCATGCCAAGTGCCAGGCCAGGGGTCCCCAAGACCCCCAGGGGGCTGTGACCATGACCCGGCGTGTGCCATGCAGGGATGACTCCTGCTCCTCTCCAGCGGCTCCTGTTTGGGCGGCTGTTGAGGGCCAGGGGTCCCCTGGGTCTCCCTGCTCCCCCCATCACTGATGGTTCTGGTCCAAGGCGGGCAGGACAGCTGCCAGCTCCGTCCGTGGGACTGTGCCCTACGGGGAGGAGCAGAACCCCCTCTCCGGTGGCTCCACTGCGGCGGCGCGGGCTGCGGAGCTAGAGCGATGGTTGCGCCCGGCGCCGCCCCCGCGCTCCCGCCCGCCGGGCTCCCGCAGGATGGCGCGGGCCAAGCTGCCGCGCTCGCCGTCCGAGGGTAAGGCGGGCCCGGGGGGCGCCCCGCAGGCCCCCGAGGAGCCACACGGGCTCAACCCGCTGCTGCCAGCCCGCGGCGGGGGCTCCGTGGGCAGCGACGTGGGCCAGAGGTAGGGCGCGGGTCCCCTTCGCGAGGTGGGGGGTGGGGTTCCCATCCTCGCATAGCATCGCATTGCTGGCTGGGTCCCTGCTTCAGGGGGCGAGAGGGCAGGGGCTGCCCTGTCCCGGGCACCTGGCCACAGGCTTAGCCAGCCAGCCCTGGACTCCTGGAGGAGCCTCAGTCCTGCTCAGAGGTACACAGTGGGCCTGTAGTTAGGACACAGGGTGCTGTGCTGGGGGGCCTGAGCCCCATCCTGTCCCAGGAGAGCCCTTGAGGGGGAGACCAGGACTTCAGGGGGCAGGCTGTGTTCCCCCAGGGACCATGCCCAGGGCAAGGCTTCCCTGTCCAGAGCTTCTGGACCCAGGGCAGGGTGCAGCACCCCGTTTCTCGGTGAGGACCCCAAGGCCCTGTAACAGTGCACATGCAACCAGCATCTTCCTGTGCCAGGAGCCAGGGATGCTGTGGGGGAAATGGGATGATTCAGACCTGACCCGGTGTGGGCACCGTCGTGGGCATGAAGCTGTGCTGGCTGGAGGGTGCGGGCCGGGTCAGGGCAGGGGAGCAGGACTCTGTCCGGGGCTCTGGTCCTCCAGGGAAGGGTCTTCCTGGCAGAAGGAACGGTAGGGGCAAAGCCTGGGCTGTGGTGCCAGGGCAGGGCTGCAGGAGCTTGGCAGGGCCTGGGCCTGACAGATGGCTGGACAGGGACTGGGTGCTGTCCTGGACCTTCCCCCACCCCACTTCCTGCTCCCTGCAGTCCCCGGAGAGGCTGCTGTTCCCATTTGCCAGGAGATACTGTTGAGGTTGAGTGCGTGGTGACTAGGCAGTGCAGGCAGGAGGATGGTGAGCGCTGGCTGGGGCCCTGGGGTCTGTCCCTCCCCTCCCCTCCTCTCCTCTCTTGGACACTGGGCCTGGGGTCCTGAAAGCTGTCCCAACAGGCTCCGGGTCCTTTAGGATAGATGCAGGGATGGAGGTTCAGGCAGGCTGCACCAGAGCCGAAGCCCTGCTTCGGAGCTCAGCCATGAGGCTGCCTCCTCCAGGAAGCCCTGGCTGTGCAGGCCACAGCTGACCAGCCTCTCATCTCATCTCCCCACCCCCAGCAGACCTAGGGGGCCCTTGTTCCAGGGCTCAGACATGGGCTGTGGGGTCTGCTCTGAGCCCTAGGGAGCCAAGGCGGGTTCGGAGCAGAGGGCACTTGGCAGAGTTGTGAGTGAGGAATGAGAGTCTGGTGGGGAGACTGGAACTGGGAGGCGAGGCTGCGCCTTCTTCACAGGAGCCCTTCCAGGCCAGCCAGGGCCAGGGCCTGCACCTTGTCCAGAGGGTGGGTGTGGCTCCACCCAGAGTTCCCTGAGGCCGTGCCCCCAGCCAGTGCCTCCCTCCTGCCCCAGACTGGCTAGGAGGGGCCGGGTGGTCAGAGAGCATGACCTGGGTCCCACACAAGGGGCTGAGCCTGGGGTGACCCTCAGAGGGTCAGGCACCCAGCTCCTTCTGGCCCTCCACAGCCCAGGGTCCTGACAGGCTCCCAGCCCTACTCAGCCCGCACCCGTGCTCCTCCTGAACTCGCCCCAGACTGCTACCCTGAACTGTGGCCTTGGGGACCCAGAGGAGCAGGTGAGGGGACACAGGCAGAGAGGCCACGGTGTGCAGGGAGCAGGGTCCTGCTGAGCCACGGTGATGTCCCTCAAGTAGGGACACAGTAGACCTGGAGGAGGTGGGATGGGCCCTGAGGTGTCCAGTGCTTGGGGTGAGCATGGGGGTCTCCTACAGGCTCAGGGGAACTGAGCACAGCCAGGGACCTAGGAGGGGATGGGCAGTAGGGGCCCCCGTGAAAGTAGACAGGATCCTGGGAGGGCGGAGGGAAAGGGGGCTCCCCGGGAAAACAGCCGAGGGAAGGGGAGTCCAGGGCAGTGGGGGTAGGCGGTCCTCAGCCACCCAGGGGGCGCCGCCACACGGGCACAGCCCGCTGCTGCCAGCCCGCGGCGGGGAGCAGGTGGCCAGGAGCAGGGCGGCTGCTCTGGAGCCTCACCTGCGGTGTCATCAGCACCCCCAGCAGTGGTTTCGGGGCTGACACAGCCCAGGGTCTCTGTGCAAAGTGGGGGGGCGAGGGGGGGCTGCAGCGTGGCCACTCCTGTTGCCCTCCCTGCCCCAGCCCCAGCCGCACAGGCCCTTCCAAGCCTGGCATCAGAGCAGCTGTGTCTGAGGGCTGGAAATGGGCCCCTCTGCACAGGGCCGGGGAGGGGGCAGGGCCCAGGGCCCAGGAGCCCTCTCGTTGGCACCCCAGCCAGCTGCACCAGGCCAGCTCAGGGTCCACTGTCCACCTTGCTCCTGGCTGTCTACCCACAGCAGCTGTTTCTAGTGTCCTGTGACCTCCGGGGCTCCCAGCCACGGTCCTTCCCGCCCACCAACACCCTGTATGTCCTCCTGGCCCAGCTCTGACATTTGCGAAGCCAGCACCACCTCACAAGCACACGGCCACCCCCGTCCACACCCTACAGTCCCCTCGTTTGTGCTGTCAGTCCCAGCTGTCATCAGCAAGCTGCCCCCTGCACCCCCAGGCTCCCTCAGGCTGCAGTGGCCCTGTCCTTAGTGACCCAGCCTGGAAAGCCCAAAGCCTGCCGGCCCGGCTGTCCTGGGCTCCGGAGACCATCTGTCCGCAGCAGCCTCCTTACTGGGACCCTGCCACCCTGCAGGTCCAGGCCCACATGGTGGCCCCATGCCCTGCTTGTCCTTACCATTGGTGCTGGTCAAACACCAGCTATGCGCACAGCACCCCTGTGCGAGTCGCCACTATGAAGATCCGCTGCTGTGGCTTCGAAGTTCCTGACCCCTCCCAAGGTGGCCTGTCCCCCTGTCCCCCTCTAGAACATGCCCATCTGCATGGCTGGTGGGTCCTTGGCCCCAGGATGTGCACAGTGGACAGCCAGACACAGGCGTGGGTGGATGCCTGGTCCCTCCAGGGACCTGGGGCGGCATCACCATGTGGCCTGTGAGCTGGCAGGACTACCCCACACAGGGCTTAAAACAACAGCAGCTCACTTCCATGTAGCTTCGGAGGCTGGATGCATGAGATGGGGTGTGGCAGCCTGGTTCCCCAAGGCCTCCATCCCCTTCCTGGTCCTCCAGCGCTTCCCTCTGTGCACACCACACACCACACCCTCTGCTCCACGACCTCTGTCCAGACCTCCCCTCCACATGCAGTCTGAGCTCTGGAGGTTGGGGTTTACATGTTTAGCCCAGACTCAGGGCTCTGCTGCCTGCAGGAAACCGTGATGTGTGCTGTGAGCCCCCAGCCCTGAGAGAGGGTGTTCCCAAACTCACCTAGGCAGGGAACTCCTCTCCCTCCAAGCATCTGCCACCCACTGCTTCCTGGGTGGTGCAGGCCTGGGGCGTGCTTGGCGCTGAGCAGCGGAGGGTAATGGTCCGAGTGTGCTGGAGCTGGGTCAGCCTCCTGCCGAGGGCTGCATGTGACAGCGGGTAGTGGGTGGCCTGTGGCTTCTTGGGGCTGCTGGTTGGGCCTGGCTTCTGCCCACCCGCATGCTGGGTTCCTCCAGCATTCCTGCCCCCCCTGCCAGGGGGCTCTCTGGTTGGACCCTGCCCAGACCCCCGACCTGGCCTGGAGGCCACCCCACCTGCCGCCTCCTGCACTGACATCTGCCCTGTGTCCCAGGGTGCAGGTGGAAGACTTCAGCCTGGACTCCTCCCTCTCCCAGTAAGTGTGTTGAGGGGCTCACTTGGGGATAGACATGTCCTCATGCCCTGGTAGACCAGTCCCATGGGAGAGTCTGCTCTGCCCAGGCAGGGCCATAGCGCAGCCAACCAGCACCTCCTGGCATGGGGGGGGTGAGGGGGAGTGGAGGGTGGTCGTGGTGAATGGTCCCTCAGGGAGGAGCCAGGGAGCAGCGGGGGATGTGTGGCCTGGCTGCCAGGGGCAGCCAGAGGGCAGCACAGGGACAGCAAGCACAGGCTCTTGGACCTGGTCTCAGCACCATCTGCTGTTGCAGGATGAAGGCCCTGGGCCAGGGTTCAGCTAAGCATTAGGCCCAGAGACTGGAGGTGCTCTGAGGCGGGGAAGCCAGCACCCTAGTGCACCCACCTCTGGGCCGAGGTGTAGTGGCCCTCAGTGGGGCCATGCACTGTGTATTTCATTAATGAACACTGTGGCCAGCAGTGGGCAGCAGTCACTAGTGTATAAGGAGCCTCCTTTGCAAGGGCCAGGCCTGTCGCGTCAACCCGAGCCCTGGGCCATTGCCAGGCCGTGGCTGGTGTGTCTTGCCTGCGCCCATATGGGGCTGTGGGTAGGGGCGCCCACCAAGGGCTCTCCCTACCCTGCAGAGCTGGGCCCCGGACTGTGGGGGATGTGGACCATGTCCGGCTGCCCCCATGTGTGGCTGGAGCAGATGGCTCTGGGCCCTCGGTGGCCTGAGGCCAGAACAGGAGTCAGCTGGTCCCCAGGAAGCCTGTCTTGC
This sequence comes from Dinomys branickii, assembly GCA_004027595.1. NCBI lineage: Eukaryota > Metazoa > Chordata > Mammalia > Rodentia > Dinomyidae > Dinomys > Dinomys branickii. The sequence goes on from PVLD010000067.1 coordinate 6,532, forward strand.
AGGGAGAGCCAGTCCAGGGCCATCTAAGGAGTCACTCACTCCTGCCCCAGAAAGCCACCTGGAACCCTCCCCACCACATTCCCAGATGATGCCCTCACCTGCTCTAGAGCTCTCAGGGCCTGGGGCCTGCCCGGGACAGCAGGTGCCTGGGGAGGTGGCCTGGGCCTGGGAGGAGCGGCAGAGCCTCCACCCACCCCATCACCCAAGCTGGGTCCAGAGCACGAAGCTCTCAGAGCAAGTGACAGGCGAGCATGCAGGTTAGGAGGGGAGGCGGTCTCTGTGCGTGGGGGCTGGGCCGCCAGCAGAGTTGATGCCCCCTCCAGCCTACTACCTGCCCCCTCCTCCGAGTCCACCCTGTCCCACCCTGGTGGTCCTGCCAGAGCGGGGTGTGGTGCCGACAGGCCCGGCCCACACAGTTCCCCTGCTCCTGCCCACTGCCTGTCATGCATCCTCCCCTGAGCCTGGCACATGGCTCATTCTCACCTCACCATTAACAAAGCTCCTCCCCTGCCAGTGCCCTCAGGATGCCGTGGGGGGGGGTCCTGTCATCCAGGAGAGGGAGCAGGGTGGGGTGGGGCCGGGCCGGGCTTCCCAGTGGGCACTGATACCAATGCTGGGCCTCTGGCTGCCGACTCAGCACTGCTCCGGATCCCGGGAGGGCTGGTGGTACACATGAGCCCGGGTGCAGGAGGAGCTGGGAGCCGACCCTGCTAGGTTCCATTCGCTGCCCCCGCCCTGGCGGCCTGCACACCTTCGCTTCGCACATCCCGGGAGGACGGGTAGCATTATTCCGCTGTTTGTGGTGGTTCAGCAGAAGTGGGCGGCCGCAGTTCATTAAAAATGGAAAGCGAAGGCAGCTTCATTAATTTGCCTGGCATCACAGGGCTTAGACCTTGGGGCCAAGCTGCCGGCCCGCAGCTTCCCCAAGCAGGGTGTCCCCATCCCGAGATGGGTGCTGTCCCCATGCCTTGGGGACTGGGCAGATGGTGTCCACGCCGACCCCCTCAGTGCCTGAGCAGGGATGTCACTGCCCTGCCCTGACCCTGGGGAGGATTCAGCCATCACCGCGTCGTCTTCGTCTTCGTTTCCTGGCTGTGCTCGCTGGGACGCACAGCTCCTGGTCTCTAGGTGGCGCCCTCTTCTGAGCTCAGGGCCAGAGCCAGGGCCAGGGCAGGCAGAGGGAAGGAGGAGAGCCTAGGAGCTGGTGGGGAGTGATGGGGCGGGAAGTGGGGTGGGCACGGGGTGCTGTGCCCGGAGCTGGGGAACCTGCGTCCAGCAGGTGGTCAAGGTGGAGCCGTGGCCTACCTGGGAGGGGGGGCTCGGTGGGCACCTTGGGGTTGCAGCCCAGAGGTCAGAGGTAAGCCTGAGCTAGGGTGGGCAGAGACGCCCCACAGGTGGTGTCCAGCTGTCCAATGAGGCCAGCATTGAAGCTGAAGGGCAGGGTTTGGGCCCTGTCCTGCCTAGAGTGGACACCTGAGAGGACCTAGAGCCCAGGTCCTCAGCATGTGCCAGACAGGGCTGTGGACAAGAGGGCTGGAGAGTCAGAAGTGGAGGGCACCATCCCAAAAGGACACCAGCCCAGTCTCTGCTGCCAAGGACACGTGAGTTAGAAGGGTTTGGGCTCACGGGTCCGGAGGCCCAGGGTCCAGGGCTCATCTGACAGCCATCATAGTGACAGAGGCCAGAGGTGGCCTGGCTTCCCATGGCGAGAGACACAAACCCAGAACCTGGCCATCTTTCTGCATAGCCACCAGGGCTGGACCATGGTACCCATGACCTTAGCCAACCCTGTCACCTCTGGGAGTCCATCAGGTTTCTCTGTCTGCCCCGCAGTGGGATTAGACAGCGGTCAGGGACACTCGGACCATGTCCCAGCCTGCCAGAGCCAGGAGAGGCCAGGGCAGGAGTCAGGCTCGCCAGTCCAGGGGGCTCCAGGTGGCACCTGTGCCCAGACGTGTGTGTCCATGTGGGGGTTGGAGGACGCAGAGTGGGGTCTCCTTGAGGTCCAGGAGGAAGGAGGGACTCAGCCACCTGTGCAGGTCCCCTGGGCAGGCCAAGTGGGGAGGCGGAGGGAGCAGATGGGTGCACAAGGTCTTTCTGGGGGAGGAGGCAAAAGGGGTGCCTGGAAGTTCCAAAGCTGCTCTGAGGGTGCGGCTTGTCTTGGAGACCTGGCAGCAAGGTACGGGTGCTGCGGAGGCTTTGGGCCCAGGCCTAAGAGGAGTCCTGCCCCAGGCTACCCAGACCTGGGATCCGACTGCCAAGACCCTGACTGCTAGTCTGTCCCCCTTAGCTGTGGCCCAGCTCCTTCAGTGAGAAAGGCATTTGACGGAATCCCAGAGCCTGTGTGGCTGAAGTGACTCCAGCCCCAGCAGGGCGCGTGGCAGCCACAGCCTGTGCTGTGTCTTATGCTTGGGGGCTGTGACCTTCAGGCTCATTTTTGGATAACAGAGCAGCCAGCCCCACCAAGCAGGGGCATCGGACTCTCCCACTGCCTGGGTGGAGGTGGCACCCACAGAGGGGAGTGATGCCCATAGCCTGGCTTTTGGAGCCACCTGCCTGGGGCTGATGGTAGGGTGGGGACAGTGACCTGGGCTGGTGTTGCCTCACCTGCACTGTACACAGCTGGTGACCTCCCCCATACGGCCCCAGGATGCCCCTGGCCTGCAGTTCTCTGTCCCTCCCCTTCTCACGTGACCCTGTTGTGCTGTGGAAGGTGCCTGGCTTGGCTGAGTGCCACCCAGGCCCCTGCCTGCCCACACCAGCCACCTGCGTGGGAAGGGTTTGGCTCCTCCGCGTGTAGCTCATGGATGGCCCTTGGCTGGGCTCGGGCTGTCCCTGCCACTGCCACCTTCCACGTCCAGTTGGACCCGATCTGTCCTGCCCGCAGGGTCCAGGTGGAGTTCTACGTGAACGAGAACACCTTCAAGGAGCGGCTGAAGCTGTTCTTCATCAAAAACCAAAGATCCAGTGAGTGCGGCCATTGGGGCTGGTGGCTCAGGGTGAGCAGGGCAGAGCTCCAGCTGTGCCGCTCAGAGTGGGCACAGGGGACAGTGCCTTCCACTTCCAGAGAGCAACATGTCAGAAGGGAGGCAGGGCTGGGACCTGAGGATGCTGTCATCCAGCTGGACCACACTGGGGGCTTGAGGAGGGTTCCTGTCCCCCCATTCTCCTCCTAGCCTGGATGCAGGGAGCAGAGCAGCCTCAGGGACCCCTGCACCCTGGGCCCTGGTGCACCTTCTGCCCCCCCAGAAATCCTGCAGCCAGCCTCTCCCTTGGGACAGCCCCAAGGCTGTGGGGATCTGGCCAGTCCCCCCCCCCGAGGCACTTCTACAGAGACCCAGCAGGACCTGGGGACCCCACCCCTGAGCCCAGGTGACACTGCACCTGCCCACAGGTCTGCGCATCCGGCTGTTCAACTTCTCGCTCAAGCTGCTCACCTGCCTGCTCTACATTGTCCGTGTCCTGCTGGACAACCCAGCTCTGGGGATTGGATGGTGGGTGACCAGGGGCCCTACAGGCAGGGTCCTGGGGCTGAGACTGCCTGGGGGAGAACCGTGATCAGCCCTCAGCCACAGGTGACCCCAGGGCCAGTGCCCAGCACCCCAGTAGAACCTGGGTGGTGCCCAGAGTAGAGAGGGGTCCTATCCCGGGTGCTCTGCAGCTGGTCCTGGATTAGAAGGCCGGGGTCCGGGCCCACAGGGGCACCGCATCACCCCAGCCTGTGGGGCGGTACAGGGGTCCCCAGAAGCCCCCAAAGCAGGATGCAGGCCTGTGGGCTCCCACCATCTCTGAAGGCCCTATCTGACCCTGGGGACCCATGGTGTATCCACACTGGTGTCCACGCCCACCACATCAAGGAACCAGTACCTGAGATCAACCAGGGCTGATCTCCAGGGTCCCCCAGGCATCCAGGGAGGCAGGCAGGCACCTGTCCAGGCTTCTCTGCGGTCCTTGTCTGCACAAGCAGTTGGTGTGGCTCCCAGCCCTGCTCCTGAGGGGAGGCCTCGGCCACCGGAATCTGCCTGGCTCTGTACCAGGGATGCTGGGCGTGGCTGCGTGCCTCTCTGGGTCAGTCCAGGGTGCTATGGTTGCCAGGAACTGCATCCCTGGAGACGGCCTCCTGCACGTGCCCTGGCCTCGGCCTGTTTCTGGGTCCTCCTACCCTTGCTGGCTGACGGCAATGGCAGGGCTGTAGCTGCCCCAGGCTGCCTGCTTTGCAGTCTCTGGGCGAGCTGGCCCTGCCCTTTGCTTCCAGCTTCCCCTCCTGCTTGGTCTAACCCCTCCCTGTGCAGGCTCCTGATCCGCACTCCGTGGGTTCCCCCCCCCCCGTCTCATGACTCTCGCAGCTGTTGATCTTTAAGGGTGGCCACAGGTGGCTGTGGCTGCCAGCCCATCTGGGGACGCTGCCAGCACTCGGTCCCCCGGCTGGGAGGGGCTGGGCCGGGCCTCACTCTCAACACTTGTACTTAACTCCCCTCTTCCTTGTCCCCACTCCCAGGGGCCCTGGTGCTCCCAGGCCAGGCCCCACCACTGCGGAGAACAATCCTGGCCACAGGGGAGAAGAGGCCGCCACAGGGGTGGAGAAGGGGCGGAGGGGCTCTGACTGCTCCTCAGCCTACTTTCCTGGGTCCTCGTGACCTTCTCCAGGCCGCAGGGGTCCCCGGGCTCTGGTTCAGCCCCCCCAGAGAGCCACACTGTATTCATTGCCTGTCCCTAGCACAGGGCCTGCTGTGTGGGGTGCGGGGTGGGAAAGTGGGGAGCGAGTGGGTGATGGATGAAGGGTGCATGGTGGATGATGGCTGGCAGAGGGGAGGAGGGGTGGGTGACTGGGTGGGTGGATGGGTGGGGGAGAAATGGGAAGTAGATGTTAGACACCTGTGGTTTGGATGAGTGGGTGGGACATACACAGGATGTGGGGTGGATGACTAGGTGGTGATGAGAGATGACCAGAAGGATGCTGGATAAGAAAATGCAGGTAGTGGGGGATGGGCAAGGGGGGATGGGGGGGATGGGTGGACGGGTGAATGAATGGAGGGTAATAAGAGACGAAGCCGGGAGTGGTGGCGCAGGCCTGTAATCCCAGCACTCGGGAGGCTGAGGCAGGAGGATCGTTGAGAGTTCGAGACCAGTCTGGGCTACAAAGTGAGCTCAAGGCCAGCCTGAACTGCATAGTGAGACCCTGTCTCGAAAAGACCAAAAAAAAGGTGAAAGGATGGATATTGGGTAGGAGAATGGGGTAGTAGGTAGATGGTAATGGACAGGTGGATGGACAGATGGGTAGGTGGATGGGAGGACAGACACCCAGTCACTCCTGTGGGCACTGAGTTGGTGACGGCTCCACTGCAGCTTGGGGGAAGCAGGTCAGGGAGGGGAGAACTGCCCACACGGGGCGCTGTGAGCAGCTGGGTCCTGCTGGCTAGTGGCCTGGTGCTGGTTCAGGTCTGGAGCAGAGCGAGCCTGTCTGCTGTGCCCTGCCTCCTCCTGTCACCTGGCTCCAGGTGGCTTGAAGATGCCTTTCTTTTAGAGTGGCCTTGGGCTTTGTCCTCCAGGGTAGCCTGTTGGCTGTTGGGACTGTGCCTAGCCTTGTCCAGGCAGCTGCCGGCTCCACCTCTGGTTGGACAGGGCCTCCTGAGAACTTCAGTGTCAGGGGAAGTCCCCACATATGGGACGTGTTCCCGTGAACTGGGCTCACCCCTCCCGCCTCAGCTAAGGACCCCGCCCTGTCTCAGCTACAGCCCAGCATACATACCCTGTGGAGGTGCAGGGTGGACACCCGGGTGCTCCCTGACCCTGAACCCACAGCCCCCGGGAAGGACCCTTGGGGTCGGTGCTGACCGGGCTGTGGTTGGGCCAGCGCTGTGTCTCTCCACAGCTGGGGCTGCACCAAGCATAACTACACCTTCAATGCCTCATCCTCTGAGATCAACTGGTGAGCTCAGGCCATGTGCCAGGCCCCTCAGGGCAGGGCCAGGTGGGGCAGACAGGGCGGGTGGAGGGGGTGACCACTCCAGGGAGCCCCAAGCTCCTGTGAACCTGCTCAGCTGAGGCCAGGCCTGAGGATCTGTCTGGGGTCCATCTGGGGAATGTCCCCTCATCTAGCTGTGGCCCCGCTGTTGTCCTGTTCATCCTGGGCCTGGCTGCGCTCCTGGCAGAGGCTCACCTCCCTGCCTCCCCAGGGCCCCCATCCTGTGGGTTGAAAGGAAGATGACACTGTGGGTGATCCAGGTAAGCGTCCCCCATCCCGCTGTGGGCCCGGGCCCAGCCCTCTCCCGCAGTCCCCAGGCTGTGCCCTCCCATCCTCCCCACCCTTCTGTCTTCCTGCCAGCTCCTGAGGGCGCTTTCTCAGCTCCGCCACTGCCCCTGTCTCAGTGGGCCACACTGGCTCTGGCCAGGTGCCGGGCCTCCCCCGGGGACCAGCAGGGGCCACGGTGAGAAAGCAGCCAGGGGGCTCCTGCGGGCCTGTGTGTGGGGGCTCCCCCCAGCCCCCCACCTGCAGAGAGGCAGGATGGGGCTCCCCAGTGCTCTCTGAACCTCAGGACCCTGTCTGGGGGTGTCTGGGCAGCGGCTGTGGCAGACTGTCCTGGGCCCAGCGTCCCCCTTCGTGTGGGCCAGGCACCTCTGTGAGCTCTGTGAGCCTTTCTGCCTCCCAGGTCATCGTGGCCACCATCAGTTTCCTGGAGACCATGCTACTCATCTACCTGAGCTACAAGGTGAGCCCCCGCCCATACCAGACCCTGTCGTCCTGGCTTGGCTTTGCCCTGCACCCCCATCCCGTGTCCTCTCCCACGGGCTCTAAACCTCCGTGATCCTCAGGGCAACATCTGGGAACAGATCTTCCGTGTGTCGTTTGTCCTGGAGATGATCAACACGCTGCCCTTCATCATCACGGTGGGTAAGCTGCCTGCCGTGCCCCGCCCAGGCGCACACCCGCACTGCCTGACCCGCCGCACCCACAGGTCTTCTGGTCACCACTGCGGAACCTGTTCATCCCTGTGTTCCTCAACTGCTGGCTGGCCAAGCACGCACTGGAGAACATGATCGTAAGCCGTGCCTGTGTCCCCACGCAGGACTTGGCCTGGCTCGCCTCCAACCTCCTGCTCAGAGGGAAAGGGCTGGGAGGAGACAGGAGAGAAGGCACAAACCTGGGTGGCCAGGCTGCAGGTGACAGGGACAGGAGAGCTGGGCCCTAGCTCTCCCAGAACCCAGGAGAGCCTAGTCTGCTCTCTGGCAATGGCAGCCCCCATATCCCCAGCTCCAAGGCCTGGACAGCCTGGCTGCAGGGTGAAGTGAGAGGCTGGGGCCAAGGGCGCTGGCGGGGCACAGGCTGGGAAGGGGGGTTCTGGGAGGACATCGAGGTCAGGGCTGCCCTGCGTCCTCACTGGAGAAGGTGGCACCTGACCACCTCTCCAAGCGTCCCCTCCCTGCTGTGTGCTGGGGCAGGGTCCGGTCACTGCCCCTGACATGTACTGCCCGCAGAACGACTTCCACCGTGCCATCCTGCGGACGCAGTCGGCCATGTTCAACCAGGTCCTCATCCTCTTCTGCACCCTGCTCTGCCTGGTCTTCACGGGGTGAGTGCCAGTGACGGGCGCTGATACCCAAGGGACAGCTGCTCACGGGCACAGTGGGGTCAGAGGACGCGGCCAGGGGCAGCAGAGCCCTCGTGGGAGTCTGAGGCTGTGCAGGTGTGTAGGGAGCAGAGCTGCGGCTGGAGCCGAGGCCTCGTCCGGCCGAGGGTGTGAGCTGGTTCCAGGGCTGGGGGCTGGGTGCTGCTCAGAGCTGAGGACATGAAGGGGTCCCCAGGCTGAATTCAGACCCAGCAGCAGGTCTGTATCTGGGCAGAGGGCACTGGGCTGGGCTGCACTCTTGCTGGCCCCTGCCCCTCACGGCGCCCTGGCCCCAGGACCTGCGGCATCCAGCACCTAGAGCGTGCCGGCGAGAACCTGGACCTGCTGACCTCCTTCTACTTCTGCATTGTCACCTTCTCCACCGTGGGCTATGGCGATGTCACACCCAAGATCTGGCCGTCGCAGCTTCTGGTGGTCATCATGATCTGCGTGGCCCTTGTGGTGCTTCCGCTGCAGGTTGGTGCCGCCCCATGAGGGCTAGCAGAGCAATAGGGGGCGTGGGGACAGGCAGGGCCGCTCCTGGCTGGGCAGTGTGCTCTGTGAGGGCTCCAGGTGATTCTGCGAGTCAGCTGCCCTGCGAGGCTGCTGGTGCTGGGGGTGAAGAGGACAGGGGCCAACAGCCACGGCCCTGCCTCTGGGGGAACACAGGGCCCCTCGATGCCGGGTGACCACTCCAGGACAGGGACAGATGCACAGGACTGGTGGGAGTCAGCTACCCTGCTGCTGACCACAGCCAGGTGCAGCAGGAGCTGTCAGGGTGCCTGGGGCACGGGAGGGGGCTGCTGACCTTCGGCTCCCTGGAGCCGCGCCCGCCTCCACCCCAAGTGCCTTCATCTAGAGCCAGTCAGAGGCTGTGCTGCGGGGTCTCTGGCCCAGGATGCCCAGGACCGCAGGGACCTCGCAGCAGTGCTGGGCCTGAGCCCGTTGCCTCTGAGCTCTGAGGCAGAGCTGGCCGGTCTGTCCCACCCGCCCTATCTCGGGCAGCTGCAGTGTGGTCAGCTTTCTACACTCCTGTCATTGTTGCCTGCTACCCGGAGGCACGCGCTTTCCTCTGCAGCCGTCCCACCCCTCGTGCCGGCCCCTCACGGTCTCAGCATGCTGCCTGCAGGCGCTGCCAGTGTGCGCCCCATGCCCTACTGTGTTTGTGGGCTTCCCTTTTTATGGACACATTGGAGCTTACTGTGCCCAGTGTCCCGACCTTTCCTTTCGAGGTTCTGTTTCTTGTCTGCTCTGAAAGGATTATCCTGAGCCTGAGTCTCCCATTTCCTACTAAAAGGCCCTCGCCGCTCAGAAGATGCGGCATGGTGGGACAGCCCGTGCCTGCCCCTCTTCCTCCCACCCTGGCGCCCTGGCTCTGCAGAGAGTTTCTGGTTCACTGGCTACAGTCCCACCTGTCCCACGCTGGGGTTTTGTGGGAACCCTGTTGTCCACAGGACCTGGGAAGCCAGGTGAGAGTGAGGCTTGGCGTGCCCCTTGGTGTCTTCCAGGGTGGCTGGAGCAGGGGCTTTTCCGGTAGGTGGCAGCCTTGTCCCTGAGGAGTGAGGTTTCCTTTGCAGTCCTTATGTGTTCAAGTGCTCCCTCTCCCCGGCGGACCCTGATGCCCTGCCTTGGGCCACTCCCATGTCCGAGGGGCTCCCAGGACCACCGACACAGACAGCCACATCCCAGAGGCTTAAAACACAGACTTGGTCCTGCATAGCTCTGAGGGCCATGTCCAAAGCCAGCGCCCCAGCATCTAAGAGAGGGTGGGCCCCAGGTGTCCTTGGCTCTGCCCTGGCCTCCCTCCACCAACCCTCCCTCAGTGAGCCTCAGGGCCATTTCCCAGGAAACAGGTGGACGTCTCTCTGCTTTCTAGAGGCACTGGGCGCTCACACTTAAGTCATTGCTGGAACCCACAGTGCTGCATCCCCAGCTGACCTCTGTGGGGCTCCGGCCACCCCTCCTCGCCAAATGAGGACAGGCATAGAGCCCTTCCATAGCTGCGTGTGCGGAATCTCAATTGGGCCAGGACAGATTTGCTCCCATTTAATCAGAACCTAAATCGGCTCTGCAGGCTGCACTGTCTCTGCCCCTCCCGCTGTGCCCAGGCCTGGGCCACACTCCTCTGTCTCAATGTCCCTGTCCTGTCTTCTCTAGGAGTCCCAGAGCCACCACCCTCTCACCCAGCCCTCCTCAGGGAAACCCAGAAGGAAGGACTGTGGCTGAGAGCTCTGTGGCTGAGGGCTTCCCAGGAATGCTGGCCATACCCAGCGGCCTCCACAGGCAGGACTGCTGTGGTCAGTTTCCGTAGCAGGACCTCTGGGTGGCTGTGGCCCTGCACCTTCTCTCTTGCACCCTTTGGGACGTGGCTGTTCACAGCAGAGGTGGCCACTATGGCCCAAAAGCCACCAGGAGAGCCGTGTATCGTCCTAGGGTCAGGCCAGGCATTCAGAGACGGGTGGGGTCTGGGAGCTGTACCACCCAGGGCTGGCAGTGGCCAGGACTTGTCAGTGAGTGGCTGACCTCAGCATGTGGGCAGCTTCCTTTCTCCCTCAAGGCTTCATCAGGGACATGAAGGGCCAGTGTTCATCAGCCCGCTGTTCTTCCTGAGATCAGAGGCACCCTTCTGGGATGCCGTGGCAGCTGGTGTCTGCCAGGAACCTCCTAACTTGGGGCTGGGCTTGTGGGCCTCAGTGTCAGGCTGGTGGGCGCTTCAAGCAAGGGGGTCCTCTGCTGGCACCCAGCTCCTGGTGCCCCTAATTCTTGATGACCTCACGTTGACATCTGAGGCTCTGGGCAGTTGGGAGTCTTAGGGGTCTCTGCCGAACCTCCTTAACTCATTAATCACCACACCTGGAGGCAGGCACACTTCTACATTTTGTGGACATTTGGAGAAATAGGCTGAGAGCCACGCTGCCCCTGGGAAGGGACATGGGCCCAGGGTGCAGGAAGTGGAGTCCCACCTGTGCCTCTCCCAGAGGCCTGGTTGTTGGGACCACGTATGACCTCATCCCTGGGCCAGGGAGGTGCCAATGGGCTCAGCAACCCGGTGGTAATCATGGGGATGGCTGCAAGTCCTCCCGTGGGAAAGTGGCTGCAGTTACCTGTGCGATCCTCAAAGGGGCCACAGCGCTGTCCACTCAGGAGTGGACGTGGGCGGGCCCAGCACTATGGGCAGAAAGGCTGCACCCATCACCCTCAGACATTGGCATCAGGCCTGGCAGGGTCAGTGCCCCTGTGGGCTCTGCCTGTAGGTCAGTAGCCTGACACTTGGCCACCCAGGGAGCTGCCGCTCCCTCCTTCTGGCCCTGCCCAGGGGCTGAGAACCCTAGCAGCCGTTGGTTTGCTCCCAGGTGAGCCTAAGACTAAAGGGAAAGCCAGATCTCAGGGCTGCCTGGTGTCTAGATCCAGGCCTGGTGTCCACTTGTGCCTTGGCATCAGAGGCCGGGGTCTGGACCCCTGTATCTCCGCGGCCGTGTGCCGGAGGCAGATGCCGTCTGCCCCGTCCACTGTGGACCCCACATGGCCATGTCCCAGGCCGTCTCCTGGTCCTGCTCAGCAGGGTTCTTGTCCTTGTCCCCGTGACTGCTGGCTGGCCGAGCCTGTGTGGGGTGTCTGGGTCAGTGCCTGTGTCTCCACCCTTCTGGCGCCGCTCCCTTGCATCCGCAGTCACCCCTCACCCCCTGCAGTTCGAGGAGCTCGTCTTCCTCTGGATGGAGCGGCAGAAATCAGGGGGCAACTACAGCCGCCACCGGGCGCAGACGGAGAAGCACGTGGTGCTGTGCGTCAGCTCCCTCAAGATCGACCTCCTCATGGACTTCCTGAATGAGTTCTACGCCCACCCCCGGCTGCAGGTGAAGCGGGCGTCCCAGGGCTGCTGCCTGCCCGGGGAGCCCTGCGTCCAGGCCTGCGCGCCGCGGGGTCCTGTGCAGGGGACAGGGCTGGCAGGAGCTGGGGTCTCTGACCTGCAGCCTGGCCAGCAGGACTACTACGTGGTCATCCTGTGCCCCACGGAGATGGACATCCAGGTGCGCAGGGTCCTGCAGATACCCCTGTGGTCCCAGCGGGTCATCTATCTCCAGGGCTCCGCCCTCAAGGACCAGGACCTCATGCGGGCCAAGTAAGTGCAGGCCCAGCTGGGGACGGCCTGGCTAGCAGGGGTGCAGTGTGGGGGACGGGCCTGGACAGGCGGGGGTCAGTGGGGCTGCCCAGGGAGCCCCCACCCGTGTGCATCTGGGAGTTTCCACGTTGAGTTCCCTGGAGCTCACAATGGATTGAGGGGGTGCTGCCGGAGCCAGTGGGGATGGATCTCACTTTAGGGGAGTTGACAGAGACTTGGGTCGGCTGCAAGGTCGAGCTACTCTAGGAACTTTCCAGAATGCACGGCATGCTTTCCAGAAACACCCCCCCCCCCGCGCGCAGTATGCACTTTTACTCCAGGAGAGTCCTTGCCCCACACATGGCATGGCTTGTGTGGGGCCACAGGCACCAGGACACCGGCCCAGGCTCCCTCACTGAGCCCCAAGCAGGGCCTCCTGGACAAGGCCTCTGCTGGCCCTGTCCATGCCCCTGCATAGCCTTTCACTGCCTGTGTCTGGCTCTGGGCTGCAGGCAGGTGCAGTAGGTGTCCCGATGGGCAGGGAGGTTCAGGGGCCCCATGGGCTGCGGTGGGGCTGGCTGGTGTGGGGGACAGTGTTGGTCACTGCAATGCAGCCAGGAGGGAGGAGGACAGGCTCTGCCTGCAACTTCCATGGGCTCCTAGAGCCTTGGGTTGATGGCCACTCAGGGGATGGGACCTGGAAGCTGTGTGATGTTCCCAGTAAGAGCAGCCATGCCAAGGCCCGGGGGGTGGGCACACAGTGAGGTGGGGTCTCCACACCCTTTCCAGCTGCGACACCCGACCTCAGCCCCCCGATAGCTGGAGGCTGAAGGCCGGATCCCCCCTGAGGGCAGTCAGCAGCCTGCACAGCCCCTGGCTGCCTGGCTCCTCTGCCTTGCCCAGTGCCTGAGCTTTGCTCTCCTGAGGGTGTCGGGCAGGCTGGCTCCCCTAAGTGTGCCCGAGAGGCAGGGAGGGTGAAGGGTGAGGCTGCCCTCGCCTCCGCCTCCCTGCGTGGCCACTGTGAGCAGCCGCTGCCCCACAGGATGGACAATGGGGAGGCCTGCTTCATCCTCAGCAGCCGGAACGAGGTGGACCGCACGGCCGCGGTGAGTGAGGCCGCCCAGGCAGCGGTGGGGCTGTGAGCCCGCACAGCCCGCCCACCGACACAGCTACCTCCCTCAGGACCACCAGACCATCCTGCGTGCCTGGGCTGTGAAGGACTTTGCCCCCAACTGCCCCCTGTATGTGCAGATCCTCAAGCCCGAGAACAAGTTCCACGTTAAGTTTGCAGGTGCGCCCAGGCCCAGGCAGGCAGGGGAGTGGGGTGGGCGCTGATAGAAACCAAGACCTGCACAGAACCGGACCAGACCTTCTGACAGGAGAGAAGTCTTTATGGGGAGCGGCACAGTGGGGAGCTGGGCAAAGTGTGGGCTTTTAAACTCTTTTTGAGGGTGGTTGTCGGCAGGCCAGAATAGCCCTAGTGGGGGTGGTGGGGGTGGTGGTGTTGTCCGTGGGTCAGAACAGTCCGAGTAGGGTGGGTTGGGCCAGAATACCCTGAGCAAGGTGAGCTGTTTGTCAGAGTCCTGCCAAAGCAGATGAGGGTGGGTTTGGCTTTTGTTGCTGAGGGGTACTGAAGTGGAACAGGTAAGGGAAGGAGAGAAATATTGAGTTAAAAGTTTTCCTACAAGGGGGCTGGCTGCTGTGTGAGTTACTAGGCACAGCACTGCCACACACAGCATGTGGGTGCCAGCATGGATCGTAGAGACACAGACCCTCCATGTGCACCACATCTGGGGTGGTGGTGCCTGGGGCCGGAGCAGAGTGCACGCACAGCAGTGTGGTGGGCAGCTGTATGGGCAGGGCCTGGGCTGGGCACTGGGACAGGTGGGCAGGGCCTGGGCTGGGCACTGGGACAGGTGGGCAGGGCCTGGGCTGGGCACTGGGGACAGGTGGGCAGGGCCTGGGCTGGGCACTGAGGACAGGTGGGCAGGGCCAGGCATCCCAGAGCTCTGGGCAGAACTGGGGACCACAGAGGTGCCTGGAGGCCAGATGCACCAGGGCCTGGGGAGGGGTCTGGAGCAGAGGGAAGGGCAGGACTTGGCGTGCACATGGGCGGGGAGGGCACGAGGCTCTGACCCCCGTCCTAGACCATGTGGTGTGTGAGGAGGAGTGCAAGTTCGCCATGCTGGCCCTGAACTGCGTCTGCCCGGCCACGTCCACCCTGATCACCCTGCTGGTGCACACGTCCCGCGGCCAGTGAGTGCCCTGCACCCATCGCCTGCCGCTTTGTCTCGCCAGCCCAGGGACAAGGCGGGGCCCCTGGCACAGCTGCTCCCTGCACGGGGCCTCCAGAGGAGCGGCGCAGGAGTGGGCGGGAGAGCTGGGGGACAGGACCCGCAGTGACAGTCTCTTTGTGCTGCTCCGCCACCAGGGAGGGACAGGAGTCCCCGGAGCAGTGGCAGCGCATGTATGGGCGCTGCTCGGGCAACGAGGTCTACCACATCCGCATGGGCGACAGCAAGTTCTTCCGCGAGTACGAGGGCAAGAGCTTCACCTACGCGGCCTTCCACGCCCACAAGAAGTGCGTGAGGCCCAGGGTGCGGGAAGGGCCGGCTGGGGTCCTGGGGCCAGGGCAGGGACTGCGGACCCTGGGCAGGAGAGGGGCAGCTCTCTGGGCCCACAGGGCACGTGCACCAGGCCGGGCTGTGTGGGACTCTGCACGGGTCAGGTGCAGATGCCCAGGAGCTGCAGGGCATCCTGCTCTGCCTGCCCAGGTATGGCGTGTGCCTCATTGGGCTGAAGCTTGAGGACAACAAAAGCATTCTGCTGAACCCCGGCCCGCGCCACATCCTGGCCGCTTCAGACACCTGCTTCTACATCAACATCACCAAGGAGGAGAACTCAGCCTTCATCTTCAAGCAGGAGGAGAGGCAGAAGCAGCGTGGCCTCGCGGGCCGGGCACGGTACCAGGGACCCTCGCGTCTGCCTGTGCACAGCATCATTGCCTCCGTGGGTGAGCTGGGTGTGGGCGGGTGCTGGCGGGACCTGGGGTGCCCGTGTCCCCTCCGCTGCTGGGCCGGAGACCCACATTCCCTAGGGGAGAGCTGAGCGGAGGGTGGGGATGGCCTGGCCTCGCTCCTGCCTCCCCAGGGACTGTGGCCATGGACCTGCAGAATGCCGAGTGCCGGCCTGCACAGGGTGGCAGTGGCACCAAGCTGACGCTGCCCACGGAGAACGGCTCGGGCAGCCGGCGCCCCAGCATTGCACCTGTCCTGGAGCTGGCAGACAGCTCAGCACTACTACCCTGCGATCTGCTGAGTGACCAGTCAGAGGACGAAGCGACGCCCTCTGAGGATGAGGGCCTCTCCACGGTGGAGTCAGTGCATGGCGTGGGATGGTGGGGAGGGGTCCCTGAAGCCTTGTCAGGCTGGGGGACAGCTTCCAGGGCCCTGTGCCCGAGCCCAGCCCCAGCCAACTAAGCCATGTGCTGAGAGGGCCCCTCGGCCATGTACCACCCCTGGCTGGAGCTCAGGTCAGGGCTGAGAGGGTAGAACCTTTGAGGGCTCCGGAACAGGGCCCCTTGCCTGCCTCTCCAGCCTTCAGCTGCTCTACAGCCACAGTGGAGCCAGGCATGGCCTCCGGTCACCCTCAGCACCCCAGGGCACACAGACGTCTTCAGCAGTCCCAGTGGGGGCCCTGGGGAGCCCACATCCAGGCACAGGGTGGCAGCCCATCAAGTGGCCATTTCCTATGTGCCCAGCAGAGGCCCAGTCAGTTCTCCGCATACGGCCACAGGACAGGTGGTGTCTGGCCACAGACCCCCCCGCCGACTCCCGTTTGCCCTCTATTCCCTGGGCAGCTCTGACAGAGGGGCCAAGAGCCAGGGCTGCAACACTGTGGGCAGGTGTAGGTGGACCCCTGAGGCTGTGCCCCTTAGGCACCTGGCAGGGCTGTGTGGCTTGGAGTGGAGTGGTGTGACACAGCATGGCATCGAGTGGCATGACGTGACATGTATTAGCACTGTTGGGATCAGGAAGAGGTCTGCACTTGCTAGAAGACAAGCAAGGGCCCCTTCTGTACCCCACCTTGGCCTGAGCCACCCCAGGACTCCATTGGGGACCAAGTCCCCCAGCCCTGGCCTTGAAGCCTTTCCTGACCCAGGAGCAGGGACAGCTCCTCCAAATCCTGGCCCCATGTGGCTGAGTGGGTTCTATGATGGCCACAGACAGCTCCAGAAAGGTTTCTTAGGTGAGGGGCTTGGGCAGAGCAGGCCACCTTGGCCGGCCAGCAAAGGCACCTGGGGTAGAAGGGTTGCCCTGGAGCCCCCTGGGCAGGGTGACTGTGAGCTGTCATGCAGGTGGTGCTGAGGGCCCAGCTCTGTCTCCATCTCTGTCTCTGGGCAGGTATGTGAAGGGCTACCCGCCCAACTCTCCCTACATTGGCAGCTCCCCTACCCTGTGCCACCTCCTGCCGGTGAAGGCCCCTTTCTGCTGCCTGCGCCTGGACAAGGTGAGGGGGGCCGTCCCAAGAGAAGAGTCCCACCCTTGTGACATGGTGGTCTGACGGCCCTGTCAACTCGGGAAAGTGCTGCAGGAAGCACCTGTCGCCCAGCTGCCCCCATCCACAGTGTTGCCTGCTAGCACTGGGCTACCCCTGCCCATCCCGGAGCACGTTTCTGCTGCCCTACTTGTGAGCTGAGCCCCAAACACATCTGTGTCCCTAAGGGCGAGGACCAGCCTGGTGACTGCAGTGCAGGACAAGACCTGGCATCTGGTCCACTTCAGCCCATGGCAGATGCTCTCAGTGGCCTCGTGGCCCTCTGCGACAGCGCCTTCCCACAGGAACCATCCAGGGGCTTATCCTCTGTTCTTGGTCTTTGTGGTTACTTTTTTGGTTTTAGGGGTTTTTTTGAAGACATGGTCTCACTATGATTGGGCTCACTGTGTAGCCCAGGCTGGCCTCGAACTCAAGGGGACCCTCCTGCCTCAGCCTCCCAAGTGTTGGGACTACAGATGTGTGCAACCGTGGTGGGCCTGGGCTGCAGGCAGGTGGAGCCTGGCACGGGTGACAGCGCTTGCTCTACCCCCAGGGCTGCAAGCACAATAGCTACGAGGACGCCAAGGCCTACGGGTTCAAGAACAAGCTCATCGTCGTGTCTGCAGAGACGGCTGGCAACGGGCTGTACAACTTCGTGGTGCCGCTGCGCGCCTACTACCGGCCTCGCAAGGAGCTCAACCCAATCGTGCTGCTGCTGGACAACAGGTGGCCACTACCCCTCGGCCGCTCTTTGTCCGCTCCCGCCCCTCCGTCTCAAGGCCGCCAAGGCCGTGCCCAGGGTCCGGTCTTGTTGGTTTGCCCTGCGTGCCCTGCTGGGCCCCAGTCTCCCTGGGCCCCCTGCGGCTCTGGAGTGGGGAGGATGGGATGCAGAGCAAGGGCCACCCCAGCCTGCTGTCCTTGCAGGCCCGACCACCACTTCCTGGAGGCCATCTGCTGCTTCCCCATGGTCTACTACATGGAGGGTTCCGTGGACAAGTGAGGCTGGGGCCACAGTGGGTCTGCACCCCGCATGCCACCATGCCCGCGACCCCCTGGCAGGCAGCAGGCGGGGAGGGCGCTGGGGCCTCCTAGGCGGGTAAGTGGCGGGGTCACAGCCACGGCACCTCCCCCCACAGCCTGGACAGCCTGCTGCAATGCGGCATCATCTATGCCGACAACCTGGTGGTGGTGGACAAGGAGAGCACCATGAGTGCGGAGGAGGACTACATGGCCGACGCCAAGACCATCGTCAATGTGCAGACCATGTTCCGGTGAGGGCTGTGGCGGGGCGGGGGCCCCATGTGCAAGCATGGTGCCAGCCCGGCAGGCCCAGCTCACACCCATGGCCCACCTCCTCCCAGGCTCTTCCCCAGCCTCAGCATCACCACGGAGCTCACGCACCCTTCCAACATGCGCTTCATGCAGTTCCGAGCCAAGGACAGCTACTCGCTGGCGCTCTCCAAGCTGGAGAAGGTAAGTGGCCATGTGAAAGGCCTCTGGCGTGGGGACGGGCCACTTCCCCAAGCTCGTGGGGGTGCCAGTCACAGCAGGACCCACCTGCCCTTCTCCAGAGACCAAGGCTGGTCCTGCTGGTCCTTGGTCAGCACGGGGCTCCTCGAAGGTACTGTTAGATTCCCGGAGCCTGCTGGGCACCAGGGCATCTCTGGCCATCCACTGACCACTGGGGACAGAGGACGGCCAGGCCCCAGTCACCTGCTCTCCTCTCCTCTCTCACTTGGGGGCTCCGTGGAGGGCAGCGGCTAGGGTCAGATGTGGAGCCCAGGAGCGGGCCACCAGGGTTGGCAACAGTTAGGCCCTTCCAGTGCACAGTCCCTGTCAAGGTGCTCTGGTGCCTCCCGCCTAGGCCAGTGGCAGTGCCACATGCCCACGGGGGCTGGCGCTTGTGAGGGCAGCCAAAGGCCCAGGACTGGGCAAGTTGCTGCCTCACTGCTCCTCATGAGCCTGTGGCCACCAGGCTGGGCATGGCGGTTCTGTGGCCTGTGTGACCACCTGCCTGAACCAAGACTGACTTCATGCACACGGGTTCTACTCAGCTGGACCCAGGCCCTTAGGACCCTGGCTTCGGCTGCACTCAAGGAGCGGGAGGTGCCTTTGTTGGAACCCTGTCTCTCCCTGAGCTGGGCAGACCTCATGCCCCAGGAGGAGTCACACAGGGTAGCTCTGCCTCCTCAGCAACACCTGGGGCTTGCACTGGGGCTGAGGAGGCCACTCGGCACCTGGAGACCAAGCCCAGCTCAGTGTACATGGAGACAGCTCCCACAGCCATCCCAGAACCAGCACTACCTCCCTGGGAGCAAGCCCAGCTCAAGCAGCCTGGACAGGGAGGTTGACGGACACACAGCAGCTTAGCATTGCCCTGCCCTGTGAATGTCACCACCCATCACCACTTCCTGCCAGGCTGGGCAGCCGAGCTCCTTCCCTGGGGAACCGTGCACCTGCTCCTCCACCTCCTGACGGTGCAGGGCTCGTCAGGGGACTCTGTAATGCTAAGGATGGCAGTGACCAGCTGGGGTGGTCCCTCAGGGTTGCTAGCTCTCAGGGCATGGCTCAGGATGGGGTGGCAGGGTTCATGGTTATACAGTCCCTGGTGGGTGCCAGGCTTGTTGGAGGACAGGGCCCTCCTCTTCTGGGCTTGGAGTTCCCAGGCCCCTCGGATTTCCAGACACGACATACAGCACACCTGTCAGCTTGAGACCCTCTTTTAAAAGAAACATGTGATTCAGTTGAATATAAAAGCACATTTAAGGAAATGCATATTTCACAGCCTAAAGTAACACTGAAAAGCTAAAGAAAGTTTTGAACAAGATGTCACCCTGCGCTCCTGCGGCTGCACCTGCTCAGGGCTGCGTGGGGCGGGTTCCCCAGGGGAAGAGTGGGCGGCCGCTGCTGCCCAGTGTTGGAGTCCATACGACACCCTGGATTTACCTCCAAGTCAACGTGGAAGGCAGAGCAGAAACTACTCCCAGCGCTGAGATGAGTGTGCCGTGGCAAGAAGGGTATGCCTGAGTGTGTGCGGACAGCGAGGACACCGAGCTGAGCGTCCACTCCACAGTGCCCAGGCGGCCTCGGCGTCACTCTGTGTCCTGGCCCCACTCGCCCCCACTGCAGCCGCATTGTGAAGACAGCTGTGTGGACGCCAAGCAGGAGGAAGAGGCGCAGCCCGGAAGCAGGGAGGGCTCTGCACAGGAGTGTGGTGCCTCTTCCCTCCTTCCTGTGGGACTGTCACCTGGGCTTCTTCTGGGTCCAGGAAGGCAATGGTTTTAACGTTGTGGCTTTCGCTGTCCCCTTCCTCACTGGCCATACCAATCTGGGATCTCTGTGAGTGCGGGGTCAGTGTGCCCTGCCCAGGGATGCCCCGCACACCCTTTGCCACACCTGATGGCACCTTGGGCTGGAAGGAGGTCTCACTGGGTGCCTGGCTGTGTGCCTGGAAGCTGCACACCTCTGAGCTGCCCCACATGGCCACAGCTGGATGAAGAATGGCCTGGAATCCGTCACATGCCAGTCCCAGAGCCTGGGGACGTGTCCACCTCTGTGGCAGAAGGGGCTGGGTGTGGGAGAGGACCCAGGGCTGGCCACGCAGGCCCCACAAGTCACTGTGGCTTTTGGAGAGGGAGGCAGGGACAGGCCGGGGCTGCTGGGGCTTGGAGGATGGAGGAAGAGGTCCTGGCTGGGGTCACAGAGGCACCCAGGAAACGGCCATGGAGCTGCCTGCATTGTAGAGGGCGGGAGGCCCCTGACCTGGACTTCAGCCTGAGGAGGCAAGTTGTTTTAAACTACTAAGTTTGTAGCAGCCCAGGAGTCTTGTGCCACAGGTCTACTGGTTCCAGGAGGGTCCTGGGCACAGCATGGGAAGGGGATGGCAGGTGCCTGTCTGGCTCACTGCCCCACTCCTGCCCGTGCCCGACATCCTCTGTGTGCACAAACTGCCGGTCAAGATGAAACTGCTAGGCTAAGAATCTGGGGCTGGGGTTTGGCTCTGTGCGAGCCTGGCTGCCCGCCCCCGCAGCCTTCCTGCTGCCCACTGTGGGGCTGGGGCACAGAGCAGGGGGTGGTGCCCCTCTGGACCCCAAATTGTTCCTGCCCTGGGAGTGTGCTGGGCGTCCACGCGTGGGTTCGGGAGTCTGAGGGCCCCTCTCCCACAGCGGGAGCGTGAGAATGGCTCCAACCTGGCCTTCATGTTCCGTCTGCCGTTTGCTGCTGGCCGCGTGTTCAGCATCAGTATGCTCGACACGCTGCTCTACCAGGTCAGTCGGAGCGCAGGGCGGGAGGCCCTCCATGCCCCTTCTGGGCCCACACCCTGCTGCCCTGGGCTTGGGGTTGGGCTTTGGGTTCAGGTCCCACGCATCTGGCTGGAACTTGAGCCACCCACGGGTCTGGGGCTGCCCTGCACTTGTGCGTGGGGCGGGGCTCAGGGCAGGCAGTCACTGGCCGCCTCCTGTGCCCCACAGTCCTTCGTGAAGGACTACATGATCACTATCACCCGACTGCTGCTGGGCCTCGACACCACGCCTGGCTCTGGCTACCTCTGTGCCGTGAGTCTGGGAGGCAGGGCAGGCAGGGTGCTGGCTCAGTCTTGGGTCTCCGAGGGCACAGGCTCAGGGCCAGGTACTCGCAGATGAGGGTCACAGAGGACGACCTGTGGATCCGCACCTACGGCCGCCTCTTCCAAAAGCTGTGCTCCTCCAGCGCTGAGATCCCCATTGGCGTCTACCGGACTGAGTGCCACGCCTTCTCTGAGGTGGGCTGCAGGCAGGCGGCAGGTGGCATGGTGTAGGGCTGTGCCCGGGGGCCTCAGAGCCACAGGGAGGACCGAGCCCCCTGCTGCTGGAGCCCCCAGTGGGCGACTTGCCCACCGCCCTGATACCAGGCACCGGGAGGGCCCGCAACTGCACCTCAGGCCCCAGCCCTGTCTTGTTTCTTCTGCAGCCCCAGGATGGCAGAGCCCAGGTGAGTACCCTGACTCCACCCAGAGCCCCCTCCCCTTATGCTTGTGGTAGGCATGGTGTTTAGGATGCACTGGCCGTGAGACAGCACAGGGCTCCGGATCCCTGGCCATCTCCTGTACTGTGGGGAAACTGAGGCTAGAGTGAGTCTCAGTAGGTATAGCGGGCCTGCTTCTGGGCCACCAGCATGTGTCCTCACGGCCCGGCCCAGCCTCCTCACCCCAGCAGCCCTGGGCCTCTGAAGTGCTGCCCGGGTGGTCCCCACATCTTCCCCAGCATGGGTGACCACCAAGATATGCCCAGTGCCTAAAGCTGTGACGGCAAGAGACAGCTTCTCGTCTGCAGGTGGGGAGGCTGAGGCATGGGGGCATGGTCCGAGGGAAAGCCAGAGCTACAGAGATGTAGGCTCACGGGGGCCAGGGAATGGGGGAAGGCTGAGACCCGCCCTTGGGCAGGTCCATGGCAGGGTGTTTAGGCTCAGGTGGGGACCCGAGGCCCTGCACTGTCCGGGCTGGAGCAGAAAGGCTTGTGAGCCCCAGGCCCCTGCCCCAGCCCCAGCCCACAGCCTCTGCCTGCCCAGTCTCAGGTGTCGGTGAACATGGACGAGTGTGAGGATACACGTGAGGCCAGGGCACCCTGGGGTGCACGGGCCGGGCCCAGTGGGGGCAGCACCCACGGCCGCCAAACAGGCAGCAGCGACCTGGCCGAGCACCCCCTGCTGCGGCGCAAGAGCCTGCAGTGGGCCCGGAAGCTGAGCCGCAAGGGCTCCCGGCCCTCGGGGAAGGTGCCCTCGGCCGAGTGGGCCAACCAGCAGCGGCTCAGCCTGTGCCAGCGCTCCGAGCGCCAGGAGCTCTCCGAGCTGGTCAAGAACCGCATGAAGCACCTAGGGCTGCCCACCACCGGCTACGGTGAGCACTGCCTATCCCCCTGGCCCTGCGTGGACAGCTTCTCCCAAGGGCTGGTGGAGGGCAGAGGGGTGGGCGGGCCATGCAGGGCCACAACCTATTCTCTTTGCCGCTCTGGGCCTGCCTCACGGTCCGCATCTGGACAGTGAGGTGTGGCTGAGCCTGTGGCCAGGGGAGGGCCAAGCCCAAAGTCGGCACTAGGCACAGATGAGCCACCCTGCAAGGCCTGCAGTGCAGGAGTCCATCCCAGTGCGACAGTACGGGGTCTCCACCACAGGGAGAGGTGCCCCTTCTGCCCGGTGACCTCTCTGGGGCGTAGGTAACTGCCATCTCTGCTGCCACGGAGTCTCCTGGCACCTGCTTGGGCCAGTTCACACAGCACCCTATACTGGGCCTTTGCTGAGGGACATGCATGATGGACCCAGGTCCCAGCTGGCAGAGGCCTGTCCCCTCACTTCCAGTGGAGCTGCTGCTTCTGCCGATGAGGATATGGGGGCCTGGCCCCACGCTGGGCCTGCGCTGCTGCTCCCCACAACCCCCTCTGGCCCGGCCTCCCTCGGGCTCCATGTCAGGCCCAGCTGTGGCTTAGGCTGCTGCTTCTATGTCTGCCGTGTGAGCCAGGCCCTGAGCCAGTGCCCCAGGAAGCACAGAGCCAGGCCCCACTCAGCCTCGCCATGAGCCCTGGCTCGCCCTCGAGAGCACGGCTGACCGGCACACGGTGGGACTGGGCCGTGCCCTGGGGTGGGCGCACTGGTGGCTCTCGTCTGCAGGGGCCCTGCTGTGCCTGCCGAGGCATGGTTGCCTGCCGGTGGCTGTGGTCTGGGTGCAGGGCTGGCAAGAAGCACCTGCATCACCTTTCATCCTGAGAGCCAGGCCCCGAGCGTGGACAGGGAAGCTCCTTCCCAGTGGAAGGAGCCGCCCAGGACCCCAAGGCCTGCATGCTGGGCGCAGGGTGGCAGTGGCTTCTCCAAGGGTGACCCACAGGGACCTCTCCCAGTCACAGCCCCAGGGACTCCGGAGGCATCACCACACCCGAGCCGGTGTCCCTCGGCGTCCTTGCCTGCTTCCACAGAGTGGCCACCAGGGCTCGGAGCGGGTCCTATTCTCACAGCCCGTGGTGGGTGCGGCAGAGGGTGTGTCCAGTGGCAGTGCCTAGCCTACCGGCCCCAAGACGCTGCACGCCCACAAGAGCCCGAAGCCAGCCTTCTTCCTGCTGGCAGCTGAGTGGCTTTCCAAGGTGGCTCCTGCGGGCCGCTGCTGGCGCCATAACTGTGGACGGCTCCCGTGCAGCTGGCTGCTGTGCTGCCCACCGTGCCTTGCCCCGCCCCGAGGCTTGCTGACCGCTCTCTCTCTCTCTCTCTCTTTCTGTCTGTGCCTCTCCTGTGTGTTCTTAGAGGACGTAGCAAATTTAACAGCCAGTGATGTCATGAATCGGGTAAACCTGGGATATTTGCAAGGTAATTCTGCCCTGGTGGACGCAGACTGCTACTCAGGGGACGTGCCAGTCGGTTGCTGCCTGGCTAGGCCAGGCAGTAGCAGCAGAGATGAGAGAGGGCCAGGTTTCTCCCTGTCAGGCAGGGCCTGGGCGTGGATGGTCGCCTGGCTGGACCTCGTGCCCTCCTTGGGGTTGTGTGTGCTTATGCTGGTCCAGGGCCACTGCGGTGTGGTGTGTACCTCCAAGCCAAGCCTGTCTGTCCTGCAGCAGAGAACGAGGCTGACCTTGCTGAGCCCTGGTACTGGCAGGATGCCACCCAGGCACCTGCAAGCTCTAAGGCCAGCCTGTGGGAGGCTGTGGCCCCTGCCCTGTAGCACAGCTGGGGAAGCCTGGGCTGGGATGGCCCTGACCTGAGTGGATTTGGGGGGTTGCCGGGGCCACGCAGATGTGGCACCCGCCCTCCGCTTGGGGCTTGTAGAGCAGGACTCTTTGGCTGAGATAAGGCTGTCTATATCTACCCCTCCCTGGGTACCCAGCCGAAAGCCTTGGGGCTCAGGACAGAGTCCAGGCCTGGGCTCCTGGCCACCCTGAGGGCACTGGAGCCTTCCATGGTGGGGAGGCAGGCATTAATTCTGGTGAGGCCCATCTGCCGGGATGGCTGAGAGCGGCCACAGGGCAGAGCCTAGGCAGCGGCTACCCACGCACCCTCATCCTCACTGCGCGGCTTGGTTCATGGAAGAGCGCCCTCTGCTGGGCACTGGGGCTTGGCCCAGGGCTGGCGGCTTCCGTGAATGGGATGCCGCCTTATTCCTGGCTGTACTGCATCCCCATGGCTCCTGGGTAGGTGGGCAGTTGCAGATCCTGAGGGTCACCAGACTTGCCTGTGCCTGCAAACGGCGCCTCCTGAGTGACACCCGTGTGCTGGCGGGGGAGATGGCACTGAGGCCCAGGGCAGAGGCTGTAGCAGCACCCCATGAGCAGACAGCTGCTGTCACCTGGGCCAGGATGGAAAGCAAGGCAGGCGGTCCTGCTGGAGGGCCACCCAGGGTGGGCCTCACTGCCAGGCCCTCAGTGCAGGTGAGGGAAGGAAAGTGAGCCTGGGCAGGGGAGGCCCTGGCCAGGCCGAGGATGCAGGCACAGTGAACAGGATGCCCAGGGCAGGGTCCAGGTCCCAGCCTGGGAGACAGGAGCTGGAAGAGGTGGAAAGAGCCTAGATGCTGGGTGAGGGTCTGGGCGCAGGGGCCCCTGAGTACCTCTGCCACCACTCCTGCGAGCCAGGCCCCAAGCATGGACGGGGATGGCCACTCAGAAAAGCACAGCCTGCGGACTGACCCGCAGAGTAAGGACACGTACCAGGCGCACACAGCACCCAGCGCCCCAGGAAGCACAGAGCCAGGCCCGGCATGGCCTCGCCATGAGCCCTGGCTCGCCCTCGAGAGCACGGCTGACCGGCACACGGTGGGACTGGGCCGTGCCCTGGGGTGGGCGCACTGGTGGCTCTCGTTTGCAGGGGCCCTGCTGTGCCTGCCGAGGCATGGTTGCCTGCTGGTGGCTGTGGTCTGGGTGCAGGGTTGGCAAGAAGCACCTGCATCACCAGCTGCGTGGGGCACATGGTGCCAGGATCCACATCCTCCACTCGGGGTCAGCAAAGGACCTGGGGAACATGGCAGGGGCCAGAATCGCTAGCCATGCACCTGAGACAGTGTGAGCCCCCTGCTGCAGAGGGGGAAGGAGGTCAAGCTGACTCACCCCAGTCAAGGTCCTTCCCTCAGGTCCCCGAGGCCCACCCTGCCCTCTCCAAATAAGCCGTGAGCCCAGCAGGAAAGCCACAGCCCTGACTGACACAAGGTGGCTCCTATGCCCCACTGCAGCCGCAGCTCCCCGCCTGCAGAGACCCTGGCCCTCTGAGGCAGCATGGCGGTCCCCCAGCAAGGATGTGCAGAGGCAAAGTGGAGGGGCCGGGAGGAGAAATGTCTGGTTTTGGGCCACCATTTTGTCTTATGAGTCCAGGATTCCTTTAGATAGCATGTGGGTGAACAGGTCAGTGGGCTCAAGGCCACTCCTAGCACGCTGGCCATACTTCTGTCTCTGGGCTTGGCTGGGCACCCTGCCAACCAAGTGCAGATATCTGGGAGATGACCAGAGTTTGAAGCCATCCCTGTGGGTGGCACCACAGCCACTGTACACACTGGGTTGTCTCCCAGAGTGGGTAGACCCTGGACCCTGGCAGAAGGGTCCTATTCTCAGAGCCACAAGCTCAGTGCGTGCCCTGGACTGGGATCCGAGACAGAGGGCTGAGCCTAGAAAGCGGGGGTGGCTGCCTAGGGGAGGCTCTGGGACTAGGGGTACTGCAGGGCAGCAAGAAGGGTATGGAATGGGTGGGGTCATGCTGGCATGCTTGGCTGGCTGTGTGTGCAGGTGTGTAGGCATGCAGCTGGTGTGGCACATGCAGGGGTGTCATGTGAGGGTGTATAGGTGTGTGCGTAGACAGGTTTGTGCTAGCATGTGTGAGGTGTGTGCTAGTTGTGTGTGTGTGTGTGTGTGTGTGTGTGTGTGTAGGTGCATGTAGGTATGCCCACTGCCTCTGCCCGGCCCACCCTGCTGCAGTGCCCCCTCTGCTGGCTGCCTGGGCTGTCTGATCTGCAGGGTGTGGTCAGACCACGGCTGACCCCGCCTGTGCACAGAGGCTGGGACAGGTGCAGCAGGCCAGTGGGGAAGAGCCTCTCTGCCCTGGCTCCAGGTCCTGTAGAGCCACCAGGGCCAGGGCCAGGTGCTGACACCGTGTGGCTGTGTCCTTCGCAGATGAGATGAATGATCAGCAGAACACCCTGTCCTACGTCCTCATCAACCCCCCACCTGACACACGGCTGGAGCCCGGTGACATTGTGTGAGTGGGCTGTCTCTGCCACTGGGCGTGGGGTGGTGCGGGTCTGGCATGGCATGGGCAGAGAGGTCCTGCTGCTCCAGAGCCCTGGTGTCCTCCACAGGTACCTCATCCGCTCTGATCCCCTGGCTCACGTGGTCACCGGCTCCCCAGGCCACAGGAGCAGCTGCAGCCACAAACTGTCATCCTGCAACCCCGAGACCCGTGACGAGACACAGCTCTGAGGCCCAGGGCCTGGCCCTGCGGGGCCACAGCCAGGACTCGGAGGAAGCAGCCCTGTGCTGCTCTGGCCATAGCACTCGTGGTGGCTCCTGGGACATGGCGTGGGGAGGGCCTCTGCCCACCTCCCCCAGAGCTGGCGGGAAGCGTTTTTTAACCTATTTTTAGAAATCTGACCCATGTCTCTTCGCAGCTGCACCGCAACTGGTGACCAGGACCAGCAAAGATGGAGGGTGGTGGCCGAGGGGATGGGCGGGAACTGCATACCACCGAGTCCGCTGCCATGCATGGCCCCACCTGGGCTCTGCTGTAGGCTGGAAAGTTGCCTGGGACTGGGTGCGGGGACCCTCATGGCCCACACAGGAGCTGCCCGTCATACAGCGCTTGAACACAGGGCCTGTAGGCAGCTCTGGAACTGCTCGAGGGCGCCCTCTGCCGGCACTGAGCCTGTGCCTCCGTGCAGTCAGAAGACCTTCCTGACTCCTATATGAGACTTCTTGGCCAGCTCTCAGAGATGTGGCCTGTGCTACACTCTTCTAAAACAAAGCCTTGTTTCTGACCCCGACATGGGAAGCACAATTAGCCCTGGCTGCTGGCCACTGTCCTCAGCCTCCACAGTCTCCTCCAGGGCAGAGGCTGGGGTCCGGGTGCCCCTTGCCCAGCACCTGGTAACCCTTGCGCTCTGCAGGCTACATATCCCAAGGCAGCTGCTTGGGCACTCAGGGCTTTGGCCCCAGGGCTGGAAGACACCTGGACTCACCGTTGCGGGGTTAAAAATATTCACTGTGGTCCCCATCTGACCTAGACCCAGCCAACACAGCCCTTCCAAAGCGTGGGCATCAAATCCTGTGTGGCAGATAGGGAGCTTGGCTAGGGTGGGGTGCGCCTAGTGTCTAGGAAGCTCCCTGGGGCAGGAGACCCCTAACAGGCCTGGGGTGGGCACAGCTCCTCTGGGTCCAACAGCTGTTGGGGACCCATCCTTCAGTGGGGCAGGGCTGTGCACCTTACCTGTGTCCATTTTGGTACCCCAAGAGGCTGGGGTGAAAGGAAGGGATCCTGACATCAGAGTGGGCAGCTCAGAGACAACAGGGTGGTTGCTGGGGGACCTGCCCACCAGGTGGGATGGGCCAGGGCCAGGCTCCCAGATGCATGCCTCAGACACACACCCAGCTTGTGCCCCTACCCTGGCCTGCCAGGTGCCTGCTCAGAAAGTGCCTAGAAGTCCTAAGCGCAGCATTCTTCGGGAAAGAAAGTGCCCTGTGGCCTCACAACAGGGAAGCTCCACTCCTAATGGAGTGGCAAGCACTGACCCTGGGCTGGGGTGGCCAGGCTGACCCGCTGGGCAGAGGTCACCAGTGACTCCAGGGAACCCTCAGCTTCCTGCACTGGGACAGGCTGAGGGTGGGCTCAGTGCCCTCAGCCACATCTCCTGTGCCATGCCCCAGCTGCCTGGAAGGGCTACTGTCCCTGGGGAACACTTGGGGGGCCACCCTTCGCGTTGGGCTTGGGCTATAAGGTATGGCTGCAGACAGCAGCATCCTTCGGGTCCTGGTGGGGGTGGCTCCCACAGTGGGCATGCCAGGGACCTCAGCTGCTGAGGACACCAGGCCCTCGACAGGGTGTGCTGCTCCACCAGATGCAGGGGTGCACCCCGCACTGGCCAGGAGGACAGCTGTCCTGTGAGATGTCAGTCACCAGCCCAATAAAAGCTGCCTGTGCACTGGAAGCTTCGTGCTGCCCTGGCCTCCACCCTCTCCATGTTCGGGCTGGGAGGCATCTGGTGCCTCTGGGTGTCCTGGTCTGTTCATGGATGGCCCTGGCACCAAGGAGTGGGGTCCCCTGCCTGTAGACCCCAAAAAGTTCTCCTGAGACACTCAGCCAAGCTGGTCATGAGGGCTGTGGCTGTCCAGGAGCTAGGACTTTAATGACTGGTGGGAGACGTTTTGAAACACTATTAGTAAGCAGCTTTTTATTCTCCTGACTTCCCCAAAGCTGTCGGCTCAGAACAAGCGCCTGGGGCACTGCTGCTGCTGCTGCTGGTGAGGGAGGGCTGCCACGGCCCCTACCACCCCCGGAAGCCACAGAAAGGCTTGCTCAAAGCGGCCAGCATGTCAAGAGCACATGGGCTCCCGGGAGATGCCCGGTGCAGCTGCAGGGGTCAAGGAAGGTGCAAAGGACGGAGAAGCTGGTGCCTGCAATCACTGCAGACCCAGCAGGCACGCCACACAGTGCTCCCTCAGCCCCACATCCACGAAAGGCACAGTCCCCACCCAGCCTCCCCGCCCACTTCTGAGGGCTTGAGATATGCAGGCACAGAGTCTTGGGGACCACAGCTTCCTGGGCATTCTCCCTTGCAGCCTCCCCACCCCACCACAGGGACTGGGCACCCACCTTCACCCCCTGGGCTGGGGCTCAGGTGGCCCCGGGAGTGTTAGGCACAACTCAGAGCAGGGCAGGAGCTCCCTGGCACAGCCCCATTGCCGACACGCGCCTGCAGTGCTCAGGCTGGGCCCTGTGACCACTGGCCACCCATGCTGCTGGGGCTTGTGCAGGTCCCTCTGAGCGCCTCCAGAGGGCGCCTGCCTTGCAGAGCAGTTTCCATAGTTCCCCCAGGGGACTCTGTCCTCTCCTGAGGTGCATTCACTCACCAGCCAGGGGCGCTCCTCAAAGTGCTCAGGGCAGAGGGTGACCTTGCAGCAGGAAAATGGCCTGACTGTGGTCAGGTCCCACAGGAGTTCCAGCTCCAGCAGGGGCTGCAGCTTCCCAAGTGACCAGACCCTGGGCAGGGCTCCCTCAGCAGTGCTGCACCCCAGATCTCACCCCCAAATCCACACGGAGCCAGGAAACTTCAGCGGAACCCTGCTCTCCTCAGGCCTGAGGGCTGCACACAAGTGGGCTGGCTGTGCGCAGACAGCTGCCCCACCCCTGTCCCTTTTCTGCCCAGGACCCCATGCAGCCTGCCTCATCCCACTGAGAGTGACCAGCGAGGAAGCTGGGGTGAAGCCGGCTCTGGCAGTGGCAGGGTCAGGCGGTAGCAGCTGGATGCTGGCCACAGGCCCCCCTTTAAACCCCAGCCCTGCCCTGCCCAGCCTCCAGTGAGTCCCTAACACGCAACTGATGGGTGAGGAGGCGTCCTACCTGCAGGCAGGGCCTTGGCAAAGCCCAGTGCTGTCCAGGTGGCTGCAGGCAGGGCTCCCTCTGGATCCCGCCCCGTGGTAGGGACTGGGGACCAGGACAGCCCCTCCTGAGAGCCTCTAGGGGGTGAGCTCCAAACCTCCACTGGTGCCAGACTCAGCAGCACGGTGACAGGTGGCTCTGTCCCTCTGCTCCTCAGTCCTGCCACAGCTGCAGGCCCGTCACTATCCTTTCCCTTCCCTCGTAGCAGGGCCCTGAGGGCCTCCCACCACCCACTTCTTTATGGTGCTGCGGTCCCAGGGTCCTGGACCTGTGTCTCACTGAGCCCATGACCGTCCATGACCCTGGACACTCTGGGCTGAAGTGAGTCGGTCTCCAGGCCAACTCCTGTGAGTGGGGCATGGGTGTGTGCGGGGATGGGTGGGGGAACAAACATGCCCAGGGCCTCCCAGACCAACCCCACGTGGCTCCCCCCAGCCTTTGAGCTAGAAGATGCACTCCAGGCGGTGGCCAGTGCTGGCTGAGCCGCTGGCCTGAGGGTGGAGCTGCAGCAGACACGGTGGCCTCAGGCTATGTGGACGTGCACTCAGCCACCCTGTTGGCCAGACTGCTCGCCCCGGACCCCACTCCTGGTCCAGCCAAGCTCCCCTGACTGCCCTGTGCCCTGCAGCAAGGTAGATGAAGAGGCCACGTCAGGGCCTGGCCCTGGAGACCACACAGGGCCGTAGCACGCTGTTCACCAGCAGCCACGGCCTCCCTATAGCAGTTCTGCACGCTCCTCTCGCCCCATGCTGCTCCCTGTGCCTCACAGGCGTCGGCACCTTGAGTAAGGAGCCTGGGCTCTGGTACAGAGGACAGCACTGGGCTCCCCTGGGCTGCTCACAGGGAGGCTGGGGTCCTCGGTCCTCCGTGCCCGCCTATCAAGCCCTGGTGGCCCAGGGCATCCTGCGGGAGATGAGGTACAGTACAGATGGGGTCCTGAGGGACACTCCATCCTCCATGCCAGCAGACCTGAGGTCCCTGCTGTCTGCCTCAGGCACCCTCCCACCTGGGCCTGGTGTCCTGTCTCAGCAGGCTTGGGCCAGCTGGCAGCCTGGGCGCAGCACGCCCCACTCAAGGACAAGCACAGTGAGGCAGAGCTGCCTGTCACTGGTCTAGGCATCTGGCTGCAGAACTTGACCTCGGTTCCTCCATTCCCAGCTGCTGCTGCCACCTCCCCAGAGCTGCCACATGGCTCTCTGCCATGCAGAGAGGCCAGCTTCCACAGGCACCTCCCAGCCTCCCGGCACAGGTGGCACATCCTTCTGCTGAACCAGTGAGGTTTTGCTGCAGCCACCTGCTACATCCTTCTATGTGAGTTTACTGCTGGCCAGCAGACTATGAACTCCCAACAGGCAGTCTGACTGTGTCAACACGTAGACCCCAGGACCAGCTGCACACACACAACACACAGGAAACGTTTGGTGACTAGGTCGTGTGGGGTGAGATGGGCCAGCCAAGGTCCTCCAACAGTAGGCATGGCCGGTCCCTGGCTCCTTTGTCCCTGGACCTTGGCATGAAGTTGTTTTCTGAGCAGAAGGCCGTGGGAGCCCATGTTAGTATCCTGCCCACATCACACATCGACTGTCCCGTGGGTGCCTTCAGAGAGGTCATGGTGCACAGGGGGAAGCCATGTGGTTGGCTGCCCGGGTGTCCTGGGAAATGGTCAGCTCTCCATGCAGCACAAACCTGGCGATGGTGCCGCCATGGGTGCCACTCGCTAAGGCCAACTGTGCCCCACATTTGTATGCTGGAGCCCTGGCCTCCCCCATGTGACCACCGCTGACTGCAAGGTCTTCAGAGGAAGGAGGCTAAGATGTGGTCATGGGCGTGGCCTCACCCAGTTCAGCTGCTGTCCCTCTAATGAGGAGATCGGGACACAAACACCGTGTGAGGACAGCACTGCCCCACAAAGGAGAGGCCTCAGAGGGACCAGCCCTGTGTCGCCGTGACCTCAGAGCCCGGGCTGCAGGACACCCCGTCTCCAGGACTGAGTCTGTGGTGCTGCTTATAGCACAAGGCTGTAACCGCCAGGACACCCCAGCTCTTCTAAAGTGGAGGAAAGGCAGGCACACGCGCCAGATTATTCTGTGTTGCCACCACAACTCTGCCAACAAATCTGTCAGGAAAAAAATCACAAATGCATGCTAATGTCAGCAAGCCAAACCCGGCAGTAAGAAAGGGTCACACATAGTCAAGCCCGCCCACTCCAGGAATCAGGTCAGCCTGGGCCCCAGAAAAATCTGGACAAACCCACCATGCTAATGGAAGAAGGCAGAGCCACGCAACTGACTAGTGGACGTGGAAACCCACCTGCAGTGCACGAGCAGGGAGGGCTGTCCGCAGCCTGCCAGGGAGCCCGCAACACGTGGGGGTGCATCTGTCCTGGATGCCCACAAGCACCCAGCAGATGTTAAAGGTAGAGGAGTAAAATGTCACCCTGTAAATACGGTTTTGCTAAAGCTCATGTGAAATCCTGTCTTTTGGGAATGGAGTGGTGCTGCCTTACTTGTCCAGGGGTTTGGAGGGTGGGAAGGAAGCAAATGCCCAAAGTAGTGTGTCAATGTGTTTGCACCTGGGCACGTTCATACGCCTTTCTGTGTATTTGGGGCTTGGCTTTGCTGTGTCTGCAGTGAACACCAGGGGCATGTAAGCCCACAGCTGTAGCCTCTAGTCCCCAGATGTGACAGCTGCCAGTGTGTGATGAAGTAGCAAAGTCAGTACATGCTCTACACTTCGTGCTGAATCCACAGCACAGCCCGTCCTCTGTACACGAGGTCTGGACTCAGCCACCTCTAACGTCACACACGCCTGTCTCTGTCCGCTGGGCTGATGGCAGAGAGCAGGAAGCGAGGCTAAAGCCGTCATATTCAGAAGATACCTCAGCTAGGTATAGGGCGCACACCTGTAACCCCTGCACACCGGAGGCTGAGGCAGGTGCTCACCTTGAGTCTGAGGCCAGCCTGAACTGCATAGCGACACTCTGTCTCAAAAAACAACAAAAAAAGATACCTCAGATTACAACCATGGCTATGTGTACAATTTTACTTATCAGTGCTTTATGAAAATCTAGTTTTTTTTGTTTTTGTTTTGTTTTGTTTGTCTTTTTGAGACAGGATCTTGCTATGCAGTTCAGGCTGGCTTTGAACTCACTTTGTAGCCCAGGCTGGCCTCGAACTTGCAATGATCCTCCTGCCTCAGGCTCCTGAGCATTGGGAGTACAGGTATGCACCACTACGGCTAGCGAATCTAGTTCTATATATGTAGAAGTGCTTAATATATTTAAAAGCAGAAGCAGCAGAGTAACACTTTGAAACAGCTTTATAAACTGATAGCAAACACTATGTTTGCAAAGAGAACGCAACCACCTGTGGAAACAAACCACCTCTGGGGAAAAGCAGTAAGAAATGTGTGCTATGTCCCAAACATAACAGTTTCTTTAAAAGCACTGGTAGCTTGGCACGTCTGTGGGCAAATGATGGAAGGGATGCTACCTAGATTTCCAGGACTTTTCCAGACCTACCTACCCAAAACAGCCCCATTAAAATGAACCAAGGAACTAAGGCTGCTCAGAGGGGAAGCACCCGAGGAGATGCACGCCCCTTTGGCCATCAGGAAACACAGATGAGCACCTGGCAGCTACAGCAAGCCTGGACTCCCGAGTCTGCGGGTGCAGCAGCCGAGCGGCGGCCCTCATATCTGAGCCCTGGACGCAGCTCGGGATCCCCTGCTACAGTGCCCAGTGCTGGGACTGCAGGCCTGGGCTGCCACAGCCAACCAGCAGTGCGCCTCCAATGGAGAGGTCTCGGATTCTGCAGAACTCGCTGTCACTGTTGGAGGCTCCTCACCCTCGCCTGGCTGTGGCCTCGGCACCCAATGGGTATGCTTTCAAGCACTGGCCACGCCAGGGTAGGGGCACCCGTGGCATCTGAACGTCTGTGGACCAACAGCGGGGCACCATCTCCCCAGTGTGTGTGAGGCAGCAGCTGGCTCTGCGCACTCAGCCACGCACTTCTGGGCACGCATTCCACACCCCTGATCAAGGTCATCTTTAAAGGTAAATGAAAATAAGTAAACCTTACACATCTGGGAAGCAGGGGCTTTTGTTCAATGGATTCAGCTGCAGCTCAGGGCAGGCAAACAACAAAGCTGAGCTCACTTTGGGGAGGGGCCCCGAGCGGCCCAGGCCCTGCGCATCCTCCAGCCTTGTCTCCGCAGTGCCTGCAGCCCTGGGCTCGCTGGCTCCTCTCCCGAGGCTGTGCTCCCTGACAGCCCTGCCTGGCGCACTGGGAGGTGCCCCCACCCAACATGCATGTTGCTATCCAGGGGTCTTCGTGCCTCGGACCCACAGCCATACCTCCATGGGCAGCCTTCCCTCCCGGGTACAGCTGGTTCTCCTGTCTCATTTGCTGCACAGAGTGGAAGCTGGAGCCTCACACACGGGGGCAGGCGCTCCCCACTGAGCTGCTCCCAGCCCCACTTAACAATGTACTGACAGTGACACAACTCAGAAGCAAAGCTAACACTGCTAATGTAGCCCATAGCCACATGACTCCGCTAAGCTAACGTAACCTAGAAGCAAAGAGCTGGGGCCTCGGGACGAACACGGGCAGTCAGGTGAGTCGGACCACGCTGGGGGTCGTGCTGCGCTGCTGCAGGTGCGGCCACCTCTGCTCACCTCCGCCAGGACCATCCTGCAGCCAAAACCAAAGTGACCATCATGGACCAAAGGACAAAATCAATGAAGTTCTTTCTGGATTTTGAAATCCTGTATTGTTTTTGTGCTGTTTTGTGTTTGCCTTCATTGTTGTTTTTTTCTTTAACATAAAAGTTGTCTTGGAGCAGAGATGGGCATGTTAGCTGTGACCGAGAACACTGCTTAGAACCAGCAACTCCGGCTGCTCGCCGTTTCCGAGCAGGGGCTCCCATGCACCACGCTGTCACTGACCACCCCAGGCTGCTCCTCCTTCAAGCCGGGAAGCGGGACACCACTCTCGTCTCCCTCTCCACACTCGGGCCATGGACAAGAGCACTTCTGCTGAGGGGGAGCGGCCAGCCTTGGGATCTGGGCCACCCCAGACTCCATGCCATAGGCCAGCACAGCAGGCACAGGCATACTTGGGACCCCTGCGCCCTGGTGTGGGCTCCCAGAGCACCGTCTGCAGCACAGAACCACCCTCACCGGGCATGGTCTCCACCCTATCAAAGTGGTTTCCGCCATGCTGCCAGTCTTGCTCAAGAGGCAATCCCAGGATATGCTGCGAAGACACTTGGCCCTGCCACAAGCCAGCGCGACCTGCCGGACTCCAGCACTGCTCAGCCCTGGTCCCATGGCTGTCTACCATGCTTATCCCCAACCCCGTGGCTCTGATGAAGCCCCTCCCTCTCGGCTCAGGAACAACTGCCCAACTCAAGCCCTCCCTCCTAAAGGATGGGCGGCTAGGGCGTAGAACGAAAGGGATGGGGACACCTCGGGAGCCCGGGGTTCATCCGGGCGGCTCTGCCCGAGTCCCCACCAGTGCACAGAGCCCAGCCGGAGAGTGACACTGGGGTGTGGGTGCCCAGCTCCAGGAAGGCATGTGATCTGGGGCTGTGCACTGCCAGCCAGCATCCCTCATGCTGTGACACACGGACAGAAGCCAGTGAGGTCAGACTGCTTTCAGGCGCCCAGTCCCACATCTCACAGGTCAAATCTCTTTCACAAAATAAAAGACTCCACGCAAGGTCACCCAAGTTAATTATTTAACAGAAAATTTTATTTCAATAAATACTTTTCCCTCCAAATAACAATTACAATTTTAGGGATAAAATCATGATCTAGAAGTGACCAGTGTGTCGTTCCACTTTTCAGCAATGCCTGAGTGAAGAATATAGCTTGGGCTTGTAGAGTCGACGGGAGACCGCGCCGCAGTCCCACCATGACAGAGAGGTCAAAAGGACACCAGGGAGCTCGGTGAGCACACCCAGGAACACGGCAACCAGGGAGGCTGAGGCGGGAAGATCCCACGTTTGAGGCCAGCCTGGGAAACTCAGCAAGACTCTATCTCAAAATAAAAATATTTTAAAGGGCGGGGGTGTAGCTCACTGGTAGAGCGCTTGCTTGGCATGCACCAGGCCCAAGGTTCATCCCCAGGACCTAAAAATAAAGGGGGGTGAGAGGGCAGGGAATATGGCCCTCAGCCAAAGGGTCTGCACACTGCCCAGCTCAGACTCAAGGGGGCCTGGCCAGCATCTGCTGCGGCCACACGAGGCAGGCCCTGCAGAAACTTGGCCTGGGCTACAGTGTGGAGGCCAGAGCTGCCGGTCGCAGCAGAACCTGCCTCCGAGCACTGTGCTTGGGGACTGGCTCTACGCAACCATGAGCTCCCCAGACGCCAACAGCACCAGGCGACACCTGTGGGCACACGTGTCCCGGTGCCCACACAAGGGACGCGCAGCACTGGCTCGCTGAAGCCTGCCCCCTGCCTTCTTGCATAACCGTGGTGATGTCTGAGCAGGGAGGAGGAATGAAGGCCACGTGTGGGAGGAGGTGGCAGCCCTCAGACTCTAATGCAAAGCACTGGAGACCGTGCGGCCTGGGGACGGACGCAGCACGGCAGACTGCACGTCCTCCCAGGGGCTGGGGTGAGGCCAGGCAGGCGCAGCCCCCCTCTGCCTGCACAGCACACTGCCTTCTTGTACCTAAGGGGTCACATAACAGTCACACGGGACTCATCATTCACGTTTTCTGCAGTTCAGGACAGATTCAAGTAACACTCCCAAACAAAGTGTGCAAACAAACATGACGGGCTGCAGGCTCTTCCGGCAGCTAGTTCCCCACACAAGCACATGGTGTGAGCCCGGCAGTTTGGGATCCACTTCAAAGGAGCACCGGGCACCCAGGGGACCAAGGTGGAAGAACCACAGGAATAGCTGGGAACAACCATGTAACTGCTTCAGATAGGAAACAAACAGTCCCAGCCGCACTGCAGCCACAGGCTCCCAGCGCACCACTGCCCCAAGAAGCAGAGAGGCTTGGCAGGCGGCCGGATGCACGCGCAGAGTGGACGGCTCCAGTACTAGAACTGTCTTTATTAAAGTGAACAGACCACCACAGGCTGCCAAGGTGCCCACGGGGATGCGGCGCCGGCCAACACCAGTCACTAGTGCCCTCACGGTCCTTGCTTACAGGCAGAAGCACCCCCTCGTTTGTAAACGTTATTTAGCAGACAGAGGTTGGCCATTTCAGTGCTTTTAGTGAACTGGTGTTTTCAGTAAACTTTTTCTGAGCAGCAAGGAACAAGATGTTGTTCAGAAATCTTGGAATTAGATACAAAGGTTGGCAGTAGACACAATCAATAAATATCATATAATTTTGCAAATGAAAAAGATTTCCCACACGAACCCCTCTCATGAAGACATTCAAACACCCGACCACGGGCACCTCTGCCCTGAACCCCAGGTGGCTCTGCTGGCCAGCGCGAGCTCAGGCAGTGTGCAGAGGGGGCGGGAGGCCAGAGCACAGGTGGAGCTCATCCCGGAGAGCTTCGAGGGAGAGAGACGCAGCCGCGGCCCTGCTCACGGCGTCTCGCCTGAGGCCCGGATGTCGGCAAGGCCACAGCAGCGTGGCCTGGACACTCGGCGTGCAGAGCCCCACTGGGCTTTGCTTGCCGACAGAGGCTCAGAGAAGGTCTGGGACCCCGCAGGCTTTGCACCCAAGTGGAGAAAATAATAAATACGGGTCTCACCAGCATGTCCTCTCGGACCCGGCTGTGCCGGGGTCACTTGCGAGTCTGGGTCTTCTTTGGCACTGTGGGCCGCTTGGGCTGCCACAGGTGGCTGTGGATGGTGAGTGCGTCCACACTGACAGACATGGTCTTGGCGGGGATCAGGTTAAACTGCTTCCGGTCCGAGCTGTACTTGTAGAGCTTGTCGATCATCTTCTTGGTGATGCTCTTGGGCCCCGTGCCGGTGAGTTTGTAGATCTCCTCGGTGTCAGGGTAGTAGCAGTACAGTGCCCGGAACTGGCAACCGGCGTCGCGGAATAGGATGATGTAGTGGTTGGCATCACACTTCTCCAGCTCCTGCGTTGGAAGAGATGAGAAGCTCTGAGTGCCACTGTGATACTTAGGGCCCAGGTCCCCACAGGCCCCACGGGCACGATGCCAAGGCAGGGGAGCAGCCAGGGAAGCACCGTGTGTAGCGGAGCTACTTTCCATCAACTACAGCTTCCCGTTCCAGGGAACAACGGCTCTGCCTTCCCGAGAGGCGTGGATGGCACGCAGAGGAAATGCCTGTCAGTGTGTGCACCCCATGTCCCCTGAGAAGATGATCCACACTGTAGCTACTGGGAATGGAGAGGACGCGCCTGCCGCATGGGCTGAGGATGGGGACACACTCGGTGATGGTAGGACACGAGTGTCCAGCCACTGAGCCCCGACAGCCCCTGTGGGACCCACAAGTACTCAAGAGACGACACGACAGATGCATGCAAAACCCTGACTCAGCATCCACAGCAGTGCTGCCTGCGAGTCTAGGAGTGTGGACACCTGCACGCCTG
The DNA here is from genome assembly GCA_004027595.1 of Dinomys branickii. Lineage (NCBI taxonomy): Eukaryota > Metazoa > Chordata > Mammalia > Rodentia > Dinomyidae > Dinomys > Dinomys branickii. The sequence continues at coordinate 44,897 of PVLD010000067.1, forward strand.
CCAGGGGACGCAGGGGACACATAGCCTGCTGAGCCTGGGGCGCTGTCTGCCCAGGTGCCACAACACTCAGCAACCTCAGAAGCACTGCTCTGTGGCAGGCGCCAGCCCCACCGTCACTCGTCCCAGGGCTCCACAGGCCAAGTCCAGAGTGGGCATAGGCACAGGCTCGCCCAAAGACAGAGAGCCCTGGGTAACTCTGATCAGGGACACACTGCCTGAAAGTTTGCACCTCCGGAGGGTGACTCGGGGGGCAAGGTGCACCTCAACAGAGTCGTGACCGACAAACAGAAGCCATGGCAAACACGCCCCACGCTCCTGCAGAGCTCATGGAGGGGATCTGGACAGCAAGTCCTCTTCCTACCAGACGCAGGCACACCTCCGTCTGGATCAGCTCCCCCACAGTCCTCATTGTGGCCCATGCCGAGCACCCACAAGCTTGTGACCCTTCCCTAGCACGACCTACTGCCTCCGAGAGAGCGCCAACTCCCGCTCTTGTGCCAATGAGCGCAGAGCCTTCCAGAGGCTGTCACAGGCTAAGCCAGCTCTCTGCCGTCTCACAGGCATCTCAGAGGCACTGCTGTACCTGCGCAGACACTCGTGTCCTACCACGATTTTCCACAGAGATGTGTGTTTCTGCCAGCATGTAACAGGGCAAGCGTCCACCCAGCTCAAGTCAGTGCCAGTTAGGGGTGGGGGTGATCTAGAAGCCGCTGGCAGAGTAGTGGACGCTGAGGTCAGGAAGGCCCTGCCTGGTGTGAGCTCCTGCAGCCGAGCTGCTGCCCTTCAGTGGCCCTTGGTCCCTCAGAGCTGAGGGAGGTTGCACTGCGCAGAAACAGCTGTGCAGGGCTGGCAGGCCGGGACCCTCCAGGCACCTCTGAAATGGACGCTCTTGAGGACCGCAGCTCCTAGGCATGGGACTCCTCTCCACAGTGCTGTGACCACAGGCCACTTTGTCCCCAGGTAAATGAGGCGCGGCCTGACAGGCGAAAAGCACGTTACTAGTCTAGAGGGTCTGTGTTTCTGAGATAAAAACATGTCCTGGGGTGGGTCCCAACTCCACACACTTTACTCTCTCTGATAAACCAGCGAATAAGGTCCAGGGTTTGTGTCAGAGATGGAGCCACACAGCTGTGGGGACAGGAGCCTGCCGGGCCTCTTCATCCTCAAGCTTCCACAGCCGGCCTGTGGCCATCGCAGTGCGCCAGAGAGTGGCTCACAGCCCCTCAACTGGAATCCCTTCCCCGAGTCTGAGGGGCCAGCCTCGACTGCACTCGCCCTCAGGAGCAGACTGCCTGGGCCGCCACACTGGTGCACCCAGTACAAGGAGGTGCCCAGCATTCTCACAGCCAGAGGGCTCCAGGCCTCCCGCAACAGTGGCTGTGTCCTTGGCCCAGCAGAGACCTGAGATCACTCTCCTCTGGCCTCGGGCTCCATCCTCCTACCCTCCCCATCCCCTAGTTTGTCCCCCAGCCAGGAGGCAGGGTCATCCTGGCCCACACCTGCACCACTGCTTCATGCCAGGGAGCACAACACCCTCTCGCCGCCCAGAGCTCTGCAGGGCCTGTCCCACATGACCTCTCCTCCGAGTGGCCTCTGACTACTGGCTTCGCTCTGCTCTGCCACCACATAGGCCAGCTTGTGCGAGGATGCTCTTCAGCTTCCTCCTCCTCCTCCTGACTGCACCCACCCAGGTTTGACTCCGCCTCCTGTGCTCTGGATATTGTTGTGTCCTCCCTAACCCCAGGCGGCCCACGCCGACTTAGGGACTGATGTGAGCCAGCCAGGCCCTGCTCAGGCTGCGCCGTCTGCACAGTGAGGGCAGCATAGAAAGCAGGGCCCACGGCCACGTCAGCACCTGCAGAAGCCGTCTTCCTACCCTGGCTCCTCCCGACCAAGCCTGCAGGCGGCCAGGGTAGGGAAAGGGTGGGCACACTCCCAACACTGCCTCCTTGGGCTTCATCCCAGCTCCGCCCTGGCCAGGCCTCCACCCTGCAGAGACAGAGGCAACAGGCAGGACAAGGATGACCCGCCACAGCACACTAGACTGGTTCACGCCCAGGATGCCTGGCAGCTGCCGCCCTGCCCCACCCTCCCTCCCTCACACAGCCTCTCCGGAACAGCAGGAGTGCGTGTGCTAGATGCTCTACCCATCCACCCTGGTTCCCGAAAATGGAGGCCTCTTAGGAGTAGGACCAGCCGCTGCGTGCCCCACCCCACCCCGGTCCTGCCTGGACAGTCCTCTCCCTGGTTGGCAGGGCCTGGGGCCACTAGGCTAGGCTCTGTCCTAGTACAGGAGCTCCTTGACTTCCTGCCTGCCCAGGTCACACTCTTCCTGAGCCCACCAGAGCCAACCACGGGGTCTCTGTCTGTTCCCAGGGACCCGGCCAACTACTTACTCCCTTGTGGCCGGGACGATTTACAGTGACAGAAACATAGCCATGGCCCTGGCCCCCAGCCCAAGCCCCTGGCTCGGCCCCCAAAGCAGCGGTGTTACACAGAACACTTGCCTCCAGCACTGAGTGCTTGTGGGGCTCGTTCACCTTCCCGGCCAGGCAGCAGTGCGACACGGCGTTGTGGATGATCGGCTTGTTGGACTTGCTGCTGGGCTCCTTGAAAAGCTTAGGACCTGAGAACACCAGGCCAAGGTTTGCAAATTGACGTTCAAAGGCAGGGACACACATGAGAAAGAGGGTAACACTATCTTGACACTGCTTGTGTTAAGACACAAGCAGGCAGTAGCCAGGCATGGTGGTGCACACCTGTAATCCCAGCACTTGGGAGGCTGAGGCAGGAGGATTCCTGCAAGTTCAAGACCAGCCTGGGGTATAAAATGAGCTCAAGGCCAGCCTGAACTGCATAGTGAGACCCTGTCTCAAAAAGACCAAAACAAAACAAAACAAAAACAAAAACAAAAACAGACAGACAAACAGGCATCATCGTGGGCACACAGGCTCCCCTGGCAGTGGGTACAAAGGACCACTGTAAACCTACTCCAGAAAGTTATCAGCAGAAAGTTTAAGATAATAAAAGACAGCTGGGCTTGATGTAGCACGCCTGTAAACTCAGAACTCAGGAGGCTGAGGCAGGAGGTTCATTATGAGTTTGAGGTCAGCCTAGGTTACAAAGTAAGCTCAAAGCCAGCTTGAACTACATGGTGAGACCCTCAGTCAAAAAAAAAAAAAAAAAAAAAGAACAAACTGAAGCACCTAAGGACTTATCTACTCAAATTTCTGCTTCCTTTCTGTAGAATGACAGGCCCAGGAAACGACTCTCACCTACTTGTCCCACTGGCACTGGCGATCAAGCCCAAGCTGCCGAGGAGCTGCATCTCCATGCCTCTCTGTGGGCGACGGCAGGGTCCTGCCAAGTCGCCCAGGCTGGCCTTGAATTTGTAACGCACCTACCTCAGCCTCCCAAGCAGCTGGGATTACAGTCGTGCCCTACTGTACCTGGCATAAAAAAAAACTCTGAGAAAGCCTAAGGCTCTTTCCCAGTACCACCAAGAAAGACAGAAAGGACGAAAGTAAGAAAGAAAAAAAGGCAGAAGGAGAAAGAAAAAGAGGAGAGGAGGGAGAGGGAGAGGGAGAGGGAGAGGGAGAGGGAGGGACAGAGGCGGAGGGAGGGAGGGACAGAGGCGGAGGGAAGGAGTTTAAAGCCTCAGATCCCAAGTGCCCAGGGTGTGGCTGCCTAGCAGTGCATCACCCAGCCCTCCGCAGGGCTCCTGCAAAGCCTGAGTCAGCACTGGGCACCCCAGGTGCACAGCCAGGCCCTGGCAGCTGATAGGGAGGGGCGAGCAGTCACCTGTGTACTCAGCCACCGAGGCCAGCGAGGACGCTGCTGATGCCGTCTCCCAGTCCCGGTCGGTGCTCCGGCTCGGGTTGCGGCTCAGTATGGGCAGAGCTTCCAAGGACTCGACTCTGTGGGCACAAAAGGACACCGGTGAGGGTGGCGCAGCCTCGGGTCGCACTTTTCCCTCCAGCAGTGGAGCAGAGGAGCCCCATGTGGAGCTGCCGGTGCTGGCACCAGTGGGGTGAGGGCGGATGGAACGTGAACAGCCAACGTTCCCCCAGTGACAGGGGCTCACCTGCCACGGCCTCTTCCTGAGGGAACAGCCACATGGGCGAGGCCACGGTACTGACGACTCAGGAGGCATGGGACGTAGTTTGGTCCCTCTGATGCTGCAGCGCAGGCGCCACAGGGCCCGACTACAAATCCCAGCCTTGTAGACCCTGGTCAGGGCTGAGCCACACCTGCAGGATGTCCCTCCCGTGCCCGGGGATGGGGCTGCTCTCTGGCAGGGGCAGACAGCGCAGTAGAAACCCAGAGCTGGGCTCCAGTAAGACCCGGGTGCTCAGCAGAGCCCTCACAGAGCCAACAGGCGAAAGGCTGCCGATGTATGCAAAGACAGGAAACCACAGCCACTGCCAGACAGAGTGGCGATGGCCACACAAGACAATATCACACGAGACGCATGGGGAGGGAGTAGCAGTTGCCACTGAGGCCAACATTATAGGGGCCAGGCAGGGGCTCCTGAAGCCCTGGAGTGAAAGTTGAGGGACGTGCAGACAGGTGCTCAAGTCACCTGAACTGTGACTTTCTAATCACAAAGGAAAATTTTAACAGCCAGTGGGAAAATGGCAAACAGCGCGTTACATGACCTACACACACAGGACCTGACCTGGCCAGAGAAGACACCCTGCCCCGCCCCAGCTGGTCGCAGCTGGGAGCCTGTGTTCTCATGAGGGGCCAGGCCAAGCAGCATCCTCCATGCAGAAGGGTCCAGAAACTTCCACTAAGACTTCTGAGATGACCAAACGCACCCAGGGTATACAATCAGCACATGACAATCAACAGCACTCCTGTACAACAGTAACGAACTCACTAAGAAGTTAAAGAAACAGTATCCTCCATAACAGCATCCAGAAAAATTAAGTACTTAGGAATTAATCTAACCGAGGAAGTGAAAGACCTCTACAATAAAAACTACGGTATGTATATATGTTTATACATATGTGCAGGAGGGTTAACATGGTTCTACTATTGTATTATATCACTTGATGCTAAGGAATAGTTGATGACGGGTTGTTGGATCAATCTTGCAGGTCTGTATGTGTTATCCTGAGCACACACTTCGAAGATATCAATATGCAAAGCAGCAACTATTGTTGGTTTTTATTTATTTTTTATTTATTTTTTATTTTTTGTCTGTTTTTTGTTTTTCTGTTCTTGAGATAATTGTTTGACCAATTTCGCATGTCTGTATCTGTGTTCATGTATATACACTTTGAAGATACCAATAGATAAAGCAACAACCATTGTTGAGTCCATGTCACCTTGTCTGTAAATCAGTTTTGATTGTACTATTTCTTATGCTAATTTGTGTGTGTTTGTTAATATGTTTTTGTGCTTTTATTTTTTAAAACAAAAACAAAAAACAAAAAACAAAAACATACAGTACTCGGAAGAAAGAGATCCAAGAGGACATCAGAGAATTAACAGAAACTCCTGCTCCCAGAGAGGCCGAACCAGTACAGTTAAAATGGCCGTATATCAAAACTGACACACAGGCTTAATCAATACCAATCAAAATACTAACAACATTCCTCACAGAGCTGGAAAAAACAACCCTAAAATTCACAGGGAACTAAGAGACTCAGAATAGCAAAAGCAATCCTAGGCAACAAGAGCAGAGCCGAGAGGCCCCACAATCCCGGATATCAAGTTGTACTAAGTTGTACTAGAAACCATGCAAACGGTGCGGTACAGCACAGAAACAGCCATACGGATCCACGGAACAGAACGGGAATGCAAAAACACAGGCACAGCCACCTACCTGATCTTTGACACAGTGGCCAAAAACACACCCTGGAGGAAAGACAGCTTCTTTAATAGATGGTGTTGAGAAAACTGGCTGTCCACATGCAGAAGACTGAATCTATACCCATACACCTCACAATGTACTAAGTTAAAATCAAAATGGATCAAGGACCTGAAGGTGCTTAATCTGCTAGAAAAAAAGGTAAGTAAAATTCTTGAAGACACTGGCACAGGGCAATGGCTTTCTGAACAGAACCCAACGACACAAGAAACAACACCAAGAATCAACAGATGGAATCATGTCAAGTTAAAAAGCTTCTGCACGGCAAAGGAGGCACCGAAGCAAGTGAAGAGAAGCCCTACAGAATGAGAAAAAGATTTTTGCCAGCTACTCTTCAGACAGGGAACTAGTATTAAGACCATACAAAGAACTCAAAAAACTTAGCCACGCCCCCCCCAAAGACCCATTCAAAAAATGGGCCGGTGAAATAAATGGACACTTAGAGGAAGTACAACACACGAAAAAATGTTCAACATCTCTGGTCACTCGAGAAAGGCAAAGGAAACCAACACCGAGATTCCGTCTTACTGCAGAAAGAACAGCATTGTCAAGAAATCAAGCAAGGACAGAAGGGCAGCCTTCCACACTGTGTGGGGATGCACATGAGGACAACCGCTATGGAGGTCAGTATGGAGAGTCCACAACAAAACTGAAACTACAGAGCTCAGCTGGGCCAGCTCTGCCCTTCCAGGTATGTCCTGAAACAGTTGAGGGGCCGTGTTGGTGATCCCTGCACACCCACATTCAGAGCAGGTCAACTCACAACAGTTAAATCTTAGAAGCCTGGGGTCGGCTCCTCAGGCTCCTATGTCCATCAGCAGACGAGCGTATAGAGGAAATGTGGATTTACACATGATGGAGTACTACACTGCCATAAAGCAGTACAAACTTGAGTCATCTGTACGCTGTGACGGTAACAGAATTAGACACACGAACTTCAGTATCAGTTTTTCTTATGAGAAACCCAAAGCACAAATAAAGAACAGAAGTAGAGATACATAACAGGGACCAGGGACACAGGTTCCTTGTAAACGGGAGGGAACCAAGTGGGGGACACCAAGGGGGGGGAGGGGGGAGGGAAGGGGAGGGAAAAGAACTGACATGCGTTGTGTACACTTTCCAACTCCCCAAGAAAATTCTGCAAACACATACTAACAAAAACTAACACCAGAGAAAGAGAGGGCAAGGTCAACCGAGGCCAGCCAGGGCGAAGGGACTGTCCCAGCTTAGGACGCAAGCGAGGCATGGCAGCAGGGGCCCAGCTACTGGGGATCTGTGGGGACAGCAGAAAATGACAACATGCAGACGGGGGTCAGAGACAGGTGCTGGTGAGAGACACGTGGTGGATGACGCAGGAAAACCATCCTGGGAGATGCAGCAAAGGGACAAGAATGAGGGACCAGGCACCTCCACGATGAACGCCTGGATGGAGAGCGGGGGCCCAGGACAGAGGCAGGGCCCACTCTGAGCCTGGCAAAGGGCGTGAGGCTTCCTGTGGAAATGTCCGCAGCTTGGCCTCAAGCCTGAACCCATCAGAGTAAATGGCGAGAGCATCTCGCGGCCTTTGCAATCAGAGCCCCCTGCCCTGCCGAGCGAGCCGCTGCTGGGCCTCCTTACCGCTGTGAGGGTGTGCCTCCTGAGTGGGTGCTCTCAGGTTCTGTCGTCGCTGCAGAGGCCAAGGACAGGCTGGAGCCAGAGTGTGTCCAGCTCAAGTTATCAGCTGCAGAGATAAGAATTGGGCTTTCAGCAGCCTACCTGACTCTCCCCAACTAGCCAGAGCTCCTCAGCTGGTTGGGCAGGTGCGGCCTGGCTGTCAGGCTGCAGTCTGCACACCTCCTGTCTCAGGGCCTCCCCACACCATGGGAGGGTCCTGGCAGCCTCCCCCACGCATGTCTGAGAAATCCCACCCAGGCGAGCTGGTGGGCTCGATGGCGCAAGCTCACAGCCAGCACAGTATAGTACTGGACACCGTGAGACACTTACGGGTGGAGGAGCACTTGGTGCCTGAGTCGCTGCACGATTCCTCACGGTGCACAGACTTGGGCCGAGGCTTTTTAGGCTTGGACTTTGGCTTGCTGAGCCCTTGCTCCTCCAGGATCTGCTGCTGCTTCCTCCGCAGATACTCCTGCTTGATGAGCTCTCGCCGTGCCTTCTCCTCCTCCTTGCGGATGCGATCTTCCTCGGCTTTGCGTCTGGGGGCAGAACAAATCCACAGCCATCCAGAGTCAGCGTGATCCTCACCGGAACAAATCTACAGACTGGTCCCGGAGCCCCAGGCCAGCGCTTCCCAGGTTACCCTCATGGGGTGGGCGGCTGGGGCCGCTTTGTACCCAGGGACTCGGTGGTCTCACTGCAGAGCCCTGCAGATATGAAGAACCATTCCTGTGCTGCACACTGTGGCCTTGGGAGTCACTGTCCCCAGGACAGTGGGGTATACAGCTGCTCAGATGAGACTTTGGTGCACACAGCTCACAGGGCGAGGGCCACTGTGCAAGCTCAGGCCCATGGCGGGGAGAGCCGGGTCGGGCCGGGCTGGGCCGGGCCGGGCCGTGCCATGCCAGGGAAGGCGGCGGGAAGGAGCTGCCAGGGGACAAGGTTACCGGGCCTCGTCACGCTTCAGCTCCACTTCCGCCTCCAGCTGCTGCTTCCGCACCCGTGCCTCTTCTGCCTTGCGCTGCTGCTTCAGCAGGAAGGCTGCCCGCTTCTTGGCAAGCTCGTCTTCTGCCTTCTGCTCGTCCTATAAGCAACACGGACATGACCTTGTAGACAGTGACAACAGCGCAGAAGCCCTCCAGCCGCCGAGGGGACCCTGGTGCACACCTAGGGAGCCCTGAGGGGTGCCTCTGTGAATCGGGTCACCACATCCGCATGTGCCGCAGGGCAGATGGAAAAGAACCAGCCCCGCCCGGGTGTCCGGTTGGACACCTGCAAACGCAGTCTGCACTGAGCATGTCCAGACTAAGCCCCAAGCAGCCATGCAACCTTCCGTACAACTCAAGGCTGTGCTGTGCAACACTGGCAGGCCAAATGGCACGGTGGCACAAGGACAGCACTGCCAGCACAGAGGAGGTCCCGCCCCACTTCAGCACGGGGGCGGGGGCAGGGTGGCACTCATCTGAGCAGCTCTACACCTGGGCTCTCCACACCTTGGCGTCTCTATAGAGCTTTCCTGCTTCACTAAGTAGTGGAAAAGTCATCAGCAGAAAACCACTTTGTCATATGGGAACACACCATGAAATTAGACCCCAGGGCCCATAAACAGTGTTGGGACCCAGCCTCACCAGCAGGGGGCAAGTGGCTGTGGCCACACAGCCAGCCGGTTTCCGCCTGGACTCAAGTCTGCACTGGACCGAGGTTCTCTGATGCCCAGCAGGTGTGGCTGTGAAGCCGCCTCAGAGCCCCACCACCAGTCTGCCACCCAGTACCTTGAAGAAGAAGCCAACCCCAGGCTTCTGGTCAGCGTCACTGATGAGCTCTGTGGTGCTGTCCGGGCCTGCCACCCCGCCGTCTTCGCTGGGGGCCTTCAGGTGGGACAGGTCCACCTCGATGAGGCTGGCCTTGTTCCTCAGTGGCTCTTCCACGGAGATAGCCTCCTTCGTGGGAAGGAGCTCTTTGCTGCAGGAGCTCAGCCCCGCCTCCTTCACGCTGGCGTCTAGAGCTTCTCTGAGGCCCATCTGTTCCGCAATCACGTTGGGATCTTTGGATGAGGACAGAACAAACGTCCGCTGGTTGCTCTCGTCATGGAGCCGGTAGCTGTCGAAGAGCCCCTTCTCGGGAGGACGGCCACCGGGGTCCGCAGCCCCGTCTGCACCCGGGTCAGGGGGTGTGCGTGAGGGACGTCCTTGGGGGAAAGGGCGAAGGTGCGGGAAGCCCTCCGCGCCGGGCGTCGGGGTTTTGCTCCTGGAGGAGCCCTGCTGCCTGTCTTTCGGTACCTTGAGCTCCGCTGGTCTTCCGGAGCGGGAGTTCCGGCCCTGGCCCAGCCGGGGCGGTTTGCGGTGACTGGCCACCCCGGGAGGCGAGAGCGGTTCCACAAAGTGAATGGCAGCCTTCACTTTTTGGTCCTGGGAGCTGCTCTTGGAGCTTGGCATTGGGATGGTTGGGGACTTCAAGAGCAGCTGCTCCTGCTGCTGTGAGATCTTCAGTATGGCTTGCTGCAGCGTGCCGATGGTCTCGTTCAGCTTCTCGATGGACAGCTCGCACTCGGTCACATCCACGCCCTCGCCCACCCCATCCTCCAGTAGGGCTGTGGGGATCACCTTACTCTTATCCACGTCGTGCAGCGCGGCCACCTCGCGGGGTCTGTGAGGCTGGACGAGAGCCAGGGTCTCTCCATCTGTGTCCCGAGACTCGCTGAGGATCTCTCTCTGCTCGTCCCGTGTCAGCAAGCCCTCGCTTCTGGAAGTGCCGCCATCCACCTCCTCGCCATTGTGCTGCACATACTCCTTCGCAAAGTGCTCGGGCCGCAGGGGCTGCGGGGTGCCGTCCGCCTTGCCCTTCTTCACCACATGCAGGAAGGCAGCCTTGCCCAGCTTCAGGCGCTGCCTTGCGGACAGCGCCTCCATCTTCTTCTTCTGAGCCTCGATGGCCCTGCGCTTCTCCTCCAGTTGCATGTGCAGCTGCACCAGCTCAGAGGCAAGGAGGCTGGCAGCGTCCCTGCCATGCCTGCCCGGGCTCTGCTCCCGCTTCTGCCTCCACGTGGTCAGGGGTGCTGGGCAGCTCTCCGAAGCATCAGGCGTGGTCTTCTGGGAGCTGCTGGTGCTAGACTTGGTCTCATAGCTGTTGAGCCGCTGGAGCTTCCGCTCAGCAAAACTGGTCATCTTCACACTCCCGCTGGCCAGGGACACGCTGCTGAGCTGGGAGGCCGTGCTCAGGCACGGGCTGGAGCGGCCACTGGCGCCATCCTTGTCCTCATGCTCCCGTACCTTCATGTCCTCCTGCAATTTGGCCGATTCCTCCTCCCCGGCATAGGCAGTGATGACCACCCCATGGTCCTCACCAACGAAGTCCTGCTCCGCATCCTCTATGTCAACCACATCAGAGTCGGAATCCTGCCTCAGCAGCGTCCAGGGCTCCGAGTCTTGCGAGCAGGGGCTCTTGGAGCTGAGGCACCATCTCCCCTCCACGTCCTCGCCAGCCCTGCCCACGTGAAGGAAGAAGCCATCCACAGGCTGGCTCTGGGGTGACGGCTGCAGCCCACTGATGGCCAGAGGTCCCCCATGGGCTTCCCCCAGGGCTTCTGCTGGGCACAGATGTGCCTCAGTGGGGCTGATGCCTGGCACAAACTCTGAACAAGGAATGGGGGTGAAAGTCCTGTTCAAGTCCCGCCCCCCATGACCACTAGTCACTTTCTTTCGTGCCAGTGGCTGGGGGCCCTCGCTGGACCTCTTGGCTGTGAAGCTCCTCGGCCTCCCTTCCCCGCACTCGTCCTCCTTGGTAATAATCTGCTTCTCCTTTGCTGGCCTCAGTACTGCCGGCATCAGAGGCTCCAGGAAGAAACTATCAGGCTTATCTTCCACAGTGTCCAGCTGCCTTTGGGGAGACTTGGCACTGGCTGGCAGAACTGGCACACGAGGGGAGATCCTGGTGACCTCTGGGTCCCCACGGTGGGCAGTCACATCCGTCCTAATGATGGCCATGAGCTCTTCCTCTTCGTCCTCAATACTGACGTTGCTCAGGAGGCTTTTCCCGTTGGCCTTCCCGGCCATGGGGTGTGGCTGGTTCTGGGGTGTCAGGTGGATAATGTTGGAAGCCAGGCTGTCTTTGCTGATAGAGCGGGCCAAGCTGATGCTGTCGCTGGAGCCAGGGTCCACTTCACAGCTGGCGGCATGATGCAGTGCAAAAGGTGTTGGCTGGGACACAGGCCTGAAATGTGAGCAGAAACCATAGGTGTGAAACTGTGTGCAAGAGCATGCTCGGCACCGCCCGTACAGGGTTCAGGCGCTGCGAGTCTCATGTGAACCACAACAGAAGCATCATGTTGAAGGGACTGACCTGGTTTTTTTTTCTGGCCATGCTACTGCTGTACCTCGTGGCTGACCATCAACTCGGGTTAAAGAATTAGATCGATGTCGTTGATCTACAGTATAGAGGAATTAACATTCAGTGTTCTAACTCTGTGCCACTGGAAATGCTTTCAGCACAAGTATCTTCCCAGGAAATGACCTTAACTCATACATGAAACTACTCAAGGAAAGCAGCTATCACACCAAACCCACTTACAGTCTCAGTAACTAACGTGCAGTGTAACAGCCAGCCCAGCATAGGAAGGGAGAGGGCCTGAATTCTAAGTGAATCTCAGTGCAGAAGTTCTTGCTTCAGTCCCCACAGCAATCCTATGTCTCCGTGGGATTTATCAGAGCTGGGTGGGACTTTCACAGGAAGACTGTGAGCTCAAGGTGCACAATGCAGAAGAGGGTTTACCCTCCTGTTCCTAACCAGAGCCCTACGCCAGTCAGACTGTTCGCTTCAGACAGGCCCTGTGTTACGGAGGGAGGCCGCTCTTACCAGGCATCTCCTCGGCCTGTGCTGCTTTCTGCTGCTTCTGCCTCAGCGGCAATAGAGGATGGGATGGGCTAAATGCGGAATTTCCTTTCCCACTAAATGGAAAACAATTTGAGAGAAAAATCACCATTTATAAAACCTCAATTCCAAAAGCAAACGTGTGTAAAACAACAGAGGCCATCGAGACTTCTCAGCTGTGAGCTGCTTCCTAGGCTTCCTTGTGGCTATGAAAATGAGCCACAAAACAGCCCAGAACTTCAAATGTGAGACAAAAGTCCAAAGCTGCACTCAGGGGTCAGTGCACAACACAACCAGTTTCCAATTTCAACTGTAAAACTCAAGCCATGAAGGTTACATTAGAGATAAGCCAAAGTAAAAATAGGAACACTGATTGAAGAGTGTGATTCTCAAAACTGCACATTCCTGGCTCAATGACAGCAGGGAACCTCAGCAATGAAGACTGCCTCAAGCTACACTGGAAATATGGACAAGCCAGGCCCCTGGAGAGGCAGGGGCAGCAAGGCCCATCCACTTGACTGTCACAGCTGGGCACATGCAGACCCACAAGTGTGAAGACACACTCTTGTAATGAAGACCACAGGCATAGCACTACACATGATACCATGCCTGCAGCCCGAAGCTTTTGACTTGCAGGCACACTGGCCACCACACTTCAGGGAACTTGGCCCGGACAATCACAAAGGCGTGGGCAGGGCAGAGGGACTGAAGGACACCAGCATGCAGGTCCACAGCTGCCAGTCCTGAGCCTAAGGAGGCAAATGCAGGGAGAGGTTGTCCAGGGGCAGAAGAGAGAGATGCGGAATGCAGGGAGGGCAGGAGACCAAGCGCTAGACTGAGTGATGAGGGGGAAGGGAGGGCAGGCACAGGGGCCACAGACAGGCGCAGGGCCTTCCAGGGGGTCTGTGCTAGTGGGTACAGGGGGCCCTGGCACAAGGGGCTGCTTGTGCCATTTGTGCCTTCCTGGAAACAAGCACCGCACTACTTGAGCTACTGTGGAGAGGGAATGATGGTCCGGGCTGAGAGGCAGACTTACAGACACTCGGCCTCCTCGGGGTGGAGGTGGTACCGGAGCCCACCCTCAGCCGGCAGGTCAGCTGGGCTCACTGCAGCAGGGCTGCCCAGGAAGCTGCGTTTGGTAGCGTTGGAGATAGGCACAGGGGGGCGGCTGCTCTTCTGCTGTAACACTGTTTTAGCTGCAAAAGTAGCAATCTCACAGAAACTGGCAAGAAACACAAAAGCCACTTTTCTTCCTCCGAGGATCCTCCTGCCTCCGCCTCCTGGGGGCTAAGATTATAGGTGTGAACCACCACACCTGCCTAAGGCTGCATTTTTTTTTTTTTTTTTTTTTGAGACAGGGTCTCACTATGCAGTTCAGGCTGGCCTTGAGCTCACTTTGTAGCCCAGGCTGGCCCTCGCAAGGATCTTCCTGCCTGAGCCTCCCAAGTGCTGGGATTACAGGCATATACCACCACGCCTGGCTACTCAGCACTTTTTGTTTTGTTTTGTTTTGTTTTGTTTTGAGAGAGGGTCTCGCTATGCAGTTCAGGCTGGCCTTGAGCTCACTTTGTAGCCCAGGCTGGTCTTGAACTCACTGCAATCCTCCTGCCTCAGCCTCCCGGTTGCTGGGATTACAAGCGTGCGCCACCATGCTGGGCCATGCCTGCATTTTTATAAGCACAAAAGTAACTCAACTTTTACCTGAAACTGAACTTCTCCAGAAAATTAGTGTCATATCTAACAAATGTACTGTATGATGTCAGATATAACTTCGTTTTTTGAGACAGTCCTGCTGTGTAGTTCAGGCTGGCCCTGGATTCATGGGGGTTCTCCTGCCTCAGCCTCCCGAATGCTGGGATTTCAGGCATTCACTGCTATGTCTGGCAAATGCTATAAATATTATACCAAATTGTTAAAACACTACAGAGACTGAACAGGAAGAGTGGACAGAAAAGGTAAGCTCAACTCATGGACCCTTGTGCACTGCACAGCCCTGCTCTGGGTCCTGTTGGCCGCTCCAAACCCTCAGATGCCCACCCCCCTAGTGATCCCTAGGACTCAGCAAGTGAATCAAGTCACTCACCATCTTTCAGCTCCTGAACATCCCGGGGCTGAACAAAATCAGGTTTGACATTCTCAAACCACCAGAAGAGCTCAGCAATAAAAACCATAACATTGGGCTGAAAGAAAAACGAAAACCAGGATGAGGACATACGCACACACTCATACTGGCCCGTGAGCGTGACTGCGCGCTGTCCTCACCTTGAGCACTAAGGGGGCGTACAGCATGTCCTCCAGCGTGAGGTAGAAGCACTTGTTCAGGTGCTCGTTGGCGAACTCTCTCAGAAGCCGGATGTTGTACAGGCTGTCGGCCATGGACGGCACCTCCTTCAGGCATATATCTGACAGACATGAAGGAACAGAATTCAGCACGCGCAGACGCGCTGCATCTCAGGGGTATACTTGGGCACAGGGCCCTGAATGAGGGCCCTGCATGCATGGGAGTGTTGATACTCAAAGGGACCATGTCAGGAGATTTTAAAATACACGGAGTTTCCCAAATGACATTCAATGTAGTAGGAACATCTTAAGGGAAAAGCAGAGACAACTCCAGGATTTGAATTTGGTGGTTAACGTTGAAGCACTCTAATAAATCACTAATTTGAAATGGGCTTCTAAAATGAAGAGTGGCCGTGACCTCTCCACCCCAGAGCCGTGTAGCACATGGGTAGTGAGCAAGTTCCCTGCAGCACCTGGACCCTCTGCACAACGTCCTGTTCATGTTGGGAGAAGCATATATTCAAAGTGTTCAGGAAGGTCACCCATCCCAAAGCCAAGAGACTGCACAGTGCCAGCCTCCTCCACGAAGCTGCAGGACACCTGCTGCCCCTGGGGCAGGACAATTCAGGACATCAGGCTCGAGGTGCAGGAGCACCACAGGCCCACTGAAAGGAGCCTTCTAAAGAGAAGCATGTTGTCAGGGCTCAGAAGCGTGTACACGTTAGATTTTCTACTCAACCGTCTTTACTGTCCCTTCTCAGACCCAGGCCCTCAGCCTAAGGACAGGGTGCTTCTGCCTCACTCGCAGTGGGGTGTCACCAGGTCAAACAATGGCTACCTGTCACGAGGTGTGACCAGCCGGTCCTCCCCGTCCCGAGGGGCCTTGTGACCCAGCACGTGGGTCTCTTCTCTGGGTGCAACCCCCCACCCCCCTGACACCCCCAAGCCAAAGCCACACAGCTCCTGCCAAGATAAAGCCCAACAAGAGTGGCGGCCCCAGAGCAAGCACTGAAGGTCCTCCTCTTTGCAGTGAGCCCGGCTACAACCTGCGGCAATTTAAGCAAAAATAGTGAAAGAACTGGATTATAACCCACTGACCGAAACAGACAGCAGGAGGCCACAGGCTCCACAACAGCAGGAGAGGAGCCCACTCTCCCTGCAGCAGACACCGCTGGCCAGCAACAGGCAATGTGGCTACACTGGCACAGAAAGCCAGAGGAGGGGTCTGAGGCCCAGGGGCGGAGGCGGGGCCCAAGGCCTCTCCCACAAGTGAATGAACTGATTCTGAAGCTGAATCTTCTTTGTCTAATGAGCACCTGGCGCCAGCCACCTGACACAGGAGAGCAGTAAGGGGAAAGAGCAGACTACAACCGAGGATCACTCTACCACCACTAGCCTTACCAAACACTAAGGCCAAGATGGCCAAGGGCAGCTCAACCAGAAGCCAGAAGCCTCAGGAAGGATGAGAGCTCTGCTGAGGCCATTGCTGGGTGCACGAGTGTGGTGGTGGGAAAGGCTCACAGGGGACCCCAGGACCTGCAGGTCCCCGATTACCCATGAGTCTAAACTGGCTCCAGGCACAGTGTGAACATGGGCTGGGCTTGCACTGCAGTTTTTATACCGCCTCATCAATTTCTGTGGACAGAAAACATTTACAGAATATTCTGAAAAGTTACCATGCTTAGGGTACTGACTCAGCATCTGAGAATGTTAAGTCTCAGCCCAAACACTATAGAAACATCTGCCTTTTCCTTATAATTTTAATCCTGTCTCTGCATTGTTCTTACTTCCCTTCGTTGACTTAATTTCTGAGTTCTTCATGGTCCTCCCTGTTACACACAGGGCGGGTCGTGGACAAGCTGATGGGGGTGGAGTGCTGGAGGCCTGCTGAGGGCTGCCTGGGACTCAGCCTCTCCCCTGCTCCCTGGGGACGCAACTCAGGGCATGTGTGTGACAACCACAACCAGGCCAAATCATGCCCCAGCAGGCCTAGAACTGCCCCTACCGGATGACTGCAGAGTCCACTCCGCATCTAATTCTTGTCTCTCAACACTTCACGGAGGACTTTCAGCCTGCAGTAACAGGGAGAGCGCATCACTGGCTTCCCTCCTGAGAGGTGTCCAAGAGCAGCCCCTCTCACCAGGGTGGGGTAGTCCACCTGTGCTGTCCCGAGACAGTATGTGCCACACAAAGGCCAGTCCCCTGGGCTCGGCACAGGACTCCAGCCCAACCGGCCCACGCAAAGGCATCTTTGGACTCCTGAGCCCATGGGCTGCGTCACTGAGGGCTCTCTTTAGGCCCCGCTACTCTCTGGGAGCAATGGGAAGCTCTGTGCTGGCTAGTGTCCAAGTGTCGCTGGCACACAGATACTCCCAGTGGCCTTGCCAGCTACTGGGGCTGTCACTTCCTTATTCACTGTATTCTTCACTTTTGTCCTCTTTTTATCTTTCCAGGAAACTATTAATGCTTCTGGTTTTACATATTCTCTCTTTAAAACTTTTATTTTGCGATTTTATTTGCCAAAAATTTAAACATTTTTATATTAACAAAAGTCACAAGTCTTTAATATGCCACCGTAGGACTGTTATTTAAAAAGCTTGCAAAGAGGTCATTGGCTACCCATGCCCTCTACCCCTTTGCCAGGGCCCACATCACTATGCTGGATACTCTTCCCCTACCCCGCCTGGTTGGCTCTGAGGGCCAAGCACAGCCCACCAGCAGGTGGTGGCTGCAGCACCACACAGCACCTGTGCAGCTGGGTCCAGAGGATATTCCTGGGCTACTTCCACACCTGAGCTCACAGCCCTCTCCCTACAACTCTGCTGTGTCTTGGACCTCACATTTGTCTGGTAGCCACTGAGCTGGGGCTGCTGGTCCTTCCTGGTGCAGGGGTCTTGGTCCCTGGAATGCTGGGGACTTAGGAGCAGATGTGAGCCTCTCTTCCTACCCCTAGATGGCAGTACGCCCTGCTAACCCTCCCTGGGCACTGGACGCTGCCCAGCAGGGTCAGTGTCCTGTGCTCCTGCACGCCCCCCCCCGCCCTGCTTCGGCAGTCACTCTGACCACCCGCTGGGCCCGCGCCTGTATCTGTCCTTCCTTCCCTACACTCACCTCTGGATTTCCTACTTCGTCCTCCTTGTCCTGGTTCCTAGGCAGTCATTTTCAACTTCACTTAGCCTAGCTCTTCAGGGAATTCTGACCTCTCAGTAACTGAGCACACCCTTCCCAGAGTTCCTTGCAGTCTGACTCTCTACCCCCTCATTGTGCAGCTTTTCCTGTGCTGCCTCTGCAGCCTGGTGCTCATTCAGGTCTGCACCCAGGGAAAGGGGCCTTTTGGAGCTGAGCAAGAGATGGAGGCACCTTGGGGCAGGCAAAATGCACAGAGCAGCTTCCACCTGAGACCCTCTTCAGGGCGTCACCTTGTTCCTGCGCACCCTTGAGCCTGTAATTGTCTGGCTCAATCTGCCACAAGAGTAGGCCCCCAGCTCCTGCAGTCAGACCTGTGAGAACACTACCCACAGCAAGGAGGCAAACGGATGCAGACAGAGGAAGCACTGCCACACCCACAAACCCAAGACACCATCATCTTGCGCCTTCCTGCTGGCTGTTGTCCTCCCTTCCTGTCCTGTATCCCTGATACTCTTACGTTCTCTTCCGCCAGGTCAATTGTGGCCCACAGGCTCCACGAGAACTCTTGCAGGGCCACCAACCGGAGCACTCTGATACTGCCCCTCACCCTCCCCGGAGCTTCTGAGCCCCCTTCCACTCCTTCTGCTGACCCAGGAAGGCGGGCACCTGAGGAGTGTTCCCAGCTCTTCCTCCATAAGGCCTAGGCCCAGGTCCTGACACACAGCCCTGAGGCTCAATGGAAATGCAGGCTGCAGCTGGTTGAGCCCCAGAGCATCCACGGTCCTCCCTTGGGCTCTCCTCTCAGACCTCTCCTGGTACCTGAGGCTCCCTGTCTTTCCAGCGCAGCCCTGTGGGTGTAGTGATACACTCCTGACACCCTAGCTACCTAGGAGGCTGAGGAAGGAGGATGGCTGCTAGCCCAGGTGTGTGTGGTCAGCTCGGACCAGACAGTGAGACCACATCTCCAGACAGAACTGTCTCAAGACGAAAGGAAAATGTGCAGCCCTGTGTCTGTGAGACTACTTGTAAGCAGATGTGCTCCGAGCAGCACCTCTGTCCCTGGGGCCTGGCTGAGCTATGATGTCTGTGCAGGCCACGTGCGCGCTTCAGATGCAAGGGTGTGCAGCAGCATGGGCAGAGGTGGCCAGGCTCCGTCCGCTGCAGGCCACGCCAGCACCAAGCACACACAGATCTCAGAGTGCTCAGCACATGCTGAGGTACTGATGAGCCTCATTCTCTGGGGAGCTCCAACCCTCTGAGCCACGGGGAGGACAGACAGGAAGCCACCCACACCGCAGCACAGCAAACCACATGCACTCCGGCACACGCTGGGTCCCCACTGGACAAGGTGCAGGCGCCGCCCCCCACTTACCATCCAGCCTCATCTGCTCAGGGCAGTAATAGTGCACCACCGCCAGGAGAGCCGCGCCGTCGCTGCCGCCTCGCATCAAGTCCTCCAACAATGGGAAGCAGGGCGACTGCCTAGCAGAAAGGTGCTCTCGCCGATAGCGGACCTGCATTGATAAAAGGAGAACAGTCTCTGCGTGTGCGCCTGCCTGTGGTGTGCTGCAGTCACACTGCAGAGCACGATGGGCAGGCCCAAGCTCGTGGGGAGAACCTGGCGGCCAGGCGTGCTCGCCCCAAGCCCTCGTCTAGGCCAGGGCCCTGGGCTGTGTGGCCACATGGAGCGGCAGCCATCCTCTGTGAGCACCACCAAGGCCAGCAGAATGCACAGCTGACGCAGGGGCAGATACACGAGGAGGAGGCACAACACACAGCTACGCTATCAGAGCCAACGCACTATGAACTAGCGAGAAACAAGTTAGGGAGCATCCAGCGCTGTTCTCCCAGGCATCGTCAGGCTGCTGTGGCCATTCAGGAAGACACAAAACAGCCTTGGCACCAAGTTGATACCAAGTTGGAGAAATCTCAGAGCAAGGTGAGGCCAATTTCTCACGACACATCAGCCTATCCAGGAAGTGCAGCGATGCATCAGGAGCTGCCGGTGTGAGGGGCCACGGGCGCAGGTAGCTGCGGCTCCCAGGTCTCCGCCCGGAGAGGAAGCCTTGCGCCTCAGCTCTGCTCTGGCAGTGGCTAAGCAGTGGACAGAGTGTAACGGCCGGGCCACCTCAGGGCAGCCCTGGGCCCTCCTGCTTTCCATCAGCTCGCCCAGCATGACTTTTACACGTGGCTCTTCCTGCCAGCCACAGCTCCTGCAGAGGGAAATGCACAGATGGCTCTAGGAAGAGCCCACCGTGCTGAGTCCAGAGAACCCCGAGCTTCCGGTTCTGTGGGTAAGCACATTCCAAGGCTGCCTCTCCGCAGGACGGAAGTCCAGGGCAGCAGAGTGCGGAGCAGCCATGGCATAAAACACACCTAGTGCTATCTTTATAAACTCTGCAACAAGGCTTGCTTTGTGTGAACACATTGTTCTGAGGCTCGCCTTAACTTGTTTCTCAGAGCCCAGGGCACATGCTACTACAGTAACCCGCCCCATACTGTACCACTCGTGCAAGGTCCATGGGTTCCAGCATGCAATGCACCATGGCATGCGCCAGGCCAGGCTTCTATAGACAGCAGACACACGGGCAAGCAGAGTCATGCATGAAGCAAATGGTTTCTCGATTAAGACGGATGGTGAGGGTCTGTCGGGCAGCACAAGGAGCTACAAGGCTGGGATGCGCGGGCCTGCCTCACACACTGTCACCTTGAGCTCTGGGTGCTAAGGGGAAACTTCCATGCCCTGCCTTTATCGGGCTCACCCTCACCAGTTGCTTACTGAACACTGGCAGGGGTGCTCGCTCGCGCGCACGCACACACACGCACTCACACACGCTCTCTGATAAAGGAATATCTGTGTTTTGTTTTTTTGAGACGAGATCTTGCTGCGTAGCCCAGGCTGGCCTTGAGCTCACATTGACATTTTTTGTCTTCATCAGCTCAATCACCCTGTAGGACGGCTGAATCCATGAGCCCTGGCCCCAGTCACATCTGGGACTGGAGAGCCAGACGCCTGCAGCCCCCAGAGAAACAACGCAGAGAAACAATGTGGCCAAAAGGCAGGCCTGGCACAGAGGGGCCCTGTGCAGTCCACGGCTGTGGGACCCCAAGCAGGGGTCTAGAGGGTGACCCAGGCCAAGTCAAGAAGCCACCAAACAGGCTTCAGAGGGACACAAACAGAACCATCTGCACAAGGACTTGTGCCTACACGTTCATGTGCAAAGGCACCACTGGACACTAAGCGTTTCCTGTAGGAACGGTGACAAATTGTCTCTGTCCACAATGGGCCACCAGGTGGGGCGCAGCCAAAACTGTCTCACCAAATCACTGTCTTCTAGAGAAGCCAGAACCCCTGTGTCTGTGCTGGCCTGATGACCATACTGAGCTCTTGCCTGGGAGCCAGTGCATGCTGGGGAAGATGGGCACAGGCCCTGGGGACACAAGTGAAAGCCCTCGCCACAGTCCTCACCCGGGAGCTGCCTTCCCAACTGGATGCCAGCCTAGGGATGCCGGGGGCAGCAATCTAAACAGCACTGTTGGGCGGGTGACATCTGAAAGGACCAAGCTGCAGGAGCAGCTCGGACCACTAGATCATGTCTTCCCAGTGTCTCTCAGAGAAGAGACTGCGTCCTGTCAGCTATGCTGCGTTGGTCACATAAAGGAGTCACTATGAACAGACAAGTCACAGGGAAGCTGGGCAGACAGAACCAGGAGCCCTGTAGTGCCACGTCACAGCCCTGCCCTGCCCTGCCCAGCCAGGCGCTCCCTCGCGCTGTCCTGAAGAAGCTGTAACACCAGTCCCAGGTGGACACTGAACAAACAACAAAAGAAAAACAGTTCTGGGTGCGAGCAATTTCAGTGGCAGCGTGTGATGGCAACAGGATGGCTCTGCACACAGTAGCTGGGGCGGGATCACTTACGGGCACTAACTTCCAATACCACTTGGAGGGAGACTGCTCAGGAAGCAGGAATGAAGGTGGAGAGGAGGGTCAGCAGCAGGTCCACAGGGCCATTGTGACACACGCTCACACACCAGAGGTGGGGACAACATCCCATAGGCAAAGGCATTTGGGTACCTGTGACCTCCCACGTCACAGCACCAGGAGTCAAGGGGAAGGTGACGCATCCCCTCCTTGACTCTAACCTTCGCAATAGCAAAGAATGCCTTGGCACCTGGCAGGGCTGGGGAGGGTGAGTAGTCCACCCACAAGGGAAGGCAAGGCTGCACCCACACGCATGCGTGTGTCCCCTAGGGCTGGGGTCGGTGCCTTGGATCTTACACAGGGGAGGCTCTGGGCTGCAGCCAGGAGCCAGGTGGCGCACTGCGCAGAGGGAGAGGAACCAGGGCTGGGGGTGGGGGACTGCTCCCCACAGCCAGTGAGACTGTGGCAGCCGGGCTGTGTCCTGCACACACGTGCTTGCCAAGAGACAATGACAAAAGGGAAAGAGACTAGTGTCCAGAATGTGTGGCACATCCACAACACACACATTTCCCGCCCAAGTCCCCACATGGGGCTTTTCTGATGCCGAGTCATGCTGTACCATGAGGCCTCTGCAGGGATGAGGGGCCCTCAGGCTCTGGCTTTGGGCACCAGGGGCCCTTAGGCACTGGCTTTGGGAGGCCTATTCCAAGCAGGCCAGGACCCCAGCTCTTGAGCTCCCTGAGCCCTCCCAGCATGTCCTTGCCCTCCTGCAGTACAACAGCCAGACCCCTCTTCCAGGGAGGGAGGGTGGCAGGGGCCACAGGCCACCTTCCCTAAGGGCAGATGAGACCACCACAGCCCTGGGCCAGCTCTGTGGGGCCAGTAAAAGGAATCAGCACATGGGTCGCAGGTGCAGCCCTCAGGAACGAGCACCGGTATTGGCTTAGTTTATTCCGGAGAAATTACTTTGCCCTTTACCTTTTGATGAGCTGGGCTTTCCAGTAACTGCTGCTTTAATTTAACTTCCTTCTCTGTTATCTCTCTCATTTTGAGATTCACCTAAGGTAGAAGAGAAACACATTAAGGTGGCTGCTCTCATGCCTGGAGACCCTGCAAAACCTGCTGTGGCTCCAGCCTAGAGATCCCCAGGGCTGGGGTCCCCCATGCCTACCAAGGCTGGGGTCCCCAAGGCACCCACCAAAGCTTCTCGCTCACAGCACAGTGCCCAAGGTGCAGAGGGGCTGCGCACCAGCGACCTGGTCTGTGTGTGCAACGCGATCCCCCACACCACCACCAAATGTGAAGAGCCAGCAGGGCTCAGGTCACAGCTCCCGGCACAGCAGGCAGCTCTGACTGAAACCCTGGCACAGCGCCAGCTGGGCAGCCCTGGAAAGCCAGAAACCCAGCATTCCCTCCTGCAGTCACTAATACCCGACAGTCAAAGCGCACTGCGAACCAACAGCATGGGGAAAACACATGGGCCATGCTGAGAGTCAGCCAGATGGGAAGGACAGGCCTGCAGGGTTGTCATTACACAGCAGGCCAGATTGGATCCGGAGAGCTGGGCGCGCGCCTGAGCCTCAGCACTGAGGGGCTCAGGCAGGGGGACCGCAAGCTCACCCCGTCGGGACAACTTGCAAGACTTGCCTCAAACGAATGAATGAGGGCTGGAGAAGCAGCACAGGGTGAGGCTCTGTGTCCAACCCCAAGTACTAGAAAAAAGGTAATCTGTAGTTCCTTTTTAAAACTAAAAAGTCACTATAGGTAAATATAAAAATCAATGAATTAGAAAACATGAAAAAAGACAAATCCACAACTGAGTATTGTAAGCGTGATTAAATCACATCACAAAGCTGGCCCTGGGGGCGCACACCTAGAACCTCAGCACTCCAGGCAGCCTGGACAACACGGGCAGCTCAAGGCCAGCCTGCGCTACACAGTGAGACCCTGTCTCAAAAACCAAAACCAAAACCAAAAAGTCCAATAAAGAAACAAAACAAAAACTACATGATACAGTCATTTTTTGAAGGCAAGTAAAACTACTAGGAAGTACCACATAAAAATGTATCTTTCTACTTAAAATACAAATTCACTTTAGGTTTTTGATGGAAAGACCACCTTACAAGCCAATACAATCGTACATCAATAAAACACTCGAGGAGATGAACACGGTGAATAAAACATTTGCTGCTACCTCCGACCCCCAACAAACCACATGGACCAAACAGTGTGAAAGCTGGAAATGCACAGGAGAAAGAAAAAGATCAACCATCAACCACAGCAAGACGGAAAAGCCAAGGATGGGTCCCACCACCCACACTTGTGCCAGGGACTGGGTGGAGCAAGGAGACACAGTCACACTGCAGAGTCAGAACTACTCGAGCTCAGCAGGCAGAATTGTCAGCCTGCCCCAGCCAGCAGTGGCCACCGACAACCCTGTGACAGAATGCCTGCCAAGGCTCCAGAGCCAGAAGAGAAGCTCAAGTGTGTGGGCAGGCTGAACCAGGACCCGCCAGAAGAGCCAAGGCTCTGGGAGTTTGTAACAGCACAAGGAACCACGAAACATGCCGTAGAGGGCCAGCAAGCAAAGCAAGATGACACAGATAGCAGCACGGTGCCCCCGGCCCGCTAGGCGGGGCGTGGGGACCCCAGGGCTCTGAGACACCTCCAGGGATGACGCCAGCTCAGCGCTCTGTCCTCCTCCTGTGCTGCGTCTGCGTGGACGATCAGAACCTGCATTCAAGCACACGTCACGGCTCCACGCAGGTTCCCCAGGTCCTGGAGGAGGCAGGGAAGCCCAGCCCTTCAGCACAGTCCATCACATCCTGCTCAGCACAGGAGTACAGCACCAGGCGGGGTCCTGTGTACCTCGTGGAAGGTGACACAAGGACCCCCACGGGGCCTCTCTGAGCCGTGCCACCCCAGACCTGTGAGGCACTGTCTCCAACAAGCAAGTGCAGTGTTGCGAACAGAGCCGAGTGCACAGGGCCCTAAGAACTACCTGGAGTACCTGTTTCTGCTGACAAAATATGAATCTCAGGCAAAAATTAACATTTTGGAAAACATGTCTGCCACCAAAAGCTAGACGGGTCCCAGCACAGAAAGCTCCTCTGCCGAGGCTGGGGTGACAGCAACCATGTGATGCCTTGTGCCGTGTCACAAAGCTTTGTGAGACCTGGGGGATCCATGCACTCAGTGAAGCCATTCTCTAAATGGCCAATGCAGGACATTGTGAAACTATGGGCACTAAAGTCCCAGGAAGGCGAGAGAGATGGGTTTTAATAAAGCAGAGCATAAGGGCGTGGTGGTGCACACCTGTAATCCCAGCACTCAGGAGGCTGAGGCAGGAAGATTGTTTTGAGTTTGAGACCAGCCTGGGCTACAATGTGAGCATAAGGCCAGCCTGAACTGCACAACAAGACCCCATCTCAAAAAAAAAGGAAAAAAAGACAAAAAAAACAAAAACAAAATAAAATGGGCTGGGAATCTGAATAAACATTTCTCCTAAGAAGATTTGTAAGTGGCCAGAAGCACATAAAGAGGCCCTATACCCTGCATCAGGAGGGAAATGAAATGCAGATCAAAGCTACATGAACACCACCTCTTTCCCTCCAGGGGCTACTCAGAAGCTAATGGAAAGGACCTGTACAGGACAAAGAACACAGTGCTTTGGAGGTGGCTGGTGGGAAAGTCAAAGGGCACAGTTGCTGTGGAAAATCTGGCAGACCTTGAAAAAGTTAACTACAGAGCCTGTGACCCAGCATTTCCCTTCAGTACACACCCACAAAGAATGAAAACACAAGTCCACGGGAAACTCACAGCAGCACAACTCACAAGGGTCATTAGCAGAAACACTGCACATGGGTGCAAATGGGTGCACATAGCACGGCAACTGCCCATGGGCCGCTGCTCAGCGCGAACACAGATGCCAGTCCCTGTGCACGCCAGAGGGAACTGGGAATTTACATCCCTGCAAGAAGCCAGGCACAAACCACATGTTCTATGACCCCAGGCACACGTGACCCTTAGCCCTGACTGGTCCCCATCACTGGGTTTAGAGACACCTAGCAGAGTGCAGTGAAGCACTCCTGGGTGCCTTGGATCCTGGCAATATGACTTTGGGGACTGCACATGGGGTCACCCGCTCCTCTCTAACACTGGTCTCCTGGTCTGCTTCCCGGCCACCATGAAGCAAGTAGCTCTGCCACACCCCACCGCACGACACCCAGGGACGCCTACCTTGAGCCGGCCAACAGTGCCTTGAATCTCCCAAACCCCAACGGGAACCGCAGAAGCTTTTCCTAGTTTAAGTCGTGGGTGTTAGGTATCACTGCGGCAATGGAGACCTGACTAACACACATGAACTATCCAGGACTGGCAGATCCACAGGGACGGGTAGGAAGCAGACTGGCGGTGGCCAGGGGTTGAGGGTGAAGGGAAACCCACAGATGCTAAAAAGGAGTGGCAGCCAGTGTCCTCCTGGCTCGGGGAAGGCGCTCCAGGAGATGTCAGCTCCACAACCTTCACATAAAAATGGTGAACTTAAGGTCAAGATAATTATACCTCAATTTTTTCAAAAGGTGATCGATAGTGGTTTCATACTCCAAATTCCAATGAATCTTACAACTGCTTGTCGAGTTTGGGTGCAGGATCAGCAAGGGATGTTCCAGCGCCTTGCCCCCTCCACCTGCATTCCTGTGTGGAGCCAGCTCTCCAAAGAACCCCCATAGCAGCGAAGGAAGCTGGGGGGGAGCCAGGGGCCTCCTGGGGGTGCATGGCAGGAAAGGAATTTGCAAGTCATTTCCCTACCTTCTAACATTTTTGGGAAATAAGGTTTTTTCATTATTAAAAAAAAAAGTGTTCACTGCTTTCTTTAAATGTTATTTTAATTTCAAGCATGGTAAATACTGATAAATTACAATTTTCTTAAAAAGTCCTTTGATGTTACAGTAACTCTTAAGAATATAAGATGCGTCTGAAACCAAAAAGTTTGAGTATTTTGAGCTATTAAAAAACAGCCAATGGGCTGGAGGTACAGCTCAGTGGGCTAAGTGCTTGCCGCTGAGCACTAGGGCCCTGAGTTCGATCCCCGGTCCCGAAAAAAAAAAAAAAAAAAAAAAAAAAACAGCCAAGGCCGGGTGTGGTGGTGCATACCCATATTCCCGGCACTTGGGAGGCTGAGGCAGGAGGCTCGCTGCAAGTTTGAGGCCAGTAATTCAAGGCCAACCTAAACTACACAGGGAAACCCTGTGTCTAAAAAACCAAAAACAAACCAAAAAAAGAGTAAAATATACAGGTAAATCCCAAAGACTTTTATTCTTGATTTTTAACTACCTTAAAAGATAACAACAGAAAGCTGAAATGAAACCAAACGAAGGGCAACAGCCACCAAGGGCAGGAGGCAGAGGGAGCAGCGTCCCATGCCCAAAGACAGCCTGAGCTGCAGCCCCGTGAACGGCTGGAGACAGAGCAGGACTCTAAAACACCCAGCCCAGCTGGCCAGGGATACAGCTCAGCCAATAAGCGCCTGCCTGGCAAGTGCAAGTCCTGAATTTGATTCCCGGTAGGGGAAAAAAAAGTTAAGCATAAAGCACTCAGCCCCCAGTGAGAGTACAGAGGAAAGACGAGAGGCGGCAGACGGAAACCCAACCAAGTGGCCTCCACACTCGGAGATGACCCAGGGGCTCATGTCTCATTCTACACACGGACAGACAAGAGGCTAAAAGCAACAGGAAAAGGAAGAGAGTTTCCATTAGAAAGCTGGGGAAAACACATCAGAGCAAAGGAAGAAGACTCTAGGACAGGATTACCACTGATGACAAAGGGGAAACTCACCCAGACGCCAAAATCCCTGAAGGCCACACCCAACCATAGGTAAGCAAAACCCAAGGGAGCTGAGCCATGAGGCAAACACAGCCACAGCTCGTGACTCCAACCTCTCTCCTCCTTGAGAGCACCTGGCCCGGCAGGGACCAAGGGGCAGAGGCCAGCGAGACCCCAACCATCAACTGCCACTCACAGGTGGTGTGAATTTCACACACACGATGCACCTTCTTTAGTCACAGAATCAACTAGAAACGAAAACACCCAGACACCTGGGACCCTCTTCCAAAAACCCTAAATTAAACAAACCAACACCCCAGGTACAGTGGTATGTGCACAGCGCAGTCTCAGCTACCTGGGAGGCTGAGACAGGAGTTCAAGCCCAGCTTGGGCAGGAAAGTGAGACCTTGCCTCAAAAGCCACATTCAACAAAAGTATTCCAGATGACCCAATGATAAAACAAGAACCCACTGGAGAAATTGAAAATATTTTAAAGCAAATGATGAAATATGCAACACATAAAATGCATGGGGCTGGGAATACAGCTCAGTGGTACAGAGCTTCCCACACACGCCTAAGGCCCTAGGTTCATGCGCTGGTGTAGGGAATCGGGTGACAGGTACAAAAACAAAAGCAGCAGAGAG
Source organism: Dinomys branickii (assembly GCA_004027595.1). Taxonomy (NCBI): domain Eukaryota; kingdom Metazoa; phylum Chordata; class Mammalia; order Rodentia; family Dinomyidae; genus Dinomys; species Dinomys branickii. The sequence goes on from PVLD010000067.1 coordinate 73,093, forward strand.
GAGTAACCGTTCTAAATGTTTTCTCCTTTTCTTTTTTTTTTTTGTTGTTGTTGTTTGAGACGGTCTCACTATACAGTGCAGGCTGGCTGGTCTTGAGCTCACTGTGTAGCCCAGGCTGGTCAAACTCGCAGCCATCTTCCTGCCTCAGCCTCCGGAATGCAGGGATTATAGGCATGTGCCACTGGGCCTGGCTAACAACTTTAAATGTTTATGTGAGAAGTGAAGCTAAGTTTAAATGACCTCCTACTTTAGTCAACAAAGCAGAGTGTGTGGAGGGGGAAGCACAAAAATGCACCGAGTACCGAACCACCTCTCCAGGATGACTGTAGTCACTACGTACTGCACATGTGCACTCAGAAATCTGCAGCCAGGTGTAGTGGGCAGTGCACACCTGTCATCTAGCACTCGGGAGGCTGAGGCAGAAGCATGGCTGTGAGCGCAAGGCCAGCCTGGGGTAGAGAGTGAGCTCAAGGCCAGCCTGGACTGCACAGCGAGACCCTGTCTCAAATGCAAAATTAAAATTCACGTGGACATATAGATAATAAGACAGGAAAATAAACCACCCTGGGACACCCCCAATCCCACCAAGGGCCCGACCCAAGCCCCACCTGTCAGATGATGTTCTGACTTTGATTTTAACCACAGATTATAAGTGTTTCTGTACCTTGCAGCACCTCCTCCTCTCTGTCACCTAACTCTCCAATGGGGAAAAGAGGAATGTTAAAAAAAGCAGTCAGGGTCTCACTATGCAGTTCAGGCTGGCCTTGAGATCACTTTGTAACATAGACTGGTCTTGAACTTGTAAGGATCCTCCTGCCTTAGCCTCCCAAGTGCTCAGATTACAGGTGTGTGCCACCATGCCCAGCAAAAAAGCAGTCTTTTAAATCAATTATGATGAGGGACCAGTCTCTGGGAACTGCAGCTGGGCTTGGCAGTCCTGGTTGCAGTGCCCCCACAGGAGCCAGAATTCACAGCTCTTAAATCTTGCAATAACCACCATCTGCCAGATTTCTTTGGAATAATAAAGTCAACAATATTCCAAGGACTGAATTTTCTAAATGTCCTAGCTGGAATTGTTCAACTAATTTGTACAGTTGGATGAGTTTCTTCCTGGTAAGCGGCCACTGATCTACCCAAACAGACTCCTCAGTCTTCCACTGTAAAAGCAGAGCTGTTTTGGGGGGAGAAACATCAATGGGCCTAGCTAAAAAAAACCTGTTGATACTCTTGGCACCCGAGACCATGCCTGCCGTTCCTGGGTAGAGTCCTGTCCTCTCAGGCTCTTTGATTCCCTCAATTCTTTCTGAGCTCTCTTTCTGACATCCCATGTTAATCACTATTTGCCTAATTTTAAGATTTGAATCTACTTGTTTAATTTCAAAATCAGAATCTGTTTGTTTAAAGATCAGAATCATTAGTCAATATTAATTTGCACTTTTTTGTGTCTTTTTGAGACAGGGTCTTGCTATGCAGTTCAGGCTGGCCTTCAGCTCATTTTGTAGCTCAGGCTCATCTCCACCTCCCAAGGATCCTCCTGCCTCTGACTCCCGAGTGCTGAGATTATAGGCATGAGCCACCATGCCTAGCTTAATTTCCACTTTTGTAACAAATCAGGTTAATCTTATCCCTTAGTTACTGCTGGTCTGCAGTCTCCCAAACAAGTGGACAGTGAAGGCGAAGTAAAAGGGACAAATGGAATGATTTCAGGGTTCCAAGAGGATCAAAACCCTCTCACAGAATTCAAGATTCCCTCCGAGCTAAAACCAAGGTGGCCCGAAGCCCATATTTATTTAGTTATCTGAACAAGGAGGGAACACTCCAGAAAGGCAGGAACTACTCCAGGGCTAGGTAAGGCATCATGATAAGGCATCATGTTAATCCAGGAGAGCTGTGTTAGCTTCAGGACGGTCTCCACCCATGTGTGAGAAGCCTGAGGCCACAGTCTTTATCTAGTTGAGGTTGGATCCCGGTGTCCTTAGCTGTGAACTTGTCTTGTCCTTTGAGGCTCCAAGGCTTCACCTGCCATTACAGGCCTCGGCCAGTTCTGTGACTCACAGAGGTTAACTGACATGTGTCCGCCACCCATCTCCAGACAAGGGCCGAGGACGTGGACAGACTCAGCAATAAACATGGAACTACAATTGGTTAATCTGTCCTGCTTCATAGCAGTCTCCTTCACTCCTGTCACGTTTGAGTACCTCCCTTCGTTCTGTAACTTCACTTGTGTGTCTTCTCCTGCCATGAACTCTGAAACAAGCTCTGTAGCCCGTCTCCAGGGCTCAAAATGTGGAGTCTCACCTCCTTTGAGGGGCCAGTGACATACAACCCGCCCCTCTGCTCCTACAAAGTGCCACTCGTGCCTCCCACACCACCGGGACCGAAAGTTGCTTAGCACTTGGGTGGCTGCAATAGATAATACACAGGAGCTAAACAACAGTTTCCTGGTTAAAAAAAAAAAGAAAGATGCAGTTCAAAGCCTTGGCTCGTCTGGATGTATCGCCAGAGTACAGCTCACACAAACCACAGTCCACCTGACAGCCGCAGGAAACCAGTCACACCGGTCAGGGGGAAGCATCCCTGAGGGACACAGACACAGCTCAGCAGGTCTCCAACAAGTCAACAACCTGGGCCACACAGAAAACTCTTATCTCAAAAAAATTTTAAAAACTCCAGGAGGTGGAAGCCAGTATCACACGTGAGGAAAGTGAAGATCATCTGTACACACGGCAAGGCACAGGCCAACAGGCAGGAACCTTGGCCAGTGATGGTGAGCCCTGTAGAGCGGAGAGCCCCAGCTGCACCACAGAGTGCCAACCCTGCAATTAAACCCGAACACTGAAAAAATAACCGATACGTTCACATCTGTCTTAAAAGAAAAATAACATGAGTACCACAGGTTTGCCACCAATGACCAGGAACAATGATTTGTTAACACATGGAAAATACATAAGAAACCCAATCAAGGAGCGAATGAGGGTGTCTCCCATCCCGAAACAGGACCAGACAGCGAAGAGGTTAGGACAGCCAGACTTCAACCTCGTCTATGATGACGCTGTTCACCTTCAAACTGGCAAGTGTTTTTAACTAATATCCAGTTAATGGGAAAACACAGAAAAAGACACACACACACTACAACACAAGAAGAATGGCACAGTGTTCACGGCCAAACACAAGCAAAAAATCTGCAAAACCGAACTTTTCCTACACTGTTCCCCAGGCAGAAACCTGGTCCCAGGAAATGACGGTGACTGTGTAGGAAGTGGGCAGAGGAAAGTGAGGCCGTGGTCGCAGCGGCACAGCGGCTCCCGGCTCGCCCAGCCAGCCTCGGCTTCTGCAGGACGGGCTTAGCTCCAGCTATGCTTCTGGTCTGCGTACTACATACATGGAAACAAGCTGTGAGGAGCGGCAAGTGCCAGTCACCTTCACAGATGCTAAGGGGTGGCACCTGACGTTACCGTCTTTTCACTCACAGGTAGCTTCTAAATTTTCTACACTCACATTATTTCTTTCACAATAAGGGGGACCAAGAGAAACTGTTATAGAATGTTAAAGTGTGAACTTCTGCCCTCATGATGCCCCTGCTAAGGATTCACAAAGGTCACGAGGGGCTGAGTTTCTGTGGAAATGTGTCCTGGCCCTGACTTTTCCCCACCCAGCATGGGGATTAAACCTGAGGCCCCAGCAGTGACCTATATCCCCAGCCCCACTTCCTGTATTTTTCATTTTGAGACTAAATTGCTAAGTTGCCCAAGCTGGGCTCCAATTTGCAATCCTCCTGACTCAACCTCCTAGAGTGGGATCATAGATATGCCCCACCAAAAAGATATGCCACGCTCAAAATAACCATTTTTAAACCAAATCTCTTCAGGCGCCCACACCGTGTAACCCAGAGATGTCCTACAGGGGCACTGGCCAGCATCCAGTCTGAACTAGACCCAGAGGCTCTATGGTGAGACTCAGCGAAGTTTTCTGACCTAGCAGGCTGTCAGGGGTGGGCAGTGTCCATCCACTTGATTCCTTAAACCCACTAATTCAAGAGCAGACCAGCTGTTTGAGTGAAAGACCTGGCCTAAGCCTTTCCTTTGACGTAAAAAACCTGCCAGTCATAGAAGTGGTTGAAGCTTTCTCAGGGAGCTGTGGGCCTGGCTGACACTTACCCTGCCTGACGTCTCCAGCAAGTGTCTTCCTCAAGCTCACTGATACACCTTTACCTAGAGCCATACAATCCTGTCTCCTCTGCCCCTGACACCCCATCTTAAGCACAGTTTTACGAACAAGGAGGCTCGTTACCCAAGAGCTGTACTAAGCTTTGCCCACAAATCATGACATGGCGTGCCCTATGTGCACCATGTAAACACTGCACTACACTTCTACATGTAAAAGAAGAAAGTGGTATTTAAGAAAATACCGTGTCTGCCCTAAGGATTGAAAGATCTTCTGAAATGGAATGCTCCTACTGCACACAGGGGCCGAAGAAAAAGAAAAATTCATTGTTTGTTCTCATCACATATTCACTGAAACTCAAATCTAACTCCTCTTGCCCCACTCCAACGCTGAGGATGAAGTTTTTGTGTTTCCACTGTAGACCCCAGGACCAAGCAACAGGTCCAGAGCAAGGGACACAGAACATGCTGCTGGGGAGCCCAGCACCCACCTTGTTGATCCAGAACACCATGGCATCCTCGAGGTCATAGGGAAGCTCTTTTGAGGCGCTGAATGTGGAGAAGCGCTTGACGCTGGCCACCACCTTCTCAATGCTGATCATCTCCACGGTGTAGGCCATCATCAGGGCGTCCACCATCGCCATGTGGGCACTCTGCGGGCAGACCCAGCAGCTGGCACCCAAGCTCCTCTGTCCACATCCCAATGCAGGGACCCCACCCAGACTCACTCCTTTCTTTCTCCCTTCCCCACACAAAGACACAAACCTGAGACCTACAGGTCCCCTCACCCCTTGGCCTCAGGAAGCATAGGATGTGCGGGATGCAGAGAGCTGAGGTGGCCAAGGCTGGAGTAGAGCTCGACTCCCTCACCTGCTCCCACTCCAGCAGACCCTGGGAAGCGGGGGTGCCTCCGTGGGAGAGCAGCCTCCGTAGGAGAGCTGCCTTTGTGCCCTTTCCTCTATAAGGCAAGGGATATCCCCTTCACCCACAACACTCCACCCTTAAACATGCCTTAGGGGTAAAACCACCAAATGCAAAAGCCCATGAAGAGTGTATCAAAGAAATGCAGGGGCGTGGGGCTCCAAGTCAGGGTGGGCAGGACAGGCAGCAGCGGCAAGGCTTTAGACATGGGGGGGGAGCGGGGAGACCTGGGCAGGAAAATGCCCAGATGCACGTGCAGCCTTCCCACGCAATGGGCTCAACTGCTGGGTCACAGCGCCTGCAGGGCTGGCTCAGTGCATCTCCATCCAGTGCCTCGCTGCGACCTCGGCGTTATAGCATCCAGAGAAGAGCTTAGCAGAAGTGGCTTTTGCTCATAGTCTGCAAGTCACGTGCTTAGGAGCGTGCTGCCTCACATTGACCTCTGCACCCCAGGGCGTCCCCACACTCACCATCTTTATGGGGGCATGGCCAAGGTCAGTGTCCGTCACCGGGGTGTCGTCACTCTCCATCACGTAGATGCCCTTCCGGGACAGGGCCTGGATGACTGACTGGTGTCCTTGTAAGGCAGCCGCCTGGTCCCCTTTGAGGATGAGGCTGCAGACGCGGCAGTAGAGCTCACTGGAAAGGAGCAGCTTGATAACAGGTGGCTTAATGTGCTCCTGCTCATACTGGTCGATGTAAAAAGGGTCTCGGAGATCCTCAGGGATGTTGTCTAAGACAAGAGAGAGCATTCTCTGAGCAAGACAGACACATGGACATCCAGACCCACAGGACTAGGGGCTGCCAAGCACTAGGACACAAGGGCAAAACCTCAGGACAGCCCTGGCAAAGCTCCGATCCACAAACTGGACAACTGACAGATGTGAAGACCCTGGACACACAACTCAGCTCCCCCAAAGATCCAGACCCAGTGATGGGGTGCAGAGAAATGTGGTGCAGCCATCACCACAGGACACCGAAGAAGCGTCCGCAGGGCCTTCTCTTACCCTCAGAATGGAGGTGACAGCTGAGCTGAACAGCCAGTCTCTACCGCAGCAGCAGCCTGGCTGGTGCCACTATGATCTCAACAGGGCAATGGCAACTGCCCTTCATTCTCCTCCGGCCAAACAGTGTTCAACTCTTTACACAAACCCATCTCTTTAAAAAACACATACACACACATACATACACACACACACACGCACACACGCACACACATGCACACACACCAGCCAAGCAGTATTCAACTCTTTACACAAACCCATCTCTTTAAAACACACACACACACAACACCCACAGATGTGCAAGGCGAAGGTACTACCACCACTCCACTCCCTCGCTACAAGCAGCTCCCTTACCCAGCACCCAGGTGGCCACAATGCTGCCAGGACTGCAGCACCCAGGTGCCTTCTGGAACTGTCCATACCTCCAGAAGAGTTGAGAAAGGCCACCACCTCCAGGAAGGCCGCTGAAGAAAGCCCACACACCTACCCCGAAAGTAGCCAGGGACACTGGCACTGTTCACACTGCTGGGGCACCCACATCCTCTAGCACCTGCCAGGTCTAGGGTGCAAAGCCCACTGAGGGGGGCAGCGGCACTTCAGTACCCCTCAGCAGCACCCCTTTCTCTGCTCCTCTCTCAGAGTGCTATTTTCCGAGTTTAACAGTGAGAGTGTGGACCTGCCTCTGCCCGCCCTCTTCACATCCCCTTGGGTTCCTCTCTCTGAACAGTGTGGCCAGCGTCCACACAGCACTGCGGATCTGAATTAACTGTGCTGCACACCTCATCTGGTCACCACGGCAACCCTGCAGGAGCCTCAGCTCTGTCCAGGCTCAGTGGGTGTCCGCAGGCTCAGGCCCCATAGTCCTAAGCACACTGGGTAGCTGCCTGCCGTAAAACCACTGCTGTTTGGAAGGAGATCATACCAACAGTAGAAGGCATCGGCCGGGCATGGAGCATAACCTCTGCCTTACGCAGTGACATGAGGGCAAGAGCCACCCCATGTGTGGGAGCAAGATGTCACGGTAGCCAGGGACAGATGGCACCATGCAGAGTGAGTCTGGCTAAATGGTGGAAGTCAGGAAGGGCACAGGGCCAGAGCCCTGTGGTCCAGCCACGGTCTAAGAAGCTCTCGCCACCACCAGGAAAGGATGCACTTGTGGCAGCAACCCAGCAACCAACATTCGTGGCCAGAGCTACCATCATCTTCCTCCATGCTCCTTCCATATCACCACTGCCTGGGCCTCTCTCTTTTCCAAAGATAGCAACAAGTGACATGGCTGACCTCCTGCCCCAGGGGACCCTCTTCCCCTTAGTGACTTGAAAGGCCACAGGCAGATGTGCAGTGGTCACCAGGCATACTCTAGCCTGGCCCTTCCCTGACCACCCCTGTGACATCGAGGCCCGAGCCCCACTGCCTGGTCGGTCTGCTCTCCCCTCTCACCTGGACAACTTGGAAAGCTCCAACCCAGGGGAGCACAAACAGGCAGAGCTTGGGAAGACTGTGCAGGGTCCTGCCTCTCTGGGTGCTGGGGTGGGGACCAGGACACAGGATAGAACATGGACACAGGATCAGCAAAGTTGGCCTTCAGTGGAAGTGAGGAGGCCCCAGAGCTAGAGGTAGAGGCCTTGCTAGAGCCCAAGGCCACAGGGTGAACACACACCCAGTGTGAACACAGGAGCTGGCAGACTGGAGGATTTGGCCACACAGCAAGCCGGGTCTCTCAAACCAACAATTGGCCCAGCAGAAACACTTCCCTGAGTCACTTTAAACTCTGTATCCTGCGTGCACACAAATCATGGAAGCCGTTCCTACATGCTTCCAAGTCACCACAGAGCCACTCCCAGACCTGGTCCTCCTGTGTACTCCCTCCACCTCAGCCACAGAAGTCAGCATGCTCAGCGACAGGCCGGCCACACCTCTCACACCCACCAGTCACTTGGATGTAGAGCACAGGCCATCAAGGGGCCTGATGTTTCCAGTTCCCCCCCATCAGTCAACAGCTATTTTTAAATCAGCTTTGTAAACACCTTGAATCTATTTCTGGTGACTTATTTTTCATTTCTTTTACAAACCAATGAGACAGAGTTACTCAACAATTACTGAGCAGCTGGGTAAGCCAGGAAAAGTAGGGAAACGCGGGGCAGTCGAGGCCTGAGGCTCCGACAAGGACAAAGAAGTCAACAGACACTGTCCACATGGCATGGGGGCGTCACACAGGACGTGGGCAGAAGGTAGCCCAGCAACCTAAATGCGACCCTGCATAAGCACACAGGAGAGACAAACTTACTGTTTCCCAGTCCATTCAGCAAGTTCTTAGCTGAGCACCTGCTACCTGCTGCCTTCACCACAGGGCTATCAGACACCCTGGGTACATCTGGTGAGGGCAGAGGCCAGGCTGGTCAGGGGCTGGAAGCTGGGGGACAAGAACATTCTATTTGCTGGTGTCCACGCTTGAGAGTGGAGGACAGGTCCAGAAAACATGGAAATACGCCCATCTTCTGACCCTGCTGGGCAAGACCTGCTGCTAAGACAGTAACCAGGAGCCGAAAGGGAAGGAAGAGCTCTGTCCTACAGGGGCTTAGATGCCCGCTGGACTCTCCGACAGGGAATCAGCACGGGGGTCAGAGGCACAAGACAAAGGCATGGCATTTGGCACCTAACACCCATCCATGAAAACGAATACCCAGGGCCTGAGTCTCCCAGTCAGAGGGCACAGTGAGGGCCAGAGGAGGCCTGTGGAGCACTGGTGTCGCTCCAGCCCAGGGGCGAAGCCAAAGGGAGGGATTAAGAGGTGGCTGGGCATGGCACATGGCGCTGCACAGCTTGGAGAAAGACCTCTCTGAAAGAGAGGGACCAGCACTGAAAAGAGACCAGATGCCAAACTCTAGAGCACCCACTGGGCTGAGCAGTAGGAAAATGCCCCAGGACCGGGGCAGTGTGGCAGTCACGGAATGAAACAGGCAAGGCAGCGATGCGGGTTCTGCTCTGAGGAACATGGGGTCCAGAATGCAGGTTTAAGGGCTGGGGAGACACAACTGGGTTTCACTGCTGCTGCTGAACACCAGCCCAGGGCAAGGGTGGAAATGGCCAGGGAAGGCCCGGGTAGGGAGGAGTGCACTGGTGGCTGGAGCTACACTGGTACCTCGGGAAGCAGCGCTGTGAGTGAGGTGCAGGGCATGGGGGGGGGCGGTGATGATCCAACAGCCTGCAGGCAGGCCCCAAGTGGATGGGACACAGTACAAGGGTGCCATCACACCTGTCTGAAGGCAGGCGCTCTTGCTCTGTTCTGCTGGGTGGATGACGCAGGGACAGAACCTGCCAGATCAGGAAAGGCCCTCTGAAGAGAGCGAGGATTCTGACAAGCCTGGCTCTATTGTGGGGACAGAAGCCAGTGGTGGACAAACTTCCAGCTGTTCTCTTGCTTGGCCGCTAAACCTCAAGCCCCACCTGTGTGTTTGGGACATGAGAAGTGCCCACCTGTGGGGCTGTGAGGGGACCAGGTCATGTGCCCACACTGAGCCCTTGGTGTGGACGCAGCAGAGCATGGTGAGCCGTGCAGCACGTCTCGGTGTCACTCTTGTCGCTGGTGTCTCTCTTACAGACTTCAAGGAGCAAAGCTGCCACTGCCCTCCACCACAGTGCGCCTCGGCAGGACTGTGGCAGATGTGCCCACACTGGGCCCAGCTCCTCCACAGCAAGAGCCGGCCACACACAGGACCCCACAGATCCCCTGTGCCGGGAGCTCACGGCCTTCCAGACCCCACCATACTCTTCACTCATGGCATGGGGATGCACTTGGTGTCATCAGCCCTAGAGCACAGCGGTGTGATGACCCTCAGGCTGGGGAAGGCATAGCAGAAGGGGCCTCCAGGAGGAGGCAGCTGGAGGTCTTCTGACTCCAGACCACCACTACCATGCCCCAACTCTGCCCTGGAGATGCAGGCACAAAGAAAAGACAGGCTGCCCATAACTCAGGCACAGAGGGATGTGCCTGCAGGTCCCGCACTCATGAGCTGGGGCTGCTTAGCCTGGGAGCTCCTGGCCATCTGGGACTGCACAGCAAGACCCCACCTCAAAAATAAAAGGGCTGGGGCTGCAGCTTGATGCTGATGCACTTGCCTAGTATGCACGGGCCTAGGTTTGATCTCCAGTACCATGATAACAATAAAAAGTAAAAAGAAAAGCTGACCTGGCCACCTCAGGGCCATACCCACTCACCCACATGTACAATGGGAAGCCACAGTCCCACGCCCCTGGGCAGGAGAGAGGGAAATGGTGAAGAGAGGGCCTCTGTGCTGCACAGGTGCAGGCACGACATGATTGTGCTAGAAGCCGAGACCAGGAAAGCAGCCCAGGAGAGGGATGAAAGGAAACCAGCTGCAGACACCATGACAGCACAAGCAGCCCAGATCTCGCCAGTGCCCACCAGGAGGGCATGGTGAGCAGACTTTGCAGCAGCAAACTGCAGCCCCTGGGGCTGGGGTCTGGCTGCTAAACAGAACACCTGCATTCCCGATGCCTATCTGGGCCCACATAGTCGCAAAATACACTGTCCCAAGTGCCCCCTGTGCCTCCCAAATGCCTCAACGAATAAGAAAAAGCAAACAAGAAAATCTGTAACAAGAGAAAAGCAATCAACAGATGTGACCCAAATGATGGAACTCTCTAAGACCTCAAAGGATTTTACAACGGTGCCCCAGAAGCAAGGGCAAGCACCTGAGGGAGCAAAAAAACACCTAACACAAAACGCTAAGAAAATTGGGGAAAGCAGCCCAGTGTGCAGGGAAACCAGAAACCACAGCAGAAGGCACCCAGCGCCTGAGAACAGAAAGACTCGCAGGACTGGCACAGCCCTCCTGCCCGCCCCAGGCTGCCCTGACTTCACCCTGCAGCTCGGGCCAGGAGCCCAGACACCAGGACCACAACCGGGGAGCATACAGGAGAGAATCAGAGTCCACTACTGACCTGCTGCCCATCACCCCACCTCAGTCCATGGGCTCAGTGATCACAACGCAGGACAGCTCCTCTAAAAAGCCAGGCCCAGCAGACAGACACCTCCTGGGGTGCAAGGAAACAACGGGGCCAGGGAAATCCCAACACTGTCCAGGGTCCCTGCACCCTGAGGCCTGCAGCAAGAGCTCCTACAGCCCCCAGGGGAGCAGCCCCCAGGGGAGCATTGCCACAAGAGTTACCCGAGGTCTCTGATGCCAGCACACAGAAAAATGGTGGGACACCCGAGGCCCGGCTTGTGTGACCAAGATACAAACTGAACAAGCTGGCCCAACACACAAAAGAGCAAAGCACAGAAATCAGGAAGTCTCCCTAGAGCGAGTGGGGAAGGGCAGAGGGCCCTCACTCAGGGTCCTTCGCCACGGACAGCAGGAGGGCAGTACACACAGACATGGTGCAGAGGCTGTGCTGCCCACGGGGCCGAGGGACTCGCCAGCCGGCCCAGGGAAGGGCATGCCCAGGCAGCCACCGCACCCCCGGGCTGGGTGGGGTCCATTTCTCTCCTGGGAGACCAGTCCAGACCTGAAGAGGAAACAAAGGAGTGCAACTGTTTTCGAGCATTTCACCAGCTCCTAATGACCAAATAGGAGTCCCAGGGCCTGCCCCGCTGCCTCCCCACACTCCGGGTGCCGGCAGAAGATGGGGGACCCAGACTGACTCTCCACCGAAGCTGTGCAGCCTACAGCTGAGGCAGGTGCAGACTGGCCACTGACTCCCAGCACCTAATGGAAGCAGGTGTCACTCCTACCTGCAGAAAGGCCTACCTGCATTCAGGCCTCAGATCACTCCGCAAAACTCCCAAACACAAATATCCACGACACAATCCACAGCCACTTGACATGTGGAGAACCAGAAAAACAAACAGCAGTTGAGGGAAAGACAATGGAGAAAGGCCAACCCTGAGAGAACCCAGACACTGGGCTGCCAAAAGAGGCTGCTGACGGCATGAGCTGAAGGCAGCTCCTGAGGAGAACAAGCTTACTTCACATTCAGTCATGGATGTGGTCAGAAAGTAGACTGGCATAAAATGATTGACCATGCAAATATTTAAAAGGAAGCAAGAGAGGAAACACAAGTTTGTGCTAGAAGTGACTGCTTCTCTCCCACAAGTTTCTCTCTCACAAGTGCTCCGCAGAGAAATGAAAACAAAAGAAATGGATCAGAATTGCTGAACTGAAAAAGACAAAACCAACCCAAAATTCACTGGATGGACTCAACAGGAGCATGGAGACAGCAGCAGGAGTAAGGGGGCACAGAGCCTCGGCTGTTGTCACGCGAGGCATGCGGGACACCACGGCCTCTCTTGTGTGTGTCTGCGGAGGCAGCGAGGCAGGGAAGAGCCCAAGCACACTCGGCCCAGATTTCTACCTCAGCGGCTCAGGAAGCACAGCAAGCCCCAAACAGTAAGCGCGAAGGAGGACGTCAGACACCCACCAGACTGTAAAGTCCGGGAGGAAAAAGTGGACTCATAGAACTTCAGCCTGGGCAATCACAGCCATAGACGTTAAAGGCACGATGTTAAACATGGACAGAAAACAAAGAGTGTTGTTGGCAGAAAAGTGAAGCTATTTTAAAAAAAGAAAAAGCACTTGACATTAAGGGACAAAATAGAAATTCCAGCACAGAAAAGAATAGCCACTGAAGTTAATTTTGTACGTTAAATTTTTTTGGTGGTTCTGGGGTTTGAACCCAGGGGCCCCTACATGCTCTGCCATTGAGCTACACCCAGAGCCTGCACAGTGGGTTGCCGGGTAACAGCTCAGACACACAGGAGATGAAGAAGAGTTCAGAGTGTGCTGAAGGACAAACAAGAGACCAAGGAACAGAACGAGCAGAGAAGGGAAAGGACAACATCAGGCACCAGGGAAATGGAACCAGAAACCCAGAAAGAAAGGAGACCAAACATGGGCAGAAGCACTATTCACTAAGCAGATATGGATGAGAATCTCCCAATACATGTAAAATTAACAAATCCCAGCTTCTAGAAGCACTGCACAACGCCTGTGGGACTAAAAAAGAAGCCCACACACCAAGAACACCACAGTGATGCTGATGACATCCACAGACACAGGCACTTTTCAGAGCAGACACAAGCTTCTCTGGTCAGACCAGGTCGGCAAACGCCTTCCTCTCTGCCTGCCTGCTTGTAACAGGTGCAGCTACGAGCCCTGAATAGCTCAAGGACATGGGGAGAACACTGGGAAGTGGGAGGCCGGCCCAGAGCCTGCAGAGTCCCAGCGGAGCAAGGGAGGGCATGGACAGGAGGCCCAGCTGCCAACAAGCAGCCAGGGACCCATAATTGAAACAGCCCACCCACACTGCCCTTCCCACCAGGCCCTGGCCATCCCACTCAAAGCCAGAGTCACCATGTGCGAGGGGAACTCAGCAAGGGCCACCTCAAAGATGCTCCTTGCTGTGGGGCCTGGGGTTCCTCCCCAACACAGCGAAAGGAACCACACCACAAACACCAGCTGTGAGGCAGGGCAAGCCACAGGGACCACTCTGCCCAGGACAGAGCCCACCAGTAAGGACCAGGTGCACACAATGGACCACAGCCCACAGCAGGGCCCAGGCAGGAGTTAAACCTCAGCAGGGAGAGTATGGCTAACATCAAAAGTTCAGGGCCCAGAGTCTCCTAACATAGAAGCCACATGATCAGAAAATAATGGGAAATCACTTAAGATAACCAGCTGACACTTACCTGACAAGGCCTTTACAATAACTACCATAAAGTAACTCCACAAGCAATTACCAATTCTGGGGGAGGGCCTGGGGATATAGCTCAGTGGAGTAAGTGCCTGCCTGGCAAGGGCAAGGTCCTGAGCTCGATCCGCAGTACTGCAAAAAAAAAAAAAAAAAAAAAAAAATTCTGGGGGAGAACAACCCAAAAAAAATCCAGCAAAAAAAAAAAAAAAGGTTTTAAAAGATCACAAATATCCAGGTGAAAGTGCAGTGCAGTAACATGTTTGAAAACTCACTGGGCAGGTCCAAGGGCAGGGTAGGGTAATGGCCAACTGGAGATCAAATCAGCAGCATCCACTGCCCTAACCAGAGGAGTGGGAGCTGAGGGGTAGGACGGAGCCTGTGGAAGCTGCCGAGTGTAACAAGACCCAGCCAGCAGGCAAAGTACAGAGAGACCAGGACTACCTTGAGAAACCCATGCTGAAACACATCTTTTGTCAGATTTCTAGACCTGAAAACAAAAACTCAAAGCGGGCGGGCGGAGGGTGGCCTCAGGGACACCTGTGCCAGGACGGGAGCCATGGAAGCAGCACCGGTTTTTCAAATGCTGGGGGAAAAACTCCTCAACCACAAATTCCATATCCAGTGAAACTATCCTTAAGGAATAAAGGGGAAATACAGACATTTCACATGAAGGAAAATAAAGAATTTGCCTCCAGCAAAAATGTAAAACCTAAAAGAAGTCCTCCAAAGAGAAAGAAGGGGTCTTAGAGCATCAGAAAGAGAAGATGTAGAGACAAGATAAATACCTTTCTCCTTTGAGTTTTTGAAGTTCCATACACTGAAAACCAAAAACCACGCTGAGCACGAGGCTCGTGCCCATAATCCCAGCTACTCGGAGACTTGGGAGTGGCACAGGTTTGAGGTCTGCCTGGGCAACTCAGTGGGAAATGAGGAATTAAAATAAAAAAGGAGAAGCTGAAGATCACTTCAGTGCGAAGGCCCTGGGTTCAATCCCACTGGGGGTGGGGTAGGGGGATGCAACCACACGCTTTTCCCAAGAACTCATTTCACATCAATGCTGGAAATGAGTTAGAAAGTCAACTGATGTAAAACAACAACCCATGCAAATGTCATTTAAAAGGAAGCAGGAAGAGCTGCAGTGCCCTTATCCATGGAGACAGGTTCCCAGGCTGGGCCCTGTGCCCGCTGGACCAACCCTAGACGCACTTTCTCCCTTCGCAGACAGACCTGTGACAGAGGTGAGTCGTTAACAACAGCAGCATCAGAACAACTACAACGATACCTGGTGACAGATGTCTGTACTGCCGCTCTTGCATCCTGGTTCGAGACACTGGGACACTACAGCACAGGACCAGCGAGTCAAGACTGGCGGTGGCCCTGGGATGCTTCCTCTCCTGGGCAGATTCACAATTCATCACCTGACTCAACACGGCACACAACTTAAAATGAAGAGCTTACTTCTGGGATTTTCCATTTAACTGTTTCAGCCATGGCTGATCACAGGTCCAAAGTGAAGGGCACAGAGGAGTGTAGCCTCCTGCACAATGACATCTGGTAAAGTAGAAAAGCGCTAAAGATACAGATGGACATTACAGGATAAAAAGATCAATCCAACAGTAAGACCTCAAACCCTAACTGTGTATACACCAAACTAGAGCACCTCAAAATACAGAAAAACAGCTGACAGCTGAAAAGAACACCAACCAAAGCTCCAAGCACTGTTAGGGACAACAACACCCATCAGCAAATGCCAGAACCACACACGTGAGCCAGATGGACACAGAGGGGGCACCAACCTCACAACTGCCAGTGCCCAGCGTTTCATCCAACACAGCGAACGACAGTTTTCTTCAAACACTGCGAACAGTCACCCCACCAGACAGACCATAGAACACACGGAGCAAGTTTACAACACAGAAATCACAGCGTGCAGTCTCACTAGAAATCGAAACAAAAACCCAACAGGGAAATCTCTATAATCCTTGGCAATCAGACTACTAAAGAGCTCCCATGCTGTGGTCTACACACCTGTGTCCCCACTGTGGCAGGGCCGTTGGTGGTGAAGGGACGAATGGGACAGCATTTGTCTCAGGTGGCTGAGGAGACTGGAGTATCCTCCCACCAGTGCAGACATGCAGAAGGTGCAGCCTACAAACAGGAAGTGGGTCTCAGCAGACCCAAGTCCGCTGGTACCCATTTGGGCACTTACCTACTCCTGGAAGTGAGCAACAGACTGCTCCCACTTACTAATTCCACACACTAAGGTATTCTGTCAAGCGGCCAGACAATGAGTCAAAAAGGAAACATCAAGGGAAATGTTAAAACCATACACAAGAGCTAGATGAAATGAAAATACAACCTGTCCGCACGTGGGCTGCAGCTAAGGTGCTACTGAGGGCAAAGGGGTGTCTCAAACCAGGAGCCAAGCTTCTAGTTCAGGAAGCCAGAGATGGAGGGCTGAGCACAGGCTCGGAGCAGAAGGGATGCTGAGTGGTGCAGAGGGGACCCTCCCTGATGCGGCCAGAGTCCCACTGGGGGCATTCTATTACGAGTGGCTACTGGAAACTGGGTAAAAGTGCCAAGATCTGGGTAGTATTTCTTACAACTGTGCGTTAATACACAATTATCTCCCAATAAAAAATTTAATTTTTAAAAAATTGGCCAAGATTTTAAAACATACTGCACAGAAACATGTGTTTAGATGGCTATGTATTTTTAAATGCTATCGTAATCAGGCACCAAAGAAACGCTCGTACCCCACATTGAGACAGCACTGGCCATCTGCCCACATGGCTGAAATTAAAAGTTGGCCAATGCCAAGTGCCAACTAGGAGGCAGAGCAGCCACACTGCTCAGCCCAATGCACTGCTCTGAGTATCACTTCCTTCTAAAGTCACATGTAAGCTAGGCATGGTGGCACACACCTGTAATCCCAGCACTCGGGAGGCTGAGGCAGGAGGATCGTTGCTAGTTTGAGACCAGCCTGGGCTACAAAGTGATCTCAAAGCCAGACTGAATAGCATAGCAAGACCCTGTCTCAAAAAGACAAATATAAAATAAAATAAAATAAAAATAAAGTCACATGCATTTACCCCAGGATCCAGTGGCCCACACCCGGTGATTTAAGAGAACATCTGTCCACATGAAATTCTCACCACAACCTCATTCACAATAGCGGAAAAACTGGAAGCAACATCACCAACTACCAACAGGTGAAGAAGTAAACTGCAGGTAAGCTATTCCATGGAATTCAACTGTCACCAAACACAAAAGACCCACGCAGGAAAGCCTCACAATCTATGCCAGGCTAGGGGCAGGGGCACATGCCTATAATCCCTGCTACTCTGAGGCAGGAGGATCAGTGAAACGGTATCAAAACTGAAAACACAAAAGGGCTGAGGGTGTAGCACAGCACTCCCTCAGGGGGTTCAATTTCCACTGTGGTCAAAAAGCAAAAATACCTATGCCAAGGAAAGGACATTAGAGGCAGAGGCCTTGCTGTGTGCTCAGGCGCAGGAAAGTCCAGGAAGATGCGGATCATCTGCAGCAGCAGAGCCGGCTCTGGAAGCCCTGCTGAGGCTCGGGGGCATCAGGAAGGACAAAAGCACTTTCTCTCAACTGTGGCCATGGTCACAGCAGCATGCACCTTCCTTTAAACTCACCCAACGGTGCGCCTAAATGTGGATTTGATGGCATGTAAATTATACCTCAGCAAAGGGGTTTTCTCAAAGGCTCCAAATAAGTCTGCCCTTTATTACAGTAGAGCCAGACACAGAGGAACACACCTGTCATCCCAGAACTTGGGAGGCTGAGGCAGGAGGACTCCCATAAGTTCAAGGCCAGCCCAAACTACATAGAGAGGCTCTCCTCAAAAACAATAGCAAAAAGCCCTCCAGTCAGCACTGTGCCCTTGAAGAGACTGAAAGCCCAGACTTCAAACATCCCTTCTCTCCTAAGAAACTGGCAAACCCAGACAGCGGGCAAACCCAGGCCGGGGTTGGCCAGTTTATACTCAGCCATGAGGCATGCTCACACCTGGGCGTGTGCTTCCTCCACCTGGACAGGCTGTTCCTGCGACACCAGCTTTCCTTACGCACAACACATTCGCACCTGTCAGCTCCCGTGCCGCTCAATTTGCACTACCCACCTGCCACACACTCACCAGCCTCCCCCGGGGCCCTCCTTCCACCTGCTCTCCTAAGTAACCCCCGCCCCAGTGGTCTTCCCATAGGCCCAGCCCAACCTGACGGCATGAGATCCTGCTTGCCCTGACTCCATGCTCAGCCCAACTCCAACAGCAGTTTAACTTGGGCTGAGTCTCAGAGGCTGGGGGATACAAGGGCAAACGTGCAGCAGAGGTGCCAGCTTACGCTGCTTCCACACGATACCTTTCCAACCTTCGGAGGGTACAAAGGCAACGCTGCAAAAACCATATTTGTAGTCCTGATCTCTTCCCAGGTTAGCATTATACCAAAGGGTGCTGGGGGTTGCTGAGAAAACAAGGATGGCCTGTAGGGGTGGTGCGATACCCTACTGGGTACTGGATAATTTATAAGCACTGTAGACTTATGGTGGACTTCCAGTATGCAATGGTTTTACCTGGACACAACCCCATGCCACAGGACGAGAATCTACATTAAAAAAGGGGGGCCTTCCTTCAATTCCCAACACCAACCTCAGGAAAAGTCAGGGTCAGGGATATAGCTCAGCAGCACAAATACCTGCCTGGCAAGTGAAAGGTCCTGAGTTTGATTCCCAGTACAAGGGAGGGAGGGAGGGAGGGAGGGAAGAAAGAAGGAAAGAGGAAGGAAAGAAAGAAAGAAAAGGAAGGAGGGAAGAAAGAAGGAAGCAAGGAAGGAAAGAAAGGGAAAGCGAAAGGGAAAGGGAAAGGGAAAAAGGGAAAGGGAAAGGGAAGGAAAAAGGGAAAGGGGAAAAGGGAAAGGGAAGGAAAAAGAAAAGTCAATCAGCTGGGTGTGGTGAGCCCATAATCCCAGGACTCTGAGTGACTGAGGCAGGAGGATCACAGATTCAAGCCCAGCCTGGAAACTTAGTAAGACCCTTTCTCTAAATAAAAAAACTAAAAAGGGTTCGGGATGTAGCTCAGTACACAGACCCTGGGTTCAATATGGAGTACTGGGAGGAAAAAAGAAATTAGCAACAGAAATAAAACAACAAAGACCTCCTCTTTGCCAGTGATAACCAAGTCAGGAAACTGGAACTGTCACTGTCCCTTCTAGGGTGCCATGGCCCCTAAGTTACCCCTGCCCACAGCCCCCTGCTGTGGCCTGCTGTGCCGGCCTCGACTCCCAAATCCTGCTTTTGTATCTCTGGACTCAACTGCCCTCCTTATCACAACAGGAGGTGAACCCTTGGGATTTTCAGCCCAGTGACACCAGCACGGAGGTCCCGCCTAGTTTCCGCCTCCACCCCTCAGCCCCAACCCACCCCAGCACCTTCCAGGGTGGCTCTCCCAGCAGGCAGGCCCTCCTCCAGCCTTCCCCCAGCCTACACAGCAATCCCCCGCAGGCTGAACACCGAGAACTAGCAGGCCCAGACCATTTCCAGTTCTATCACCTGCCGGTCACCTCCCACTCAGTCCCAGCCCCTCTGCCTCAGCAAGACGCACACACTCCCTCCACTCTGGGGCTATACCTGACGGAGCCTGCTCCCTACTTCCAAGCCCTCACCCACAAGCCTGGCCCTCCCTGCACTCCCTCCTTGAGCCCAGGTGCTCTGCTGGCAGCACCTCGGTGAGCTCACAGGCCAGTGTGAACCCCGCACCACTCCTGTGTGTCTGCGACTGGTGGGGATTTTCATCTCCCATGCACATAACACTGGCTTCCTCCCGACAACCGTAGCAAAAAACGCTATGTGCCCTTTGGAGTGGTCTGCCCAAAGCGAGCACGCTGTCAGCAGCTGGCCCTGCCTGCGGAGTACCTCAGATTTAAGGGACTGGAACACATGGAGTTAAAGATGAACTTCTGTTCTCAGTAACCAACATGGGCAGCAGAGCAGGAGTGAGACTGTGCATAAACCAAAGCACCTCAGAAACAAGAGTTCAGCCCCCTCCAGCCTCCAGGGCAGAACTAGGCCATGCCCTCCTCCTCCTGCACCACCAGCCTTGAGCACCGCACTGCACATCTGAGCTGCTTTCACCCTCCATCCCTGAAAAGAACGCCCGCTCCTTGCCAAGAGCATTAGAGGACTAGAACACCCTCCAAACTCCTCCACACAAGCCATCCCCTGGAACGGACAATGTGCCTCTGACTTGCAATCTACTATAGGGCTCCAGAGGGGTTCTGAGGATGGAGAGGTCACAGCACAAGGCTCCCCCCCACCCCGCCTCCACATCAATGAAGCAGAGTGCAACCAGCCACGGGGGCTCCAGCACCAATGTCCCTTGGACAGACCCCAGCCCCACAGGCCACCAGGCTGAGATTTTCTCCACAGCGCACTTTCCTGGTCAGCAGCTGAAATGACTCTGGCAAGGATGGGAAACAGGAGGCAGGGAGGAGGGGCAGAGCTGGGTAGGTCGCAAGGCCAGGCCCCTCCGCAGCCGGAGTGCTGGGGGAGCCCTGCCCAGGCTCAGCAAGCATGCAGTGCATATCCAGGGCAAAAGGGCCAGTCAGCTTGCACCCAGCTACACAGTAACTGCTTGCAGCAAGTCAGAGCCTTCCCCTATCTTCCCTGTTGTTTTTTGTTTTTCAACACTGTCCTCGAGGGTCAGCAAGAGCTAGTACTCCCCCACTGCCTCCTGAAACCAGGGCCCAGGAGCCTCTGCGTCTGCTAAGAGCAGGTCTACAATACATGGTGGTAGCCACGCTCGGCAGCACACACCTATAATCCCAGCACTTGGTACGCTGAGGCATTAGGATCACCTTGAATACAAGGCCAGCCTGAACCACACAGCAAGCTCCAATCTTAAAAGCAAAACAAAGCACAGTGAACTTGAAGCAAAAGCCAGGACTGCCACAGCCCCAGGCCACACTGTATTCTGTAAAATAAACAGTATTTCCAGTCATCTCTTTAAACTTTTTATCAATTTATTACAACCTTCACTCAAAATGTCACCGCAAACTCTTGCAGGTAGCAGACTCCTCTCCTGCTTATAGACATCTTACGTGAACAACTTTGAACAAGCCTAATAACTTCCAAAAACAATTAAAGCTGGGCATGGTGGCACAAACCTGTAATCCCAACACTCAAGAGTCTGAGGCAGGCTTGAGAAGTCAGAGCTCAACTGGTATACTACAAAGCAAGTCTGAGGACAGCCTGGCTACACAGTGAACCCTGTCTCCCAAAGAACAAAAATTCTTACAATTAAAAATAATAATAATTAAGACTGTCAATGAAACTCAAGAGCTGGCCAAAAACTGGAATGGAAATCTAAAAATGAAAGCACAGGGCAGCTACAATCCTAGCTGGGGCACCAGAGTCCAAGGACATTGGAGGAAATGTTTCTTCCTGACCATATGCCCACGGCCTGCAGGGTGAGTGCCTGGAGCCTGCCACTCGGTACAGATGGCAGCCCAGGGGCTCAGACTTCTGCAGGCAAACGAAGAAGGTAGCCTCCAGCAGCCAGCCTTAGTGTTTCAGATGCTTTCAATTCCTACACTGAGGGAGAGCTGTTGGGTTTACCCTCACAAGCTAGCGAACAATTGTGTGCTGGGTGAGGTACCTTAAGCCACCCCAGCCTCCACAGCTGATTCCCCACTGGGCATCCAGATGGAGAGCACTGTGTTAAAGCAGGGCAACCCAGGGGACCCATGTGTGGAGACTTCCCAAAGAAAACAAAGATCTACCCCAGCCAGGCAGGTTTCAGGGGCAGAAAGTGTGCGAATCCAGCCAAAACCCCTTCTCCACCGTTTCCTGGAAGACCCAACCACACAGGGCAGCCACGAGCACACCCAGGCCACAAACCCAATACCACAGCACAAACAAAAAGCACTTTAGCTGAGTTTCACTAGGCATCTGAATTGGGATCGCCCACATTGACAAATTCAAAGACTGATTCTCAGTGAAATATAAAATCATATTTGCTCCCCTTCTAAAGCCAGCTTCAAAACAGACACCTCATTTAGCAAAAATGAATGGGAACTGGACGGCTAAAGGTGGGGGGGACAAGCCCTCTGCTAATACAGGGCATCTCTAACCGGCAAGGCCACCCCAGGTTCAAATACCAGGATGGAACCAGAAGTGGTGGTGCAAGCCTATAGTCCCCAAACTCAGGAACCTGAGACAGGAGGATCACAGTAAGTTCGTGGCCAGCCTGGGCTACACAGTGAGTTTAAGAGCACCCTGAACTACACAGTGAGACCCTGTCTCAAAAATAAATAAATGAAATCCTAGCATGGTGCCTGCCCACATTTCTAGTCTTCAAATGTCCAACTCTTAACAATTCCAAGACTTCAAAGCTCACGGTATCAGATTTTTTATTCCTTCTCTGATGAGGCAACATGTACCCAAAGCAATCTGGTACTGCAATTAGCCTAGGCCACTGGTGCGAACCTAGGGCCAGCATGCCAAGTGGGCGGTTTAAGCACTGAGACCCCTTGACAGGTTTGCCATCACTGAACTGAACATCAAGACAAGTGCTTACCTCTACACAGCGACAGACCCCAGGCCAAACACTATGGCCAAGTGTAACAAAAGGAAACCCACGCTCACCCTGCTAAAAATAATGGAGGCGCTTTTTATAAGCATGCGAAGCATCACAAGGCCTCAGCCATCCTCACATGTACTATCTTAAAAACACACACAGGACTGACATCTTGTACAGGAGCCCTGGAGCTAAGCCCAAGAATGCACCATGTTTCTGTTTAACAGCAAGAGCAGGGAGGTCAGCACCCATGGGGGACAGGCCCCGGTGAAATGTACTATGAAACTGTGGACAAGAACACAGGGAGTTGGAAGAGAACTAGAAGAGCCTAAGAACACAGTGCGGCTTGGAAAGGTGCAAAGCCTTGCAAACCCCAACACAGTGCATAAGCTAACGCCGCAAGGTCCAAGCACGGAAAATCAAAACCTGACCCACGGGTGGTGCAGGGGTGTGTCAAGGAGGAGCGTCCTGCTGCAGAGGCCCGTGGGGAAAAACTGCCAGGCACCTAGGGCCACTCCAGGGTAATTTTCTGAGGTGTTTCACATGCGTGTTATCAACTCCACTTTTTAAAATCAAGCAAAGCAGCCAACTGTAATGCTGTACACCTGTAGTCCCCACACTCGGGAGGCTGAGGCAGCAGTGCGATGAGTTTAAGGTTAACCTGAATTACATATTCAGACTCTGTCTCAAAAAGACAAAACATAAAGTAAAATCAGATAGTCAGATACAAAGCAGCATTTCTCCACCACTACACAGAACCTGAGTGAGGTTCAACAGAACCAGTAAAGGATGGTAAAACTGTGAAGTGTAAAAGGCAGTTTCCAAACTTGCTTACATCTCACAAAAACAGGCCCACAACAAAGCCGAGTGCTTAACCCCGGCGCGTCCTTATGCCTAACTGGAGTCCATTGGCTGCAGCACAGGCCAGTCACGCGAGCGCCCACCCAGCAAGCTATCTAAACTGCTCGACTAACCCCTTTCTGAAGATACTATTCCTGTACCTCTTACTCTAGAATCGTGACGTTTCCACCAGAATAAAGGCAAGGTGTGCTTCAAATTAAGGCAATTACACCAGCACTGACCCTTTGATCTTGTCCCCAAGAGAAAGCACCTGCGATGAACGCAGAGCCGGCCGCTTCAACCCACCAGCGCATCCCCGGGTCTGCAGGTTCCCAGGGCAGAGGCAAGCGCCTTAATCCATTAAGCACCTTAGGCCGCACGAGTGGGACTCCACGGCAAGGTTACCTAGTTCTTCACGGCCCGAATTAGCCAAAGGAGAGCACGATGGCTCGCACCATTCCCACAACAGCGTCTTCCACCTGAGGAAGCCACAGTCCTGGCTTGCTAAGTACGGCGTCAAAACGCACAACAAACAGGACTGGATGGGAACCAGGCGATGTTCCCCCGGAACTCTGGCCTCCAGTGTGTCCGGCTACTGCCACCCCGGGCTGCAGGAGACGGCTGGGGACAGGGGCCGTCAGGTGAGGGGTCCCTGCCGTGCTCAGGACCTGTGGGCGGCGGGCGGCCCGCACGCAAGACCTCCCCAACCCGGCCCGGCCCGGCCCGGCCCGGGGCGCGGCCGGCCCGCGAGCGCTCGTCTGGCGCAGGGCGCAGGCGAGGAGCCGCAGCGCCGCGCTCGCAGAGGGAGGGCGCCCCGCCGGCCTGTCACCCGCCGCGTCCCTCCCTCCGCTGAGCCTGCCTCGATCCTGCCCCCGGCCCGACCCGCGGCCAGCCGCCCCCGCCCACCTAGGCCATAGGCCTTGGCGCAGATCCACTGCAGGTTGGCGGCGATCTTGGCCCGCGCCGCGTCGTAGCGGTCCAGCGGCACTAGATCGGCGCTGTCCGGCGGGGCCTCCATCCTCCGCCAGCCTCGGCGGCGTCCGCCCTCTGAAGACAAAGGCCGCGGCGGCCCGGCCGCAACAAAGGCGCCGCCGCCCTCCCGCGCCGGCCCGCGGGGCGCACGGTCCTCGCTTCACGGCCGCCGCCGCCGCCCAGGCTGCTGCTGCTGCATGCTGCGGGGGCCGAGCCGAGGCCAAGGAGGGGTCGGGCGGGCCGGCGAGGAGGCGGCGGCGGGCGGGCGCGGGCCGTGGGCGGGGGCGGCGGCGGAGGCGCGTGCGCAGCCCCGGGAGACGGCTGCTGAGGCGACGGCCAACGGGCCGGAGCAAGCGCGCCGCCGCCGCGTCACGCATGCGCAGTAGGCACCGTCCGCAGCCCCGCCCTTTTCCTCATGCGCAGTGGGCACCGCCCGCAGCCCCGCCCCAGGCTCGACCCTACCCCGCCCCTTCCCGCAGGCGCAGTGGGCCCCGCCCGCCGCCCCAACCCAGGTTCATACTGACCCGCCCCTTTCCGCAGGCGCAATGAGCACGCCTGGGCCCCGCCCCGCCCCCTTTCAGGGCACAGCAACCCTAGCAACTCCGGGTGCTTCTGTAGACTACGTGTTTCTCTTGTGGCTCCAGTCTACGTCCACGCTGGGATTTGGTCCACGCTGGGATTTGGTCGTCCCGGCCACAGCCCCAGTCGCCGCCTGCGGGATCCAGTCGCTCCCCGGGGGTGGGCGCCGGCAGATCCTCCGGGAGCGTCGCAGTGCCGGAGAAGCCGAGTTCGGACCTCGAGGGCGGTGTCCTGCGCCAGCGGAAGGCCGCGCGCGCGCCGGGACCGGGCACAGAGCTGCTCCACGAGCCCGGAGCCGAGGGCCTGGGGAGGAGGAGGGGTGCGGGGCAGGAGGCGGGAAGGGACGGACGCCGCGTTCCCACAGGAGGAGGACCCGGCGGGGAGGCCAGTGGAGACGAAGGACGTGAGGGCCTGGGCCAAAGCTGTCGGGAAGCCATGTCGTGGGCAGGGCGACAGCGAGCGGAGCCTGGGACGCAGGACGGAACCGCCGCGCTGCTGCGTGCATAGCCAAGAGAGGGGACGTGGGCAGGTGGGGGCGGCAGATCCTCTGGGGCCTGGTCGGGAGTGCGCAGGCGGCCATGTCACTTCCACGGGGACCTTCCGGGCCCTGGCAGCGGGCATCGCCAAGGCTGGGAAGGGTACCTTGCCCTGGTATCCTGCAACCCCGCAGAACCCGTTTGGGACTTCCAGTGGTCTCTCCGTGCATCCCCACGGATTTGCTGAACTCGTCTGCCCCACCTGCAGGCCTCCAGCTTCTGACTTTCCTGGCAGGAACCACCGGTTCAACGCTGCCTGGCAGTCCGGGGCAAGGGTCCTTGCTTGTCCCTTACCTGGGGGAGCCTCCACTGACGGTGATGTTGGCAGTGGGTTTTCACAGCTGCCCTCTATTGGGCCGAAGTTGCTGTCTCCAGTCTGGAGCAGTTTTTTTTATCAAGAAACACTGTATTTCACCAGGGCTTTTGTCTGTCTACTGATCATGGGGTTTTCATTGTATAATGTGCCTTGTGCCCCACTGGTTCATACTATCTAAACCTATTTACCTGTTCCTGGACTCAGTTTACTACATTGTTTAGAATTTTCAGTTCCATGTTCATAATAGAAGTGGGCTCCCAGCACTTAGGAGGCTGAGGCAGGAGGATCGTTGCAAGTTCAAGACCAGCCTGGGCTACAAAGTGAGCTCAAGGCCAGCCTGAACTGCAGAGTGAGACTGTCAGAAAAAGAAGAAAAAAAAATGGGCCTGCAGTTTTTTTGTGGCATCTGGTTTTGGCATTAAGTTACTACTGGCCTCAAAATGAGTTGGAAGTATTCCCTTCTCTGATATTTTTCAAAAGCTTGTGAAAAATTGTGCATTTTATCTAAGTCCGAGCTTGTGAGAAACACTAGTTCTTCTAAGTGTTTGGTTTTGTTTTCTGAGACAGTTGCACAAAGCAGTTCAGGCTGGCCTTGATCTCACTTCAATCCTCCTGCCTCAGCCTACCAAGTGCTAGGATTATGGGCATGTACCACCACACCCATCTTTAAGTGTCCTTCGATGCTAAGAATTCAACACTGAAGCCTTCTAGGTCTGGTTTTCATAGATGACCTTTAGATTACTAATTCCCTCTGTGTCAGCCTATTCAAGTGGTATCTTCTTGAGCCAGTTTTAGTAGTTTGTGCTTTTCTGAGAATTTGTGCATTTTATCTAAGTCCAAAGCAATTCTTAGGAGAGCCAGGGCAGGGGAGTGGGGCAGGATCAGAAGCTCAGGACCCGTGTGTAACTCTGGATGGGTGTTGTCCTAGCATTCCTGACAGACGGCTTTGTGCAGCAGCCGGGACAGGAGGGCAGGAATCCCCAAGATGAGTAGGTGCATTCCTTCTGATTTGGCTGCAGAAGAGAGCGGAGAAGTGGTGCTGGGACTATGGGGAGACACCTGGCACGTCCGATTTCTCTGGATGCCGCAGGAGGGAAAGTCTGCAGACAAGGAGGGAAGACAGTGTTGGTGTCACAGAGCCAGCAGGAACCCAGAGGGCAGGAGCTGAGCTGGGGCCAGGCGCCAGGCTGCCAAAGACAGGACAGAGGGACTATGAGTGAGAGGGAAGAAATGGATGCCCAGGACGTTGTCCGGGCTCCAGGGATGGAACATGGTGCTGGCAGCATTTCCGTCCATCTCCTTGAGAGACTGTGGAAGTAGGAAGCCAGGAGCCCAGCCTCTGTTCCCCAAATGAGAACACAGATGAAACCAAGGCAGGGTTGCTGGGTTTGATCAGGGCAGAGCTGTGGAGGGGTGTGCAAGGGCGGATAGTTGGTGACACTGAACCACACAGGGGAGGGAACAGGTAGAAGACCCAGCAGCCAGCCAGAGGCCAAGGAGCAGAGACCAGAGGAGGAAGTAGGCTCAGGGTGTAGCGGTACCATGGCCAGGGCTGCAGTTAGACCCATTTCTGCCACTGGAGAAGACGGTGCAGCTCTGGGTGCGGGTTTGGGTTTGTCTTCATACGCAGACATTACCTTTGAGGAAATTTCAGCTTGGCGTTCTGTGCATCACTCGTGGTTCACATGAGAAATGGCATTTTCCACCCAGAACTACAGGCAGTTCTGCCTTGACCACATAGGACAAGCCTGCCACTGAGACCCAAGGTGACCAGAGGAACCTAGAAGCCTCAAGATTCAAGGGGCTGCTTGCCCCTCTGGCCACTCTTTGAAGCCCTCAGTCAGGATGGAAATAAAACCTTTTTTCTTTTTTGGCACGGGAACTCTGAACCTTGCGCTTGCCAGGCAGGCACTGTGCCGCTGAGCTATATCCCTGACCCCAAAACCTTGATACCAAGCAGAGCAGTGTCCCTGTCAGCCACCAGCCTGCAGCTCAGCAGAGCCCTCCAAGGTACACCAGGGCTTGGGTGCTCCCAGGACACTCCCTCTTCTCTACAGTTCTGTTCCTAGCCTCTGCCCTCGCCCCAGGAGAGCTCTGAGAGTCCCAAACCCTCTTTCAGCCCCTGGTCTGCCCAGGCCCCCACCCTGCTTCTCCTTGTTTGTAGGATTCTCTAAGCAAGCCAGAAGGAATGAGGCTGAATGGAATGTGCCTGAGGGGACAGAGCGTACACTGGGGCAGCCGGGACACAGGCCCAGGGACACAGGCGGGCTGCCAGAACCGAGGGAGGGGGAGCACAGCAGCAGAGTTCCCCAGCAGCAGAAGAGGCAAACTTCACCTTTTCTAACTTGGCAGCTGTGGCTCCTTTGTGAAAGAAGTAACATCTTCCTCTTGGGGGGGTCTTTTTGAGACGGTCTCACTATGCAGTTCAGGCTGGTCCTCTCGAGTGCTGGGATTACAGGCGTGCACCATCACACCTGACCTGACATCTTCTCATTTTAATTCTGCTCCCCTAGGTCTAAAATTGTATGTTTTGATCTTAGAATAAACAGGCAAAAGCCACGAGCAAGGTGCGACCTCTCGTTGTTTCATCTATGCCGGACTTCTCACAGTGGGCAGCCTGTCCTGCCACACCCGCAGGCCCTGCCCGGTGAGGCACCACTGGAGAGGGGGCAGCCATTCTTTTTTTTCTTTTTTTGGTACCAGGAATCAGACTCACAACCTTGCACCTGCCAGGCAGGCGCTGTGCTGGTAAGCTATGTCCCCAGCCCTGGGATGGCCACTCTTGTTGCCTCTGTGAGCACAAAGTAAAAAAAAAAAACAAACAAAAAACAGAAAAGCAGAAAGGCCACAAGGTGGAGAGGCTGAGGAAGGGACAGTCCACTACCAACGCGAGCAACTCAGCAAGTGTCCTGCAGCAGGACCATAAAAGGGATGCACACGTACGCTCACACACATACGCCTTCATACTTCCCTCCCAGTACCACGGCCTGAAAAGACTCCAGGACGCACTTGGGTTTACATGACGGGGGGTTCAGGTCCGTCCCTCACTGAGCCTGTGCAGGCTGGGAGGTGTGACCTGTCCCCTCACCTCCCACACAGCCAGGCCCACCCAGCAAAATGGAGACCGCAGGAGAGGGCAGGGTCAGCCAGGTGAAGCCGGTCCTTGGGGTTCAAGGCCAGGGTAGGCAAGGGCCAGATCCCAGCTCAAAAACAAGTGCCAAATTTTATACTGTGTGTATTTTATCACAGCTTAAAAAATACATCTGCTAGCCAGGTTTGGTGGTGCACAACTGTAATTCCAGCACTCAGGCTGAGGCAGGAGGATTGGCACAAGTTGAGACCCTGACCCCCCCCCAAAAAAAAGCCTAAAAAATTTTAATTAAAAAAATTGTGCATGCTGAACTTAAATTCAGAAAGAACTCAGTTTTTTAGTTTGATGTACAGGGCCAAGTTACTAAATTTGAAACAAGTTAATATTCACTAGCTCCTGGGTTCACCTGTGGCCCTCCAGTGACTATGTACACAGAAGCTGCCTGGAGGTCAGAGGTTACTGGGCAGCATAGACACCAAAGAAC
Source organism: Dinomys branickii (assembly GCA_004027595.1). Lineage (NCBI taxonomy): Eukaryota > Metazoa > Chordata > Mammalia > Rodentia > Dinomyidae > Dinomys > Dinomys branickii. The sequence goes on from PVLD010000067.1 coordinate 102,313, forward strand.
ACAAAGCTGACCTTGTGTCTAGGACACAGCCCTCCTGGGCTCAGGCCACCCTTCTGTTTCAGCCTCATCCCATAAATGGGCATTCTTCACACTAGGTGGCTCATGCACTCTGGCAGATGCTCCCCAAAAGAGGATTTCTTGTGACACCCTTGGGAGGCCTGGGCTGCTGTCACAGGTGACCCCAAGTGGAACACAGGTGACCCCAAGTAGAACATAACTGGTCAGAGGCCCCAGCTTCACCCTCGGGAACAGGTGATGTCAGCATGCACAGGCCCTGAGTTCCATCCCAGCATGACAAAAAGGAATGTTCTGTCCTGAAAGAAGAAAATTACTGCTAAGGACAACAAGCCAAACTTCTTATCTTCTTTTAGGTTGATGTGAGGCACAAACACTGAGTAACTGATGGTGCTATGAAGGTGCTGAGAGTTACAATCCCAGCAACTGCCCAGACGGATAAGCCCAGTTCCTCCTGACCGGGGCTTCCAGGGTGTGACAACATCAGTCTCCCAGGTCACTGCGGACAGCCCAACGTGCTGCAGACTCCACGGGGCTCGTGCTAATGGAGGCGGCTCCACTGGCTCCCAGGGTTGCCTGGACAGCCCAGTGTGCCCTGGCTCCTTTGCAGTATTAAAAGTGGCTACCATGGAAAATGGGCCCCTGGGCCATGTGCAGTCCTATGGCCAAGCATGTGATGAGGCGCCAGATAGCTACTCCCAGAAGAGTGCAACAGCGAGCTGCTGGCCACGGCAGAGGGCCCTCACCCTGTACTGCAGGTTCCTGCCTGGCCCAGGCCCACAGTCTTGGGCACAGCGGCCCAGCTCCCTCCGTGGTGTCTGGGCCTCACCCCTCAGGATCCGCCCCTCACCCATCTGCAGGGGTCCCCCCTGCCCTGGGGTTGCTTTGCCAGGGCCCAGCCACAGTGAAGCTTGTGGAAAAACCACAGGGTCTGAACACCAAGCCATTAAGGCCTAGTTTCACACTGCCATGCCGGGTCCACGTGGAAGCGTGGCGGCCAGGCTGCCCAGGGCCAGGATGGGGAGGACCTGGGTCCAAGACGGTGTCCCTCATGAGGCCAGGACACTGACCTGACTGGCGAGACAAGAGGGCAGTGGTGTGATTTGTGGCATCAGGGCTTTCCACCCCACACCCTCGCTGCATGACCTACATGGATGGCCTGCCCCCTGGCAGGCTCAGGCAGGGCCCCACCTAGAGCAGAGTGCATAACCCAGCCTCGAAATCTCCAGGCCCCACGCCCACCTGCCAGTCACAGGGAGACTTGGTAAAGGTCTCACTGTCTGCCTTTCCTCCCAGACCTTCCCCCAAGGACTTCTGCTTGTCCAGCTGGCCCCACCCCCAGGCTGGGCCCTGTAGCCCACAAAGGACTGGCAAGCACTGAGAGAGAACAGCAGACTAAGCACCCATCAGAGCTAACCCAGCATCATCCTTCTGGCCCCAGGGCAGCTGCACGTGGCAGGAACGTTACGTGGGAGGTTGGCTCTGCGCACCTGACCACCAGCCCAGGCCTGGCCCTAGGGAATTCTCAGGGCCACCCTCCTCCTCTCTCCTGGCCTGGGGGTATAGGCCTAGTATGCAGGTCCTGGTAGCCAGCAGCCCATTCCTGCTGGGGGATGCTACCTGGCTGGTTCCAGACACCCCAAAGCCAAGGTGGGGTCCTGTGGGCCAAGGGCTTCTGCACCCCAGCTCTTCCTCTTCCACCCCACAGCATGCTTCTCAGATGCCACTTCTGCTGGGTCTAAACATACAGAACCCAAACTAAAGTATACTTGCTTTTTATGGCACTGGGACTGAGCCCCAGTGCTCTACCCCTGAGCTACATCCCCAGCCCTTTTCTGTTTTTGCTTTAAGACAAGGTCTTACCAAGTTGCGAAGGCAGGACTCAAACTTGTGATGCTCCTAAGTCAGCCTCCCTAAGTGCCAGGATTACAGGTGCATGCCACTGCGCCTGGATGTGCCTGATATCCTTAAAAGGGTGTAATTAGAAACATGTCACTGTGTGAGAATCAGCATCTTCATGAGGAAACCTGCTCAGCCTAACAACACTTACAGGTACCGTGTGGACATTCTGACAACAAATTCTGAGAGTGAACCCATAGCCAGCTGAGGCCAATTTGCGCCTAGTGTACCCCATCTCCAGAGGGCCTAGGACCCACATGGCCCTGCCCCACTCCTCAGAGGCCTGAGGCCATGGTGACCCTATGTTGCCGGCCCTGGCCCACTTCCACCAGCTGTTCCACACAGCATTTACAGGCCCATCAAGGCCAACCAGCATTGCAACTAGGGACACAGCAGAAGTACCTCCCACAAGAGGGCTGTGTGCCAGGGACCTCTCATGCCCACAGCTGAGACGGGGCCCTGGCAGGACTTTTCACCCCAGATCTGTGGAACAACCAGCCTCCAGACCCCAGAGGAAAACAAGGGCAAAGCAGGGCCAAGCCCACGGCACAGCACCTGCTGAGAGAAAACAGGTCCAGCCCATCTCTTTGCAGGTGTCAGGCCTCGTGTCCCCAGACCCACAGCCACACCTCACTGCCAGCAGCCCTCACAGCCCTCACACTGGCAGTGGGTGCAACCACTCAAGGACAGCTCGGGCCAGGCCAGCGTTCCTCCTCTCCATGGGTGGGTCACCATGACAACAGGAGCCAGTGTTCAGTGAACTCAACAACTAGGCTCAGCCTTTATCCAAACAAGCCTTCAGAGACGCCCAGGTCATCCAGTCACTTCATCACCTCCTAAGGTGATGGCCCACCACCCTACCTGCCAGGCATGGGTTGAATCCCAGGAGAGGCTCCTTGCAGGCCACCTGCCCATGTGCCAGTGACCATGACAGTGCCCCAAGCACCCCAGCGGCCAGGCTGGGAGGGGAAACAGCACCCAACAGGGTAGTGGTAGTCCTCCGCACACAGAGCACCAGCAGCTACAGGAGGCTTCAGTGGGTAGACTGCTGCTACCCCTTTGGCTCCCTAAGACAACATAGGCTCATGCTCTGCAGAGGGCAGCAGCCCAACAGCCCCATCCCAGGCTGCATCAACAGGGCATAACCTGCTCTCAAGACCAGCCCACAGACAAGGTATCCACCCTGAGAAGACGCCATCTCCTAAGCCCCATGAAGGGTGACTCCTCGGTGCAGCTGTTCAACGCAGGAGCACAGGGACCCAGGACCAGCATGGAGCTGGCACCTCAGACAGTCTCAGCCCTGACCTGAGCCTCGGAGTCCACCCCGCAGGGCTGGCACGGGGCAGAGAAAACTGTATCAGACCAGCAAGTGGCACCGTATTCTCTTTTTTTTTTTTTTTTTTTTTTTTTTGCGGTACTGGGGATTGAACTCAGGACCCTTCGCTTGCTAGGCAAGCGCTTATTCCACTGAGCTATATCCCCAGCCCTGGCACCGTATTCTCAATGCAGGTGACCAGCTGGGAGAGGACAGCTCAGCCGAGGCCTCCAGCAAGCATACTGCAGAGAGCAGGCAGGGCCACACCACAGGGACTGAAAACACACCTGAGGCCAGGTGCTACAAGCGACATGAGGAGCGGGGCTCACAGAGAGGAACTCACTTTCTTGTCTCCAGCACCAGAAATGCTCAGGGAAACGGAAGGGAGGCGTGGAGGCATGGTCAGCTCAACATCACTGCCCCCGAGATCCAACACGACTGGGACAAGGCCTGGAGGTGGCAGTAAAGCCTGTGCTGGGGGGTTGCGCTGGGGAGGCTAGCGACATCTCCCAGGCACGGAAGGAGCACATCGACAAAAAGTAGGAAAGGGTCGGTTTATTACAGAAACCACCCGACTCACTGGCCACAGCAGCACGCTAGGCATAACACTGGCTCGGACACACCTTCGGTCAGGGATAAGCAGGCTCATGGCAGCATGTCAGGCGCTTCTAGTAGCACTTCCAGAGCCCAGCACAGCACCTGGAGGGGGCGCCAATCACCACCTGGCAAAACAGCCCTTCCAGGAAGGCCAGTCGGAAGCTGGGAGCATGGCCTCACAGTCGTAGGAGTTTCTGAGCAGTAAGGCAAGGAGGGACAGCAGCCATGGCACTGGTGACCCAGGCCCAGGAGCTGGAGATGGCTTCTGCGTAAGGTCACCTCTGCCCTCCCGAGGGAGGCTGCGGCCAAACAGCTGAGAAGGACACAGCAACCTACGCGCGGTTCAGCGTCTGGAAGATGCGGGAGATCTGCAGCATGACCGGGCCCGTTTCTGGGTCATTCATCCACTGTGTGCTGTTCAGCGGGTTCTCCAGCATGTCTTCAAAGGCTGCAGAGACAGCAGAGCTGAGCCCAGTGCCCTGACTCCCCAGGGGGTCTCTGCAACGGGGTGCAGGGCCACGGAGCTCCGCCAGGACTGCATGTGGCTCACGGGCAGTGCTCACCATGTGTGCAGGGCCGGGGTCAGTCCCAGTGCCACATACACGTAAGGACTGGAGCTCACCCCAGTGCTAACTCAGCCTGAATCCACAGGCCTTGCCCACCCCACAGACTACTCAGCAGATCTGAAAGAATGAGTGTCCACAGACCAGGTGGCTGCTGGCCCGTCTGTGCTCACAGTGCGGGCTCTGGAAAGCTATCTGGTGGCAACCATAAGGACTCGAAAACCATCTCAACCTGTACCCCAGCTTCCACCCTCACCCTGAGAAAATAACCAGACACAGAGAAGACTCATGCACACAGGCACTGTTGCAGTTACTATCACTGAGTTGGAAAATCTAGATTGAACCTTAGGAAAGTGATCTTTAGAGATCGTCAATGAACATGTAACCAGAGGCTGGGGTTAGCTCAGTGGCAGGCACGAGGCCCCGGCCTCCGTCCTCAACGCTGCAGAAAATAAAAATGTGTAAGAACTCCTTACAAAACCTGCAGTGCCTTCCGGCGAAAAGCCCCATGAGCGGCCGCCCTGAAGGAGCAGGTTTGCACTGCACCCAGCTGTCTTAGCAACAAGGCTACCCCAGACAGCAGGACCCCTCATCGGGGCTCCTCACCCTTGTGCCTGCGAGGCATAGGGGCTGCACGGTCCCTAGCACTGAGTCCCGAATGCTCCAAGGCTGGAGCTGTGCTTGAGCACCTGGACCCTAGCTCAGGGGCTGAACCTGCCCTGCAGGGACCCGCGGCCACTCAGGTGCAGGGAGGACCCCAATGGGCATGGAGCTAGAGGGAACGAGTTCTGTTCCGTGCATGGCAGGAAAACCCTCCTAGGTCCTAGGAAAAATTTCCTGGTGCTTCCCAGACAAGAGCCTTGGGAACCAGGCCACAGTCTCAAGGAGCAAACCCAGAAAGCACGTCAGGATCTATGAGAAGGAGGCACCAATAGGAAAGGGCTGCTCTGCACAGACTGGGAGCCCGACCCCCCTTGCCTCCTGACAGACGGAGATCACAATCCAGAGGGTGGGCAAGATGAGCAAAGCCATGAAAAAGGAGTCAAAATGAAAACATACACAGACACGTATTTACTTGAGGAAGGACTTTTGTCTTTTTATTTTTGTCAAGGCTAGGGATTGAGTCTAGGGCCTTGAGCATGCTAGGCAAGGACGCTTCCACTCAGCTAGATCCCCAGACCTTTTCTCATTTTAAGACAGTGTCTCACTAACTTGCCCAAGTTGGCCTCGAACTTGCGATCCTCCTGCATCAGCCTCCCAACAGTGGGATTCTAGTTGCAAGACATCACACTTGACCTGCACTGTCTTAGCTTCTGTGTTTCAAACACACCATGAGATTAAAGTCCAAAAGAGGGGTTAGCAATGTGCCACACAGGTCAGGTGTTCCTAAGACACAACAAGCTACTTACGAAGCACTGAGTTAACATTGCAAATGAAAAACAGCCCAGTGACACATATAAGACAAGAGACACAAGTGGCCAACATAAGAATAACGTTACTAAGGGGGAAAGGAGCACAAATAGAGCAATCTGGATGGTGGAGTGGGGGCCACCGCCAGTGCTGGCCCAAGGCGGGGCAGGAGGGCGTGCTGATGAGCAGCAGCTAGGAGACTCCACAGTCTGATGTGGTGGCCGGGTGTCCAGCTGCCTCTCCCCAGAAGACACAAGCTGTGCCCAAGGACCGGGACGAGAAAGGGTCACAGCAGCCGGAGGTCCAGAAATGGGAACAATATTTGCGAAAAGAACCCAGACCACGTCCACCAAATGAATCACCTGCCCTCGCCCAGCGAGGCCCCATTTCCCGGGCAGTCAGGATGGGGGAGCAGGCCCTCCAGTGAGCCCCTCAGCGCCCTAAACGCCATGGGATGGCACAAGGGAGAGCACCTGCAAGGGCACCCCAACATGCAGCTGACACCTTCATCCTATCTTCTTTTCCCAACTTCCCATAAGGAATGTTCTATGTCTTCTCCACAGAACAGTCATTGCTCAAGACTCACATCAGGGGCGCCCACTTCCAGGCTGCGGCAGGCACATCTCTGCGTAAGTGCATGGCCCGGGCAGGCAAGCTGGGCGGAAGCGTAGCATGGGGAAGCCTGACAGGGTGGCACTGCCACGTGGAGCTCGGCAGCAAGCCTCACATCTGCAGCCACAGCTAGCTGAGCCATTATGCCAAGGGCGGACACCCTGCCTGGGGATACCCTGCTGCGAGGAGCAGCCCACCAGTGCCCAAGTTCAGCCCCCTGACTGAGACAGGTGTGCGCCCTGGGCAGTCTGTCTCACAGAGGGAGGAGGGGTGATGTAAGCCAGACACACGAGGGTCAGCAGACAGGACTGCAAACCCAGCACCCAAACTAGAGGGAAAAAAGAGCTGGCCTTTACCATTGGATGTGTCTGCGACAAACCAACCCACAAAGAGCGATGCCAATAGTGAACATGGAATGATAACAGCTTGATAAGAAGGCCTCTGGAGCAGGTATGAGAAAATTGAGAAACTTTGGTACTAGGAGTGGGGTTATTGCTGTAACTATACCTGACCTTGTGGTTCTGAAGCCTTCAGGACTGGCTTGTGGGAAGAGTTTGAAAAAGTTTGGAGATATTAGCTGAATCAGCAGTCCTGGAATGCCTTAGACTGTAGTGGATGACAAATTCTGGCCAAAGCCAAGAAGACCAGAATGCTGACAGAAAAGCCGATGATAAAGACCAGGCTCAGGAGGTTTCTGCTCAGAAGAAGGACTGCATTGGCTGTTGGACTCCCAACAATGTGTGTTATGCCTTGGCAGAAAGTTTGTAGGCATTTTGCATTTGTCCAGAAACTTTGCCTGAGACTAAGATTAAGGATGGAAGGCTAACTAATCTTACAGAAGAAATTTCAAGGCAGTCTAATTTGAGGTAGTGGCATGGATACTCTTAGGGCCTTTTAGCTAAATCTATGTTGAGAATCAAGAGCAAAGAACCCAGCAGAATGACTTAGAATGTGTTTGGCCAGAAAGGAAGCTCCAGTACAGCAGTAGACTGCAAAGACGGAGCAGAGGAGATCTTAGTTTCTGAGAAGGAAAAGGACAATGGAAAATGTGGTCTGAGGGCATCACAAAAAGCAGCAGGGACCAGGAATGTCGCTCAGCAGTACAGCACCTGCCTGGCAAGCACAAGGTCCTGAGCTTGACTCCTGATACTAAAAAAAAAATAGAAGCAGCAGCAGCAGCAGCAGGGCCAGCTCTCTACCCCTGCTTTAGTTTTCTTGTTTCTGAGATAAAATACTCAACACCCAAACTTGAATAAAACAGATAACAACTTACACCGCACTACCCTACACCGGCGTTTCAGGTACTCCAGAGATGGTTTACAGTCCGGAAAGAACCTGTGTCGGTCACCTGCTAATACCATGCCACCTCACACACTGTGCAGTGGGGACTCTGATGGGGAACTCTGGAGCCAATCACCATGGACACAGAGGGGCGGCTGTGCTGTTTGTTAAGCTGAGTGTTTCACACACAGCCACATGTTAGTTACAGACACTATGCATTTTTGTATGAACATATATAACATAAAAATACGCAAGTACCAGAGAAGCCCTGTACAAATAAACCAAAACCACACCAGTCTCCCCAGCATAAGTGCTTCTACACAAGCCACCAGCACGGGCCACCTGATCTGCGGGGGCCTGTCCACCCTGAGGGGGCTGGGCTCCCAGGCCTGGCCCCTCGCACACATGAGCCTGCAGGAAGCTGCCCCAGCCCCAACGCCACCTCAGCAGCACCTGTGTCCCTACCCAAGTCAGTGTCTAAAAGGCACACATACCTAGCAGCGTCTTGGGGTTGGTCAGGCCCAGCTGCACTACTGGGTTGTCCAGGATAGCCTGAAAGAGAGGGCTGCTAGGGTCGATGCCCTGGTCCAGCTCCTCCGGTGATGGCTTCCGGTCCCCCAGCAGCCACTCGCACTGAAACCCAAGAACATGAGACAACTGTGAGCTCCTCCTGGTGACACTGTCGACACGAGCCCCATACCTGGCCCTGTCCAGTGGCTCCTGGCAGGTCCCAAGCACTGCTCACACTGGAAGGGACCCCAACACAAGAAGCTGGGTCCGATCCAGCGCCATGCACTTCCAGCAAGGCTGAGAGAAAAGGGAGGACTGGTCTGGCAGTCTTAGCACATCTGGCACTGCAGCTGAGCCTGAACACTACCTCACGCCCAGTCACAGGATGGCGTGTCAGCACAGCCCATGCCACACAGTGCCATTCTAGAGAAGGAGTCTCGTATGAGCGTGTTTCTCCACAGCCAATGTATCCAAGAGGACGGTACCCTGTTCGTCCACAGTGGAGGCCACCAGCCCACCCGAGCCTACATCAGGGGTCCCATCACAGCCTGCCTAGGGACAGCATGGGTTCGGTCTCCGGGTATAAGCAAGAGCACACATCAACAAATTGCACATCTACAGAACATGGACACAGAAGGCACTGTTCTCTGACAGGCAAGGCCCAGAGTTTTCTCAGAATTTTCAGTGGGGTGGGGGCAACTGGGGATTCGGCCCCGGGTCTTTGCACTGAGCTCTATGCCCAGCCTTTCATGTTTTATTTTGAGACAGGATATAAGCTGTCCCAACTGGGCTCAAATTTATGATCTTCCTGCCTCAGCCTCCTAGAGGGCTAGGTTTACAGGCATGCATCACCCTGCCTGACTAGTATCTTCAAAGCTCTCTGCCACCCAACTCTTCTACCCTGAAGTTTCAGCAGTAAGTAGTGTGGGGGCACAAAACACAGCATGTCCGACATCCCAAAAGCCAGGGGACGCAGACAGCATGGCACAGCACAGGCTGGGCCCCGAGGTACTCACAGCGGCATTCTGCTGGTTGTTGTTCACTCTGAGGGCATCAATCACCTCCTTCTCATCAAAGCCCATCTCCATCAGGGAAATGACAGCCTAGGCAGAAGCACACAGTCAGTGAACACCATGTGCCAGACACCGAGGCTGGCTGCATGCACAGCACACTGCCAGTCTCTGACAGCACCTTTCCATGTCCCAGCCCTCACCCCAGTCTCGCCGAAGCTTCCCTGGCCTCGAGTCCCACAGCCTCAGCAAGCGGGACATGAGTGGAGAAAAGCAGCTGTGCTGCCCCCAGCTCTCGTATCTGTGCCACGAACAAGCTGCTCAAAGCACCCCAGCTACCCGCCCACCCTCACCCCAGGACTGCGTCACCCAGGAGCAGCATTAGAGAAAGGTCAAGTACATAAATCCAGCTTAAATGGAGACAAAAATGTCACTGTTAAGAAAGATGTTTTATTCCAATTTTATCTTTAAAAGACAAACTAAAATTAATTTTAGTATCTAGTATTTAACACTGAGGCTCTAAGTGTAATATATACTAATTCATTGGGTGAATGATGACCTAATCTTCAACTCTTTAGAGAAATGCAGGCTAGGGATACAGCTCAGTGGCACAAGTGCCTTCCTGGCAAGCACAAGGTGCTGAGTTCCATTCCCGGTACCAAAGAAATAAGGAAATAGATATACATTTTCAGAGCAAAAATCCTCTAACAAGGTACTATCTCCTTCACTTTACACTCGACTTTTATAACACACTGCTCAAAGAGTGTTAACACTCGAGAAAAACTGCAAGGCCTTCCTCAATCCCCCAAGGTGCTACCTGATGTTCTCAAGGCCAAGCTGAGCTGTCTTCTCTCCTGCCCCTCTCACAGCTCTCCCATGACGCCACGACCCCCGGCACAACATGCACGTCACACACAGACGGCCACGCGGACAGCCAGAGGTCTTAGAAACCCCGACAAGGACTCCAGTGGGGGTGGGAACAGGCGGGAGGCCCTGTAGGCAGGGAGTGTACAGAGAGCTCTACTCTATCTGAGGTCTCTTTTATCTGTGTTGCTGGCAGCTGCCCAGGTCCAGGGGCTCACGTGCGCACAGTGAAGTCACCCATCCCAGGCAGTGGCAGCGAGACGGCCCCTGGGCAGGAGCCCCCACACTGCAGAGAAAGGGCATGTGGAAGGGTCTGGTCCCACAGAACTCTCAGACAGGATGGCTCCTCCCACCCATTTGCTCCTCCTATCTCCGCTCAGGGAAGGAGGCCCCAGGATTTCTAGCCACTCTCGAGTACCTCCTGCCCCTGCCACAGTGAGGAAGGACCTCCTCCAGCGGCCGTGCAGAGTCCGGTGCTCTGTACTTACAGTGGCTGAGCTAGTACCTTGGTGGCTGCTGGCCTGTGCCTGGTCTCAGGACTGCCACAGAAATCAGAAGGCAAGAGGCTTTCACCGCTCTCAAGCCAACACCCACCACAGCAGAGAACATTCTACAGACTCTTCTAAGACAGAGGTATAAATAAATAATAAAACAGAGGTGAGGAGAGGGAATGGCATTGGGAAAGTGCCTTAGGAAAGGAAACATGCTAAAATTAAGAATGAGCCGAGCACGGTGGTATACACCTGTGATCCCAGCACTCGGGAGGCTGAGGCAGGAGGATCATTTCAAGTTCAAGACCAGCCTGGGCTACAAAGTGAGCTCAAGCCCAGCCTGAACTGCACAGTGAGACCCCGTCTCAAAAAGACAACAAAAAAAAAAAAGAAAAGAAAACCTGATTTTTAATAAAAGGGCTGAAAGCTGGGCACAGTGGTACACCCTGTAGTCTCAGCTGCTGAGAGGTTGAGGCAAGAGGACAACGGGTTTGAAGCCAGCCTGGCCAACACAGGGAGGCCATTTCTCAAAAGAAGAGGCGGGGGAGCTGGCAATGACAATAGGAACTGACCACCAAGCAAACCCACCAGGACCAGACAGGGCCAAAACCTAGCAATGCTCAAGCCTGCCTGCCTGCAGGACACCAAGAACCCAGCTCAAAACAACTGTGTAGCAGCCGGCTCCTCAGAAGAGGAAGATAGACCCCTGCTGGACCCTAGAAGTGGCATCTGAAACAGCATGGAAACACCGCAGTGTGAGACACGAGGGACTCACACAACGGAGAACTTGGAAACAACAGAGGGGCGGCACCAGCGGAGCCTGCAGAGGGTTCGGAAGCGGACAGCCCCTGGTGTGTGTGCAGCAACTCAGATTCTGGCGTGGCCAGGACAAGGGGAACAGAAGGCAGACCTGGAGCTGCAGCCGATGCACAGGTCTCCCAAGGGCAGGCAAGATTAACACCAGCCCTGCTCAGCCCTGCAGAAGCACACTCGGACGCCTCCTGCCTAGATCCTGGCAGCCTGGACACATGGGGTCCCCACAGGGAGGCCCTGACAAACCCACACCATACCCCAGGGCAGAGGCGGGCACACAGGAGCAGATACAGTTGTTACCCACATGGAGCCGAGGTCACGATGAGCCAAACCCCAAATCCCAGTCCAGGAAAGTGGACCAAGCAGAGGTGGCAGCAAGGAAAGGCCTCGAACGACAGCCAGCCCGGCTGGCGGGCACCCCCACACTCCCTGCCCTGTGCCTGCTCATCTACTCCTGGCGCTGCCCACTCTTGTCTTGCGGCTGCAACAGTACCACTGTCCACTGTCTTCTCAGGAGGCTGAGGAAATGAGGCCCCCACATTGAGGAGAGGACAAAGCAGCCTGAACTGGGAAGCACAGGTCCACGCTGGCCCAGCCTCCTGACAGGCAGCACGGGGCGCAGGCGCATACACATACCCGTGAGTCAGCCCGGAACTCCCTTTTCCTGCGGATCCTCTTGAAGATCTCCGTGAGCTCATCCCACTCTTCGTCTCCCTCAGCAGCACCCACCGTGGCCTCGGGGGTGGCAGCTGCAGCGCCTGCCTCGGCCTGTGTGGCCTGTCCTGGAAGAGGCGTGTCAATGGCCGGGTCTTCCGCGTGCTCAATCAGCCACTCCATGGCCTGCGGCACTGACATGCTGGAAGGGGACAACAGACTTCCCAGCGCTCCCGGAGCAGCAGCAGGGCCCCCACCTGCTGACTGTCTGGCCACAGCAGGCCGCCTTGCAGACTGGGCTCTGCGGATGTGGCCTCCGCAAGCCGCAGCCCAGCACAGGCCCCACTCTGCACGCAGGGCCCCAAGCACAGGGGCACAGGGAGCCCAAAGGTGGCTCGGGACAGGCACTCGCCCAGGGTACACACACTTACCTAGGGTGGACACCTGGGTTCAGTTCCCAGCACCACGAAAACTTTAAAAACTCCAACAGGGCCAGACCAGGAAGGACCCAGCCTCTCAATGCCTGCCGCTCTGGAGTCTGAGTGTCTGCGACACTGACTCAGAAAGGCCACAAGCATCCCTGTCCCGGGGGGGCCCCCGGCTTTGGCCATCAGGGTACAGCAATGCAAGAGCATGGCAGATGGGCCAGCCAGCACACGGTCCTACACACAGGCCAGGCCTAAAGCGCTCAGTGCCCCTGCAGTCCCAGCTGCTTGGGAGGATGAAACAGGTGTTCTCTGAGCCCAGGAGTCTGAGACCAGCCCAGACAATATAGAGCTCCTGTCTCAAAAAAGGTGAGACAACAAAAAGCCCATGAGACAAGAAACTAAGCACCCCCAGTGTATATGTGGCTGCCTGAGGACACACCCTGGGACGCGGTCAGAGCTCGGCAGGGAGAGCACGGTGCAGCCCTGTGTCCGCCAGGTGGGGGCCCGAGAGCACTGCCCAGCCCTGCATCTACCAGGCAGGACGAGAGCACAGCCAATCCCACATCCACTGGGCGGGGCCCGACCTACTGGTTCAGCCGGAGTGCCTTGCAGGCCCTGCTCGCAGGAAAGCCCATCTCTGTGAGCTGCCGCAGGGCGGCCTCATCCACACGGTCGTCCTCATCCTCGTCCAGCATAGCTGCAGGTGACAGGAGACCTGTGAGGAGCCCTCTCCCCATGGCAGCCCCGTCCATGCCCACAGGTGTCTATCGGACCTGCAACCTCGGGACAGCAGACTCCATCACCAACCTCACACACGTGCACGAGGCCAAGAGACAGGGTGTGACCCCGCAGAGGCAGACTGGACAGTGTGCAACCACGCCAGTTTCCACAAGGGCCACAGGCACGGGCTGAGGCCAGGAGGAAGTAGCACGCGTGAAAGACGGAGAGCTTGTGTGTGTGTGCATAAGTGTGTGCATGCATGAGTGTGAGCATGTGAGTACACAGGCACACAGGGTTACTTCACCCACCTGGGCTCCGCCCATACCGTTTGCCTTCTTAAACAGTTCGACTGCATCAGGGTTCAGGGCTAACAACTTCTGTGCCACTTCGATGAGAGACACCAAGATTTTCCGGAGCTCTGTCTGGAACTGCAGCGGGGATAAAAGGAGAGGCATTTGTGAGTGTCGAGCAAACTGACTTGACCCGCACCCCCATGCCAGTGCCCCAAAGCATGAGTCCACACAGCACTGCCCTCCTTCAGGGGCGGCTGGGCAGTGGAGAAGAGACCGGGACAGGGGCCAGCTCACCCCTCAGGAGACGCCACAGCAAAGAAAGAGGCTCCATGTGCCCAGTGGCAGACACACGTGCGCCACTGCTGCTGACAGCCTGGGGTCCTGCCTTGCCTAGGGTGGACGAGGAAAGTGCCTGGCCGGTTCTCAGTGCTGTGGAGCTGGAAACCCCACTGGCCACCCCAAAGCGGCAGAAGCATGAATGAAGAGCTTGCACAACATTCCTAGAGACACTCTCTGCCCCAGCTCCCCCAGGCTCAGCCTGGAGACCACGAGCAGCCTCGCCACCCACCACTCGGGGCTGGGCAGAGCGGCACACGGAACCCACTGGGGGCGCCCCAAGACAGGCGCCTTCCTAACGTGACCCAGGGCTCACAGCCCAGTCAGATGAAACCAAAGGTGGCCACATGCCACACCCCAAGCCAGCATGCCCTTGGCCTGCGCGGATCACACAGGGGCTGCCAGGGAGCTTCTGTTTCCCAGCTTCGGCTTCCCAGGCCAACCTGAGAACTCAGATATCCAAGGGAAGCTCAGCCAAGCTCAGGCAAAACCCTCAGGTCCACCCAGGGGAAGCCACACTTCTCACCCTGCCTCCTGGTGTCCTTTAAACTTCTTCCTTTGAAGTAATTTTAGATTTAGGGAAACACTGCAAAACTAGTAGAGTTCTTGAATACCCTGCCTCACTCTCCCTGAGCACTTTTTGTTTTGATTTGGGGGTTTTGCTCATGTGATCCTCCTGCCTCAGCCTACAAAGTAGCAGTGGCACCTACTTCCCTGAGCACCTTGGGGAGGCTCCTGTGGCCCCCAGACGCGTTCCCACCCAGCCCCACCCAGCACATGCAGGGCAGCACTCACATCTCTCATGGTCGTCTGCACCGCGGCCCGGTCCACGCTGCAGGCAGGCAGGCCGGCTGTTGCCCGGAGTATGGCCTCCTTGTCTGGAGCCTTCTGCTCCTGCTTCTTCTGCACGGAGGGGTGGGAGCCTACAGTGAGCTCAGGGACAGGAACTGAGCCAAAAGGGTCCCCCACCACCTCTCCTCCAAGCAAGAGCTACAAACCCCATGGAGCTGGGGGTTTATGGGGAGCTCCGTGCTCTGCCTCAGGGACAGAGCCCAGGCGAGGCGCTTAGGACCTGACCCCACACAGTTAGCCAGCGTGGCAGGAGGACAGAGGAAAAGCTGGCCCAGTCACAATCCCGGCGCACTGAGCCAGAAAGGACCTCAGAGGCCACACAAAGATGGCGGAGAACCCCAGAGGCTGGAGGGCAGCTTGTCCTTGTGCCCCACACAGCCTCACTGAGCCCACCACTGGGATGAGGTCAGCAGAGATGACCACAAAGCATGGAGAAGACACAGAACCAGGAGGGAGAGACAGCAGCAGACTCAGGAGGCACAGAAGGATGGACAGACCACGGGCAAAGGCCATGAGTTCACAGGAGCCACCACCCTCCCAGCCACGCCTCAGGACAGAGGCCCCAGTGTGGCTAAGCTCGAGGGGCCAGCACAGGGCCGGTCCACTCCCCAGAGAAACCAACTCCCTCCGGAGAGCAGCAAGTCAGGGCCCTTGGCCCATGGAGGGCCAAGCAGCTCCTCTCCAGGCCAGTGGGAAACCCAGTCACCTGGGCAGGACAGACGCAGCCGCAGCCACAGCGTCAGCCAGCAGACAGCACAGACTCTGGCACAGAGCACCCCCAAGAGGTGATACCCAGTGAAGGATAGCAGGGTGGACCAGGACAACAAAGGACAGAAAGGGAACAGGAAAGGGAAAGGTGGCAGCAGGGCAAGGGCTGGGAGGAGGAGCACACCCTCGCCCACACTCAGCACAAACACCAGGCCACAGGCGGACAGAGGGCAAGGAAGCAGGCCCAGCAACCAGGCCCTGACAGCCAGACACAGAAAGAGAGGGGCAAGAGAGGAAGTTACCAAAGATGACCCAGCGTGAAACCTCCTAAACTCAAACATCCAAATCCCCAGCCCATCGCAGCCAGCACAGGAAAGGGACAACGTGTGCACCACTGCCACGTTGGAACAGGCCAGGGGAGAGCTCCTGGGTGGGCTGAGAGCAGCACCATCTCAGCCCGACACAGCCCAACCTCCCTGTCTAAAAGCCCGAGGAAGTCAGTCCCACCAAACAAGGAACGATGCCATCCCTGACTCAGCAGGACTGGAAGGTACTGTCACCTCCCACCCTGCAGCTGTGCTGTGGTGGGGAAAAGCACCCAATCCACAGGGCCCTGGTTCACATAGTCAGGTGAACCCCCTTACGTGGCTCTACCTCTAGGAAACTCCACAGCCAGTGGCAGACAGGCCACAACACGGGACCAAGGTACCCTCAGGGGCAGAGAGTTGGCCCCTGCTGACACCAGCAAGAGATGGAGCCACGGCCGGGAGGCCGGTAGTACTGGTGGGTGCTGCCATCTACCTGGGGAATCCAGAAGCAGGTTTTCCCCAGAGCCTGCAGCAAGGAACACAGGTGGGTTCCCAGACTACCCAAGACTCTGGATGAGAAACCACATGAGGTGAACAGCAAGACAAGCACTGCCCTACAGAGAAGTCTGTGATGATCTACTGGTGGAGAGGGAGAGCTACACAGTCCCAACACAGAAGAGACTGAAGGGGGTGACCATGTCGGGCATCTCCCAGCTCTGCGGAAGAGAAGAAAGTCAGTGAAGCAGAGCAAGCAACAGAACACTTAGCGAGCAAGTGAAATGAAGGGGTGGCCAGGAACGCCTAGGGCAAGGAAACGGTATGGAAAGACCATCCTAGCCCAGGGTGGCAGCGTGTGCCTGTGATCCCGGCACTTTGGAGGGCAGGGGCAGAAGGAGCACAAGCTCAAGACCTGCCTGGGTAATTTAACAACTTAGCTAAGTCTCAAAATGAAAAATGTTTAAAGAGGCCTGGGGACATAGCTCAGCACCAAGGCTAAGGGGTCAATTCCTAATGCCAGGGGGAAAAACCTGTGTGTATGGTGCTGGGGACTGAACATAGGGCTGCATGAATGCTACGCATGTGCTCCACCACACCCCTAGGTACTCTACTATGTCTGCATATATGTGGGGTCTTGGTTTGTTTCTTTTTAAAAACAAGGTCTTGCTATGTAACCTCACCAAGACTTTTTTTGGTGGTTCCTTTTTGAGACAGGGTCACTATGTAGTTCAGGCTGGCCTTGAGCTCACTTTGTAGCTCAGGCTGGTCTCGAACTTACAATGATCCTCCTGAGTGCTGGGATTACAAACCTGCCCTGCATCACCACACCCCACTCCTGACCAGGACTTGAACTTGTGATCTTCCTGCCTCAGCCTCCCAAAAAAACGACACCACACCTAGCTTTCCTAAATAATCTTATCATGCTTTCCTTGTGGCAGAAAAAAATGCTTAAATAACAAGACCACTGAGATCATCTTCAACTAACATTCCAGTCCAACACCCGAGGGAGGAGAAAGGGGAGGAAGGGGGGGCTGCACCCTTATCACGGAGAAGCACAGTCTAAAGGGGTAACTGAGGAAAGAGCAATGTGTGTGCGCCTATTATCCCGAATTAGGGAAGCTGCTAAGACGCCCTCTGAAAGAGCAGTGAGCGGTCACCTTTAGGGCGTGTGATCAGGCATGACAGGAAACTGCCGCTTCTACTAAAACATCTGTAGTATCTGGCTTTTAACTGTGTTCTTTTAAAATACATGTGTTCTTTTCACTTAATCATAGAACCATGAATTAACAGTTTCTAGGGCACATTCTGCAAACAGGAGCAGAGAGGAGGGCGGTCGGGGGTTCTGCTTTGTCCTGCACACTGCGTGCAGCAGGCCACGGGCTACGCCAGAACCCTGATGTCTGTCCAGCTGTAAGGTGAGAATTGCCTAACACTGCAGTTCTTGGAGCAGGCCTGGCTCAGGAGGCAGGAGTGCACCCAGACCTCGCCCTATCCACACCCACACTGTAGCCAGGTGCGGCTTAAGATAAAGCAGCCCAAGCCCTGGGTGCTCCTTATATATCCCTGGCCCAGAGGAAGCCCCAGAATAGCTCACCCGCTCTCAGGCCATGGCCTAGCCCCAATAGCCCGGCTGCTCTCTCCCAGGCAAATGCACTCCCTTGCCTTTAAGACTGAGGAAGAAATGCCAGCACCTTGGGATGAACTGTGAGGTGAACCACAGCTTTGTACCAGGGCGCAGGCCCCAGAAGTGCTATAAGAGCAGAAAAGGCCACGCACAGGACCACCTCCCACTAAGGAATGAGCTTGGGGCAACCACTAAAAACACCACAGGGTCTGTCTGAGCAAGCCGGGATTCTAGAGGACGCAGACCCAATTCTGCCTTGCCAGAAGCAGACGAGGGAGGCACAGCAGCCTCTGGGACAGCAGTGCAAACCATGTCGCCCTGGCAGTGCACACCTGCTCCTGTCCTGCGCACAGGGCCCTAGCAATGCTCTGATCCTGCAGTGCCTGTCCGGACACTCAAGGAGAACTCCCAGGGGTTAGACCAAGGGCATCACAGTGCTGAGTGTTCTGGGGTGGGCCCCATTACAGGCAGATGGGGGGCAGTTAAGCAAAGAACCGCTCATTGCCATACACTGAGGCCAGAGCACAAGCTGGGACAGGCTGGGGAGCAAGCAGACAGCCCAAAGCCTGGGACCCCACTGAACTAGCGCACAGACAGCAAACTCACACACTCACCTTCTCCTCTGCCGAGACCTCGGCCATCTTAGGAAGGGGTGTGGGCGATCGCTTCTTTATCAACAGCAGGACATCTGGGAGAAAACGCGCCCACATCCGTTAAGCGCAGCCGGCCTCACAGCCTGAGTGGATGAAGGGTGCTGGGAGCCCTTTGTGAGCCCAGAAAACAAGGCTCCCTCTGCATCCCCCTAAACTGGACCCATCTCCATTTCCATATTGCCCACATGGCCCTGGCTGACCTACAGGTTCCTGGGTGGGCAAGGACAAGGTTGTGGGTCATTAGACTGGCCTGGCAGAGTCCTGATGACCACACAAAGAACTGGTGAAAACCTTGGGAAATACCCTTTTCTCATGGGTTGCTCACTAGCCAGGCATGGTGGTGTATGCCTGTAATCCCAGCACTTGGGAGGCTGAGGCAGGAGGATCCTTGGGAGTCTAAGACTAGCCTAGACTACAAAATGAGCTCGAGGCCAACCTGAACTGCATAGTGAGACCCTGTCTCAAAAACATCAAAAGACAAAACAACAACAACAAAAGACTTCATGCTGCTATGAACCAACAACCTGAGGCGTGGCCGGTCCCCAATCCACAAGGGTGGGCCACCTCCCACAGCACTGGGCCAGGCTGAGGTCCACACTCAGTGGAGGTCTGTGACCAGCATGTCCAGGATCCTGGCTTCTGGGACTTACAAACCAAATCGGTACTTAATCTCCAAGCCATGAGACGGACTGTGCAACAGTGCGTCTCACTATAGGGCCTCAGACAACAGACACAATCGTGATTTCAATCCAGAAATAAAACCTGCAGTCTGGGTTCGCTTTGGGCAGAATTAAAAATAAAGCCTATGTTTGGCTTCTCGGATGTCTGCTGCTTGCTCAATTTTGATCTCTGCTGTTTTCCACAAATATTCCGTAACACATACTTTTTTAATAAAGGAAAAATAAACCAGAGTCGGTCCAGTTTTCTCACTCAGCCAGGGATATAGCTCAGTGGCACAAGCACCTGTCTGATAAGTGCAAGATCCTAAGTTTGATTCCCAGAACCAAAAAAAATTTTAAAAATTTAAAAACCCAGTTTTCTCACTCAGAGCCAACTTGGGCCACAGACACCATGTGCGCATGCATGAGGCCTCCACACCCCCCCCCCCCGCCTGGGACCCACCCGCTGCCTCACCTCGGTCCTGCACATTCTCCTCCAAGATCGTCTTGGTGTCACTCAGCACCCTCTCGGAAGCAGCATGGATGAGTTTGTGGTGGGTGACACTTTTGGGATCCTCCAGGCTCCCATGAGCACACTGAGGGATGAAATTAATGCACAGAAGTAAGTCATAATTCCCACAGTACAGAGCCTGACACACACAGCCAAGTGGGCATTTACAGGTTTTCTCCTGAGCTGAGATATTAAAGCACAGCTGAAATCAAAGGCCTGGAGTGGTGCTCACGCCTGTAATCTCAGCACTCAGGAGGCTGAGGCAGGAGGATCACTGCAAGTTCTCAACCAGCCTGGGCTATAAAGAGAGCTCAAGGCCAGCCTGAACTGCATGGCGAGACCCTCTCTCAAAAAGAAAAAAAAAAAAGAAATCAAAGAACCCTCATTAAAGATGGAAGGAAGTACCACAATGCGTGACCCCAGGCTGCCGATCTCACACTATCTACTCCACTCCCGTGGCAGCTCAAACTCAGGCACACGACATTCTGACAATCTACATACTGACAACCCAAACTGCTCTCTGGTCTGGAAAGATCTCCAAAGGCCTTTTTTTTCCTCCACCCAGGACTAGAGATTGAACCCAGGGCTTCTACACTGAGTTATATCCCCAGTTTTTTGTTTGTTTATCTTTTTGAGACAGGGTCTCACTATGTAGTTCATGCTGGCCTTGAGCTCACTTTGTAGCCCAGGCTGGCCTCACA
The DNA here is from genome assembly GCA_004027595.1 of Dinomys branickii. Taxonomy (NCBI): domain Eukaryota; kingdom Metazoa; phylum Chordata; class Mammalia; order Rodentia; family Dinomyidae; genus Dinomys; species Dinomys branickii. The sequence goes on from PVLD010000067.1 coordinate 122,638, forward strand.
CTCGCAATGACCCTTCTGCCTCAGCCTCCCGAGTGCTGGGATTACAGGTGCACCACCACGCCCAGCTCAACTTTTTGTTTTATTTAATTTTTTTGTCTTGAGAGAAGGTGTTGCTAAGTTACCCAGGTCAGGTGCAGACTTGAGGCCCTCCTGCCTCAACCTCCCAAAAAGCTATGATGGTAGGTGTGCACCACCATGCCCAGCTGGACAGTCATGTTTATATCAAAACAGGTCTGTGGCTTCCTGGTAAAGACCCAGGTATCAGGTGTGCACTTGTTACTCTCCCGTCTACAGCATGTGACAGCAGTGGAGGGACAGCACAGAAAGCTGGTTCCCAGAGCCCAGGAACCAGGCCGAACCCACTGAGTACTGCGGCCTCGGCTCACCTAAGGTCCTCGGCCACCACAGAGGCCATCCACCCGTGCTGGTGAGGACACGGCACTCTGCCCTCATAGGAGACCTGGAAAGCCACTGATATCGGGGTCCTGTCCAGTCCCACACTGCTGCCTTGCAGCCCCGCTGCACACTGCTGGCGACACTGCTACTCACCTTAGCAGGCTCCTCTCTCTGCAAACACCACTCGGCTGCCCAGGGCACCCATGCAGCCAGACAGCAGGCTCCTATGTGGCTCTGGGCGCAGTCTGAGCACCAAGCGTGCTGCAGGACAGCAGCCCAGCCTTGCAGTACCTCATCTGAGTCCAAACAGAGCGTCACCCCGGCCACCGCCCACCTCAGCCCCACACCACATGTCACCCTGGACAGTGGGGCCTGCTCAGCATTTTCAGGGGGTAAGGGCAGAGTGGCCCTGGAGGCTGCAGGGACGGACAGGAGCTCCCGTGCTGCAGCATGGTGTAGGCCCAGGGACCAGGGCTGCTGGCTCACGCCGCTGGCCAAAGCGCCAACACAACCACCTATATCAGGAAAGGAGGATGCCTGAGAGGCCAGGGACCCTGCTCCCAGGGTGCTCTCCAACACCCATTCAGCCTGCAGGAGGGCACAGCCACCCCAGAATGCGCCCACCCGGGATGCCCAGCATCACGGTCTTCTAGGCCCCAGCACAAGACAGGCGTGGCACCCGCCCCACGACAGTTTGTACACCACCTTCCCCTCCGACTTCAGAGGCCTGGAAACACCCAGCATTCGCTGCCAACTGGAAAGGAAGGACAAACCAAAGTGGGCACCCACACTCAACACCAACATTTTAGGAGCAACTAGAATTTCCCATTAGTATAAAGACTGAAAACGCAGTTTTGAGTAAAGGTCACAAGGGCTTCAAGAGTCACCAAACATTCCTCCAAACTGGCAAAGCCACTGGGGCGCAGGAGGCAGAATCCAGCCAACAGCCAACTGTGCTGTCACCACTGACTGCAGGGCAGGGAGCCCCACTTCCCTCGAGCTTGGCAACAGTCTGCTCCCAGAAATATGGGGTGAGCCAGTTTGTAATCCTAGAACTTGCAGGTAATTCTAGTTGACATGTCAAGTTCAGAATACAGTCAAGGGAACACAATTTTCTAAAACAATCATCCTGGTTTCCAAAACCCTGCACCCCACACCATGCCAACAGCACACCAGGGATGTCACCCCTGCCATGCAGAAGCCGGCCAATCTCTGCATCTGCACACACACCCCAGTGGAGACCACCTCTGTGCCCACCATGTGTGCTGTGTCCTCACAGAGGGCCGTGTCTTTGCGTCTGCTCAGACCTGATGCACTGCCATGTGTAGAGGACCTGAAGCTCCATGGGGCCACACAAGCAAGTACTGTGCTCCATTTTGGCACTGACATCACAGAGAACCACCCCCGCCAAGGGGTCATTTTCTTAATGTCATTAATGCCCTTTGAGACTAAAGTACCTGCCTGTGCCTCGGCCAGACCTGAGCAACAGACACCAGAGACTGCCATGGTGAGCCCACTTTGGATAGAACAAAAAGGCAAAGGCAAAACAGCAACCCATTTCCTCCCGGTGAGGGCGATAACCCCTCTCACTATGTCAGTGGGCTCCCAGCAATGCCGGGAGTGGAGGGACAGAGGGGAAAGTGGGAAGAAGAAGCCCTTGGACAACACTAGTGTCCGTGTGTGCTGGGGACACCGGGAAGGAGGAGAACAAGCTACGACACGTGCGTTTCAGCCTCATGCCCACACGCAGGCCCTGGCTTCCAGGGTGACACGCAAGCGCACAAGTGAGCCTATTCCTTCCTACGAGGGCATTCTGACTCCAGAACAGACAGGATGGGGATGGGAACATCTGCTGGCTTCGCTCTCCAGTCCCATAATTTCTGGCAGCTTTTTGGGTGTGACATTCCCCCGCTGCTTAGATCCTCCGTACCTGGGCAGACTGCGGAGTGGAATAAAATCTCAATTTATAGGAAGGTAATGACAAAAAATCCCAAATGGTACAACCTCAACACCCACTGGAACAATAAATATCACAACTAATTACCCTCATGTTGAAATTGGCTGCCTAATCAACCCCGGTGCTCCTGAAATTTATCAGTAGGCACCCATGGATCATTCCCTAGTCCCCTTCGCAGACCACTGCTAAGCCCATGATGTGAATCCATAGCGTCAATGGGTTAAACTCAGTGCCACCTTCCACGTCCCTGCGGCTTGCAGCTGACAGTCTATTTTCAGTTCTCCCATGGATTCTCACACGTTCTGGACGTGTGTGTACAGACCAAGCCGCTGAGGAGCCCACGGCAGGCGTGTGGGCTTCTAGACAGTAGAACCACGCCAGCTCGGCTATAAAAACACAAGAACACAGGCAAAGTGTCGCATGCCTGTCGTCCCAGCACCGTGGTGGCTGAAACAGAAAGATCACCTGGAGAGCTGGGCCCGCCTGAACTGCAATGTGAAATCCTATCTCGAAAAAATGAATAAAAATAAGAACTAAAATACAAGACTGCAGTCAGCACACCCGCCCTCAAGCGTGCAAACCTCCCTGAGGGGCTCAGACCCCACACTCACGTTCAGGGCAGTGTGCTCCAGAGGGGACTTGTAACCAGGGTGGGCCACATCATGCTGCCTCCGAGTTACAGATGGAGTCCACTAACCACGCTCATGAGAGAAACGACGAAGTTTTCTTTGCCAGCAGCGACTCTAATGGTAACTGCAGGCTCACCCTTCAAGACAACAGCCCTATCCTGGCAGACAACCTGTCAAGTGCGCAGATAAATGGCTGCTCCCACACAGTCCCCACTAAAAAGCTATGGCCACCTTTAACCTAAATCCCTACAGCGTCAAGTCTAGCACTTGCCTAGGCCACAGGGGTCTGACGGATGCCTGACCGTCCCTCACTGAGTTAGATTTAGAGGGAAAGTCTCAGGAACTTGCTCCAAACATCAGCAACCCAAGGAGCGAAGGGGTACCTCCACCTGAGGTGCGTTTCTTCTGAGTGAACTCCAACAAGTGGCACTTCGGGAAGAGACCCAGTCTGTACCTTCCCGCTAAATGCACTTCACCCCCACAGAAAAGCTGCAGCGCTATTTTAGGTGACTTGAGCTCAGGGCCAAGCCCAGGCTCACAGGCTGCCTCAGGAAACAACTCCAAGCAGCTGCTCGGCCAAGAGGAAGTCGCATATTGAAGAAGGTACTTGCACTAACTCTCCGCTCTTGGGAGAGGTGGTGAAAACCCAGACCTCACCCCAACTGCAGGCAAGCACCAATGCTGGACGACCAGGAGCCTGTCTCCTCCGGACTCCACTTTTCCGGCCTCGGGCTTCCCTCCGCCCCACCTCCGGGTTAACTGCAGCAAGTGCGGGACTGGGTGGCGGGGAAGCCACGGACTGGTGGCTGGCGGGGACGATCCCCGGGGCTCAGGTACCGAGAAAGGGGCGGGGTGGACCCGGGCGCCGCGGGCTGCCCGGCAGGTCCAGGTCGGATCCCAGGTCCAGGCGGGCTCCGAGGTCGGCGGCAGGCGGGGCGGGGGCGCGGGGCTCGGCCTTACGTGCTTGAGGCAGCGCTCCTTGAGCTTCTCCACCGATGTGTCCTCGGTCGCCTCCTCCAGCCACTCGGTGCCGTCGGCCGCGCAGATGTGCAGCCGTAGCACTTTGCCCGCGAAGATCTTCTCCTCCTGCACGAACATCGCGCCGCCGCCTCCCAGGTCTGCGCCGGCCTCCCGGGCCCGTGAAGGTCACCGGGGCGGGCAGGCGGGGGCGGGGCCTGGCTGCCGCGCGCTCCTTCGCTGGGCCACGCCGCCGCCCCGCCCCGGCTCCCCGCGGCCTGGCAGTCCGTCACTCTCCGCGGCCGGAGCGATCGCTCCGCTGCCACAGCGCTGCGGCCGAACAACCGCCGGGGGCGTGCTGTCTCCGCCGCACCGGAAGTGCGTAACTAACGCTCCAATCGCGTGCCGGGAATCGTAGTTCTAAGTCGGGCATCCCCCTCCCGCCACACGTAGGAAGTGCGTCATGGTCACACCAGATGCATGCTGGGGGCTGTAGTTATACGGCCACCCTCGCCTTCTGCGGTGTTAAGCACCGGGGGCTGCGGAGCGCTGGCTGGCCCAAACTGGAGTGATCTCACGGGCCAGGAGCACCCCAGCTCAGCGAGGGCGGAAGAAAGGATGTGACATAGCGCAACCAGGGCCTTATATTGATTGCATGTTTATAGTGAACACAAGGGCTGGAGGTACAGCTCAGTGGGCTAAGTGCTTGCCGCTGAGCACTGGGGCCCTGAGTTCGATCCCCGGTCCCGGAAAAAAAAAAAAAAAAAAAAAATATAGTGAACACATATTTGGGATTAAGTGAAATATATTAGTAAAATTCATCTTCGTTGGACGTGCAGCTCAGTGGTGGAACCCTTGCCAGCGTAAGGCCGTGGGTTCAACCCCCAGCACCGCAAAGCAAAAGTAGTCCCACCCGTTTCTAATTGCCTTTTTAGAACATAGCCACTAGCAAGTTTTAGTTGTATATGTGGCCCGTATTTTGTTTCGAGCAGAGATTTTCCAAGCGAGGCCCAGACCAGCCTCCTGGGAAGCTTGTTAGAAGCGTGATTCCCGCGCTCAGCCCTGAGTGGTGCCTGCACTGGAGGCTGGGGTCTGCAGCCTCGTCCATGGCTCCTCTCGGGATGCGCCGGGCTTGTGGCCCCTGCTGTGTGTGTGGCCACGAGGGTGTGCAGGGAACGCTGCCCAGGCAGCTTGGCAAGCCTCCAAGCTCCGAGTCTCCAGGTGACGTGTGGGTTCGAATGCCTGTGGGCCAGGGGAGCCCCCCCCCACTTATCCCAGACTGACCCTCAGCTGCCCCGTGGCTGTAAATCTCCACTTGCCTGTGCAGTGTTCAGAGTGAGCCCCATCTCTCCTCCAGGCGAGATCCCGTTGCAGCGGCCCTGTACCTGTGTCATCTGTCCCGAATAAAGTCTCCCTCATCGTGCTTCATTGGTTATTCATTTTCCTTAACAGCTGACTAAAATGAATGGTGCAGTTGGGGCAGACCTTGGTCCTTGGTTACCTGCACTCATTTCATCCACTGAGAAACCTTACCCAGCAAAGATGAGCCAGGGGCCGCACAGGAAAGGTGGAGACCCTGGGCGAAGCAAGTGCAAGGACAGCCTCGGACTCTGTGGAGCAGAAGCGTGAATTGGGGGAGGGGTCAAAATGGGGGTGGGGGGACCCCTTGCCCCTTGGGAGAATGGGAGGTACACTTGCCAGCTGGGAGCGGGGGAGGGGACTGACCTGGACTGTGTGAGGACAGCAGAGGAGGGTAGGAGCCCAGCCAGAAGCTGTGCATCCTCCCAGGAGCAGCGTGGAGGTCTGGCCCAGGACAGTGAAGGGCAGACAAAGTCGAGGCTGCAGGCAGTGAGGCCAGCAGGACTGGAAGAGCCTGTGGACTGAGCTACCACAGTAGCTGAGATGGGAGGAGGAGGAAGCAGCTGGCCCACAGGGGAGTGTGGAGCTTGGCTCAGGACAGATGCCTGGATGTGCAGAGATCCCCAGGGGAGGTGGCCAAGGGGCAGCTGAATGTATAGGGCTACTGCTCGGGAGCCAGGCCAGGGTGAGGACCACAGCCAGCTGTCAACAGGGCAGCAGTAGCTACGGTGGTGCCCACCCCCTCCTGCAGGAAGCCCAGTAGGAAGATGGTGAGAGAATACGGGAAGGGTCTCAGAATCTGACCCACGGCACAAAAGGGGGAAAGGCTCAGAGGACAAAGGTGCGGAAGAACCGGAAGCCTCTCTCATTGTCCCAGGGAGTCTGTGGGGGCCTGGCAGCCCACCGCCCTCTGTCATCTGCACCCACTGTGACACTGACTGACAAAGTGGCTTCATTCAGTTCCTAAAACAACTCCATTATGGGTGTTGAATCCAGGGCTGGCGGAAGCTCCACTGGCCTGTCCAGGCTGGACCCCAGGGCCATGTGGGCATCTGTCCCAAGCCGGCTGGTGGCCCTCCCTGCAAGGTTGCCATCCCTGTGCCTGGCCCGAGCTTGTTCCCAGGATCACCTGGAGCCCTGCCACTGCCTGAATGGGGTCTGTGGCATCCTTTCCAGGGGAGTGGCCAGCCTGGGGACAGGTCAGAGTGCCTGGGAAGGGACAGATGGTCACTATTCTGACCATCCCTGGCTAGGGATGGGAGCAGAGCACTGTGGACAGGAAAGGTCCAGGGCTCCTGAGGAGGGGCCTGTGGAGGGGTGCCATGGAGAGGCCCCACGGCAGGCAGCGCCACTCCAATGGGAGGAAGTCAGGCACACTGCCAGGCTAAGCACATGGGTACCTCGGAGGCACCTGTTTCCAGCAGAGGATCTGGGTCTCCGTGTGGCACCCCCACCCTCCCCATTTCCCTGGGTTGTACAGCATAGGGCCACCCCACCCCGGGACACCACCTGTCTGCACGATCGTGCAGGCAAAGGCTCGAGGCCTGGGCCAAAACGCAAGCACACGGAGGCTGTGAGGGTGGCTAAGGCCACGCCCGCTGGCTGCCCACTCCCTGGAGGCTGCTGTGGCCAGAAGAGGCTGCATTCACCCCCACACAAAGCACCGACACCCTGATGTGGCTTAGGAGAGGTGGTGGAGTCCCTCGTAGCTCCTCCAGCTGCTGACGGCTCTGGGGTCCCTGGCACAAGGCTGCTCCAGTCTAATCCCTGCCTCAGACTTCTGTGGCCTCCTGTGTCTCTCCAGTGTCATCTTAGTATCACCCCCGTAGTGACCTTATCTGAGAGCCTTGTGATACCCATAAAGACCCTTGCTGAGCCAGGTCTCCTCTGCAGCCCAGGTTAGGCAGAGGGGTGTATTTGGGGGCCACCAGGGAGCCCGCACAGGCAGCTGCAGGGAGAGGGGTTTAGCTGCGGCTTCCGTGGGGCACCCCCATCCCAGGGGCCCCAGCTCCTGTGTCCCAGTGTGGGCCTTCAGTGTGCAGGCAAGGGTGGGGAGCGGCATCCTCTGCCCCTCTTGTCTGCGTGGCCTGTGTCAGTGATCAACTGGGTCTGAAGTGGTGTTTCTTTATTTTCGGTCTGGGGACTGAACCCAAGGCCTTAGGACTGAGCTGCACCCAAACATTTGCTTTTTTTTTTTTTTTTTTATCTTGAGACAGGGCTTTGCCTAGTCACTAAATTGTCCAGGCTTGTTCCAAACTTGAGATCCTCTTACCTCGGCAAACTCCCAGGGTGCTGGGCTGACAGGCTTGCACCACCAGCTAAGCAGCTTCTTGAGGCCCCCTGCTGGTCATGTCTTGAAGCTGCATCTTCCCTTCCCTGTCTCAGCGCAGTCTCACCCTGGCCCTCTTCGCTCCCTTCATTCCTGCTCCCTGTGCAAAACCAGCCCATTCTTCAGTGCCTGGGTCCTCCTCCCCCCAGGAAGCCCACTCTGGCTGCCCACCACCTGGCACCCTGACCATCTTGGCAAAATACGTCTGAGGGGCCTGGATGTCGACATAAAGGGGGGCAGCTCCTCCCCAGGGAAGACCCAATCGGTGGTCACCCCCATCCCCTGGAACTCAGGGAAAGACAGGAAGCACCTGGGGACCTGGAACAAGTCCCTTCACTAGCCCCATGGCTGGGCTGAGGGGCCCCAGGCCTGGCACCGGCATCACTGGGGTGAGGGGTGCACTGGGGCTCGGAGGTCCAGTTGGCTGGCTGACACCCTGCTCGCTCCCCTCTCCTGGGGCTGGGCTTCTGTGTGAACATGGAGGGGCTGCCCAGAGCCCCTGCAGCTGCCTGACCCCAGCCCAGGGAGGCATGCTGGGGTTCAGACTCTAGGAGAGGCTAGTGGGGTGCTGGGTGCAGCCCTTCACAGGAGCACACCCCAAGCTCCACCTCTAAGCTTGTAGGGCTCAGCTTCTCCCCCGGGGCCCCTAGAGCTCAGGCCTTCGCCCCAAAGCTCACCATGCATCCTGTCTTCCTGTGCTTCACTGAGTACCTCCTGCGTGCAGGAGGTCACTGGAGTCCCACCTGGTGGACGACAGGGGGCTTCAGGGAATTCACGCAGGGCTCCTGCTCACCCAATCCAGAGGACCACACTGGCCCAAGGTCACTCACTGTAGGCAGTCTCTAGGACCACCGATGCCACTCCCATGCCAGACACCACACCCAACTCCCTCCCCAAGACTTGGTGATACCCACTCCATGTTGAAGGGACATCTCCTGCCCTCAGCCGGGTCCCTTCCTGGTCTGCCCACTACAGCTTCGGTTGGTCTGAGCCAGCCAGACCCTGAGATGCCCAGCTCTGCAGGGCCCGGAGTGAGGGGGCTATCCCAGCTGCCCTGCACAGAGGGGTTCAGGATGAGGCCAAGCTTCCTGTGGCTGCCACCCCTGTCCTCCCTGGCCCCAGCTTTCTGCACCCTGTTAGTGTCCGTGATGAGCTCAGGCTTGGCAGGGCTGGGTAGGCTGGGTCATCTGCAAAGGGACCCAAGTCCGGCCCCAACACCCACACCTACCTCCAAGACCTCCACTGTGCCGGAAATGATTAGGAAAGTGAAGGCACAGTGGCTCGTACCTGTAATTCCAGCACTCGGGAGGCTGAGGCAGGAGGATTGCTTCAAGCTCAAGGCCAACCTGGGCTACTTAGGAAACCCTCTCTCAAAAAACCAAAAACAGGGCTGGGGATATAGCTCAATGGAATAAGCGCCTGCCTGGCAAGCACAGAGTCCTGAGTTCTATCCCCAGTACCACAAAAAAATAAAAAAAATAAAGTGAAGGCTTCTGGGCATTCTCATGCACACTTATAATCCCAGCACTTGGGAGGCTGAGGCAGGAGGCTCATTGGGAGTTCGAGACCAGCCTGGGCTACAAAGTGAGCTCAAGGTCAGTCTGAACTACACAGCGAGACCCTGTCTCAAAAAAGACAAAAAAAAAAAAAAAGCATTTGAGGCCAACCTGGGCTTCACAGTCACCTTTCAACCCTGTCTCAAAAAACCAAGGGAAAAAAAGTGGGGGAGGCGCCAGTACTTCAAGAGAGCCACTAGAGGGCGCAGGTGAGTTGTCCTGCCTGAAAGGGGGACCGATGGGGGGGTGCGGTGTGTGGTGAGAGCGGGTACGTAAGTGCTTTTGGGTGGAGGTCCGCTTGTGCGTGTGTGTGTGCGTGTGTATCCAGGCACAAATGCTGGTGGTGAGTGTAGTGCGTGTGAGCACATGCATACACCTGTGCCGGTGTGGGGAACCCGGTCCTCCGGGCCTGGTTCCCACATCCCATCCCCAAACACTGCAGTACTGCAGGAGCAGGGCAGGGTAGGTGCCAGCAAGGAGCGTGGGCGCAGGGCTCTGGGAGCGGGCAGCAGCGGGAGGGAGGCTGGATGGGTGCTGAGGCCCTTGGCCCTGCACCCTGCTGCCAGGCTGGGGAGCCCAGGTATGAGCGCAGCTCTGGGCCCACCCTCTGCAGAGGAGATCTGGCTCCCTGAGGCCCTGTGCCTCGGGGGCCCCTCAAAGCCCCACCAGAGCTGCCTTGCTGGGGACCTGAGCCGTGTGACAAAGGTGGCAACAATGACAAAGTCCGAAACTCCAAGAGTGGTTCCCCCACTCACACGGGCCTGTCCTCCTTGGGCCTCCCAGAGGGCGTGGTCAGCAGGTGGTGGTCAGGGCTGGTCCCTCTGGGGCTCCAAGGGGACCTGCCAGGCTTCTTCTCCCACCTTGGTGGCTCCTGCCATCCTGTGCAAGTCTTGGCCATGTCCTGTCCCTGTCTGCCTGTCCTCTTCTCTGGCGTAAGGACCCCAGCCACCTAAATGTGGGTTGATCTCACCTCGAGCTGTCTAGCTGAACTGGCTCCAAAGACTCCATTTCCATAGGAAGCTGAGCGGCAGGCAGGCATGAGAATGGGGGCCCTCCCCAACCCCACTCCCTGAAAGGTTGGGTACTCACTGCCACAGGGTTGTGTCCCTGGCCACCTCACCCACCCTAGGGGAGCCTCCTTCCCAGTGTGGCTCAACCTTGCCTTCTCAGGTGCCCAGGGCAGCAGCTTAGAGGCCACAGGAGTAGGATCAGTGTTGTGCTGGGAAGGGCTACACCCCACCCTGCAGCTGAGGCATCAGGAGCCTGTGAAATGTGAGTGATCCCAAGGTTAATTAATTATTACATTAAAAATGCACCCGTCCAGGGGCCCTGCAAACAGGAAAGTATTAATCACCCATTTCCTCAGACTGACAGGCGCATTTCCCTAAATTCCTCCGCTGCTGACTTAACCAAATGATAATCTCCCATGAAGTCACAGCTCATGAATATTCCAGCATCCCCATTTGCTTTCTAAAAGGACAGACTTATTATTTCATTTTTAAGTTTGCTGTCATGAATAATAATTTTCCAGCTGGTAAGATAATGAAATGGTAGCTACCATTCTGATCATCCAGGAGCTAGGCATCTGATGGCACAGCTCACCAGTCCCCGCCATGCCGGGGCCAGGGGATGACAGCTCTCCTGCTGCCTGGTCCTGACAAGCAGGGGCTTACAGGGCAGCAGCTGAACTGGGAGGAATGGGTGGGGTCTGAGCTGCCCCTCCCCCCTCCACCTCCATAGCCATCCACACTACAGATCAGGGGAGGTATATTGGTCAGCTTGCTGAGGCTGGGACACTTGACTAACAACCACAACTTACAGGAGGAGAGGGGTTCTTGGCTCATGGAGTCAGAGGGCGCAGTCCACGGTCGGCTGGCTCCAAGGCAGGGACGTCATGGTGAGTGGCGTGCAAGCAAAGATACTGGGCTCGTGGCAGGGGGGAAACCGAGCGGGGACTGGTGCTGGAGGGGAAGTGGTCAGGGACCAGGTGTAGACCCCAAGGCCACGCCCACAACCCACCCAGGCACGAAGGTGCGCTTTCCTAATCTCCTGGGCAGCTCTTACCCAGTTAGGCTGACGCAGTAAGGTTAACTGTCTTGGCACCTGTGACTGGGTGACAAGATAGCAAGTTTGGCCCCAATGTCAGACACACTGAGTGTAGTGGATTGATGACTGGTGGCCAACTTATAACCCCCAGCTGCACTGAGTAAGCGTGGTGGTGGGTGTGGGAGGCCCGCCTGGGGATTGTTGCCAGCAGCATAAAAGGCAGAACTAGAGAAAAAGTTGGCTGTTGGGAGCAGAGAAAGGCTGTTGGAGGTGGTGGAATCTGTAAGGAACTGTTGGTTCTGTTGGACAAGCTCGTCATGCCGGCTTTCCTGATGAACTTGGCTGTTTTCGTCCTCCGAGGAGCTCAGGACCTCGTTGGCACTGAGAATGGCTTCGGTTCACTTTAGGGGAGCTCTGGTCCTCACTCTGAGCATCGGTCCCTGTCTCCGGAGGGGAAGTGGGGCACTGCCAGTCTCCTGGAGAAGCTTGCTGCGTTGGCTTCCCTGATGGGAACCTGGCCATCTTGATCACTGGAGGAGCTCAGGACCTCACTGTTGCTGAGGGTGGCCGTGGTACCTTTCGGGGGAGCTCTGGTTCTTCCGAGCATCGCTTCCTGGCTGCAGTACAGATCCCTCAGCCTGCCAGCACAGGTCCTTTACTCACTGGAACAGACTCCTGGGTTCCACCACTGACCTTTGGGCCTTCGCAGCATGGATCCGTGAAACAGGCCTGCAGGAGCCTTTGTGGGCTCTGGGCCTCCAGCTGGAGTCCTGGGAGGCACTGTTAGGAGCTCTGGGTGTCCAGCTGGACGCGTGCAGGACACTGGAGCAGGATCCGGCCCTGCGGGACTCCTTGGTCTTGGCGCGCGGACGGGTCTCCTGCGCTCTGCTGTGTATCGTCCTTTGGGTGACTGTTATCAATGATCATATGTGTCCTGTGCTGTACTGTTCTCCTTGAAAAAATAAGCCCCAAACCAACACACTGACCAACTCCTGCTGCTGCTGTTGGCTCGCTGTGTGACCTTGGACAGAATGCTCAGCTTCCCTGGAAACCAGGAGCAGCCAGCCAGGTTGGACTCCAGGGCCACCCAATGCCAGGGCTGGGCTTGCTGCACCCCTGCTGCCTCGGGCCTGGGAGGACAAGGACAGGCCCCCCGCCCCCCCCAAGCCCGCTCTCGGCTCCCCTGCTGTGACATGGCCCCGGAGCTGCACAGAAGGAAGAAGCTCAACACCTATCGGAGCGTCTTCCCAGTGCCTTCTCCATCACTTAGGACAATTACAGCCGGGTCCAAACATCCCATAAACCGCGGCAATTCAGCAAGCACACATTGAAGTGAAAATAAGATTTTACAACACTCTTCCCTGACTGTTCAAGGGGAGCAGGGAGCGCTTCCTTCTGAGAGGGGGCGAGGCCAGTGAGGGTCACCCTCAGACCCTGTCCCTCCTGGGGACCCAGCACGAGCCTGGCCGGAGCGAGGCCCCTGCTGACATCTGGGGTGGGCCGGCGACCACCCTGCGCCCCATCACCCTGCACCGAAGGCCCCCAGCCTTGCCCTGAGGCTGTCCTCAGGCAGGGCCCTGCACAGCAGTCAGGGCAGGCAGCTCTGTGCCCCACTGATCTCAGATGACCAGACCCCTGGGATCCCACAGCCCCATCCTGCAGGCCATCTAGAGTGGCTCATTATGTCAATTTAGGAGAACTGGGTTACCTCCGGGAAGGTCTCCACCCAGTAGTGAGAGGACTGCAGCTATAGTCTTTTTTTTTTTTGTCTTTTTGAGACAGGGTCTCTTTATGCAATTCAGGCTGGACTTGACCTCACTTTGTAGCCCAGGCTGGTCTTGAACTTGAAACGATCCTCCTGCCTCAGCCTCCCAAGGGCTGGGATTACAGGTATGCACCACCACACCTGCGCAGCTACAGTCTTTATATAGTTAATAGAGGTTGGGTCCAGGTGTCATTGGCTGTGACCTTGCCTTGTCCTTTGCGGCTTCATGGCTTCACCAGACACTGTAGGCCTCAGGCAGGACCAGTGACTCAGAGGTTCACTTACTATGAGTCCATTGTCCATCTCCACTCAAGGGGCCTAGGCCTTGGACAGACTCACAAGTGCGCACAGAAGCCAATTGGTTAACTTAAGTCCTGCTCACAGCCATTTCCTAGAGTCTCCATCACCACCACACCCACTTTATGCTTCATTTTAGAGGAACCTGTCCCATCTCACTTTTCAGAACAGTAATATGGGTGTGAGGAAAGAAATGTGACTGCTCCCTGTGGGCAGCCAGTGCTCCACCCCACAGGGCCCTGGGGACCCAGGTGTGTGGTGCACCTCAGGGGTCCCCACAGGTCCACGGCGCTGTGCTGTGTGGGGCATCTGTAACCTCAAGGAAGACTGGCGTAGGGATGTCTGTGGCTGCATGCAGGCACCGTGTCCTGGGGAGTGCGAGTGGCAGCCTCTGCAGCCTCCCCCAACAGGCTGGGGCACCTGGAGCTGCCTGCAGGCCATGTGGGTGCACCAGAGAGGGTGCAGAAAGGCAGGCCTGTCCTGCACCACCACAGTTCCTGCCCACTAAGTGCCACAGCCCCTCATGCCCTGCAACAGGAGGATGACAAGCCCCTCTTGGGTGCACACCCTGGGGACAAGCTGGTCTAGGGAAGCCTCGGGCCAGGCATATGCTGGGTAGATGTGGGCTGGCCACCTTCCTCCTCCCCATGCCTGCCCACCTGGTCCTTCCTGCACAACCCAGTGGGGTCGTCTTGGACCCCAGAGGTGCTGGAGAACATAGACAGGCCCAGAGGGTCAGTACAGGCAGCAGCCTTCTCTGGGTTCTGGGGCCCAGAGCAGGCTGGCCCAGGGCTGCCCAGCCCCACCAGGCCCTGCCTCCTCCTGTGCATGGCCTAGAGGACCACCTGTCCCCAGGTGTCCTACCTGAGGGAGGAGCAGACAGAGCCCAGAGACCCAGGACATTGGCTCTGGGCCCAGCAGTGCTCCTCTCCAAAGTGCTGAATGCCTGGCTTGGCCACCCTCGCAGCCAGGAGCCCAACCAACGACCATGGGCTGCAGCAGACCCTTTCCCAACACTCACCAGTGCACATCTCGTTTTTGGGACCTGGTAGTGAAATCTCCATAGCACCAGACTCACTGTCTCCTGCAGCGCACGCTCTCTTCCCACAGTGGGGCCCCAGTACCTGAGCCCTGCACCCATTTCCTGTGTCTGTGGTTTAGTGGCTCTGGGCCCTCGTGGAAGTGGGTAGAAGTGGGATCACATGGCCCTTGTCCCCTTAGGTGACTCAGGCAATGTCCCTGGTGCCTGCACTATAGCAGGGCTCAGACCCCTTCCTGCTTGGGGCGGGGGATCCACAGTGTGGACAGACCGCCGACTCCTCACCCTCCCACCGAGTAGATGCTGAGGGACCCAGTGTAGACATGGGGGACAAGTGTTCCTTCCCGTCCCTGCTTTTTAAATTCAGACCCAGAGGAGGAACTTCGGGTTGCACAGTAGCTCTGTTTGCTATTTGGAGAATCACTGCACCCGTGTCTACACCCGGGTCACCACTGTACCCTCCCACTGCTGTGCACCCCATGTTGCTTTCTGGGGTTTGGGAAGCAGCTGCCCTCACAGGTATGTCCTCTTCATTCTTTTTTTTTTGGTAGTGGGAATTGAACCCAGGACCACGCGCTTGCCAGACAGGAGCTGTGCTGCTAAGCTACCTCCCCGGCCGTCCTCCTCACCCTTAGCCAGGTTTCTTGTTTGTTTTGCTTTCTTTTGGGCAGGGAGTTAGCTACAGGCAATGGGAGTGTGGCTCAGAGGTCAATTTCAGAACTAAACAGATCTGGACCCAGGTCCTGGCCCTGTGGCCCCAGACGGCAGCCAGGAGAGACCCAAGAGAAGGGGCAGAGTGGCAGTCACCTATCGTGGGTCTGTCCTGGAGCAGGGCTGTGTGCTGACAGCCTCAGCGAGCAAGAGGCTTGCAGGTGACCATCATCTCTACACGAGGGCACATGGAGGCCCGGCCCCAGCCACACCTCTTTCTGTGTCCCTGGTTGGGTCAGTGAGGCCACAGTGGTGACCCCAGCTTGGGGGGGGGCGCCTGCAAATGCCCAGGAGCTGGAGCCCACGATGGAGGCAGGAAATGCCAGCTCTGCTTCTGGGAATGCAGGAGGCTAAGCGGCTTGCTCGCTGAATATTTCATGATTTACATTAATGACTTTCTGGTGTTTTTCATAACAAAACCATCGAAATTACGACAGGTTAAAATGTGGCTATTCTGGCCACTCTCACTCCCTGCGTGCCTCCCCTTTCCTGCTGGTCTCATCCCGGAGGTGCCCTGCTCTGGCCTGCCGTGCTCACCCGTCCCTCAGCTGACACCCGCACAGCCTGGTCTCTGTGGCCTGACGGGATGGGTCCTGGCAGAGGGCCACAGGAAGCCTAGATCACACTGCTCCTAGGGACAGCCAGCTGCCCTCAGAAGGTTGTTGCTGTTTTTAATTCACCAAAGCCCAAATTAAATGCCAGTATCTTGTACTCTGAGTAACTAATTTAAAGTTAACAGTACCCAATGTATTAACCATTGTTACCCTCCTATCAGCTTGTTTTGAAATTTTGGGTTTTTTTCTTCTTTAAAATAAATAAACAGCTGGGTGTGGTGGTGCACACCTGTAATCCCAGCACTCCAGAGGAGGATCGCTGGGAGTTTGAGGCCAGCCTGGGCTACACAGTGAGGTCAAGTCCAGTCTGAACTGCATAGTAAGACCCTGTGTTAAAAATACAAAATAATGGGGCTGGGGATATAGCTCAGTGGAGTAAGCGCCTGCCTAGCAGGCGCAGGGTCCTGAGTTCAATCTCCAGTACCGCCAAAAGAAAAAGAACAACAACAACAAAATACAAAATAATAATAATAAATAAATAAAATTAACCAAAGCCCATACTTTACTTGGATTTCCCTGGTTTTCACCTGACACCTTCTTTTTCTTTTTGTCTTTTTGAGATAGTCTCTCTATGAAATTCAGATTGGTCTTGAGTTCACTGTGCAGCCCAGGCTGGCCTCAAACTTACAACGAACATCCTGCCTGAGCCTCCTGAGTGCCAGGATTACAGGCGTGTGTCATCACGCCCGGCCTGACACCTTTTCTCTGTCCCAGGATACTACGCTACACTCCATGTCCCCTACGGCTTGCCTGGGACGTCCGTGATGACCTTTCCGGCTGTCTGCTGTGGCCTCGAAATCAGCCTACTCCGTGGCTTTTGAGGACCCCAGAGGCGACACGTGCTCCGTGCCGCGCCGGGGCGCCCGTACCAGGGCCGGGTGTCTGGCCAAACACCACCCACCGCGCGCCCTTCCCCGCGAGGAGTCCACGCGAGGCTCCCGCTGAGCCCGCCTGCGCCCGCCTCGCCCCGCCCCGCCCCGCGCTGCCACTGCGTCCCCGGAGCGCAGACCCGGAGCCCGAAGGACCTGGGGCCGGAGCCAGCGCCCGCACGGTCCTGCGGGAAACCAGGGCGGCTCCGGCGGTAGCCCCGCGTCCCTTTGACACGACCCTGTTTTCTTTCCGGGAATTTTCTAAATATATATTTTAAGTTTTTCAACTGCGGTGAAGAGCACAGCAGGAGCGCTATCGCCCAGGTCCCGCTGCGTTACCCAGCCGCGAGACCCGCGCTCCGCCCGGAGCCCCGCCCCCTCCTCGGCCCCGCCCCCTCCGGGCCGCGTCCTTCCTCAGGTCCTGCGCACTCCGCGGCCACGGGGCGGGGTCCTCTGTGGACCTCGGGGGGAGCTGGGGTTCGGCGAGAAGCTCGGGAAGCGTGTGGGCGGGACTTGGCGTGGCCTCCCTGCACTGCCCGCGGCCCCTCGGGGCTGTGTTCTTTTCCCGAAGCTCCTTGTCCTCAGACACCCTCGGTTCCTCGCCCTCCTCCCGCCCCTGCTCCTCTCGGTCCTTCGCAATTCGCGAAGGGTCTCTGTCCCTCTGTCCTGCCGTCTGTCTTCTATTTTACTCTTAATTTGTTTGTACTCTGGCTTTTTCATCGGAGAGAAACCAGGCAGCATCCAAGATCCTGCGTCTGATTTAGTTCACGTAATGCTGGTCTCAAGCTGCATCCACTTCCCTGCAAATGAGTTAACCTGACCCTTCCTTATGGCTGCGTAGTAGGCCGGGAAGTGTGAATCGTCACAGCGAGTGAAGTGCTGGCCGAGTGCTGTGGGTCTAGCAAATTACCCCGCTGCTCCGGCCGAGGCAACCCCTGGCTCAGGCCCTGACTCTGGCCTCTCCCAGGGCTGAGCCAGCCTGGCAGCCCAGTCAGAACCGGACCCCTTTTATTTATTCATTTTTCAGTCTTGGGGACTGAACCCAGGACCTTCACACTGAACTACTGTACCTCCTCCGTCTCTGAAACAGGATCTCCAAGTTGCCCAGGCTGGGCTTACATTTGCAATCCTGCCTCAGCCTCCCAGAGCGCTGGGATCACAGCACCACACCCAGCATGTACAAGTCACTGAGTGTCCCACTGGTGTCCATGGAGAGCCATGTTCACGGAGAGCTGAAACCTGGCTGGAAATCCACACCCTGGGTGTCACCAGGATGTGGTGCTGTGAGCCCTCCAAGTGCCCCCACATGCTCTGCCCGTTCCCAGGAAGGCGCGATTCCCAGAGGTGGCAGAGGACACTGGGGACGGAGGCTGGCCTGGCCTCCATCTTCGGCTCCTCCGGACCCCAGGCCCAGGAAGCAAGGTCCTTGCTGGTGGCTATGATTCTCTGCACACTGCTGTCACCTGTTGAGAGGTGGGGCCTGGGCCTGGGGGAGGGGCAGCAGGACAGAGAGGGCGCGGTGCGGTCCCCACGGCAGCTGCAAGGCTCTACCTCCACTTGGACCAGCAGGGCAGCGGCCTCTGGAGCGCCCTGTGCCTCCGTGTCCCCACTCCTTGGCCTGCTCCTGTAGCGGAGGGCAGGCAGTCCCTCAGCGAGACTTGTGGAGCCCCCCCATCCCCCTGGCACAACCACCTGCAGCCCATTGGAAAGCTCTCGGGCTCTGACACATGGACACAAGGGCACTGTGTCTTTGTTGGAGTGAGAGCGTTAAGTGTGAGCTGCCAGGACACTGGGTTCGATTTGGCCCCAGGAGACCAGCAGGCAGAACATGAGGAGCGAGGTCCACTGCTGCTTTGCCTGGGAGGACCGGGCCACAGGGGTGCAGCCTGTCCCCACCCAAAGTCCCTGGGGCAGGCAGTCTCCGGATGAGACCCCTGGGCAGGGTTCAGACAGGGACCCCTGAGAAGACAGACCCAGGAAATGCCCCAGCTGGGCTGCATGGGCACTGCCAGCAGGGGCCATTGAGGACCCACTGCCCCCATGCCTGGCCCACCAGACCCTGGTCCTACAGCCCCACAGGATGAGGTGCCACCCCTGCATCTTCATCTGTCCGCTGCACTGAGGGTCTTCGGGACACTATGGGGAGCTGGCTGGGAGGGCAGGTGCTATATTCCCCCAGGGACACCCCTGCCCCACACCCTGGCTGTCCTGGACGGCAGGTGGGGCCGGGAGCCCAACTGGGACTGGGGCATCCCCGGCTTGGGGAGGGTGGGCTATGGGCCTGGCAGACATGAGAGGCCCTGTTCCTGCTCAGCAACACCAGTGGCCCCATGGCCAGGCTCTGTCCTGTGCCTCTGCTTCTGGCCTGGGCTGTGGCCCACAGCTGCTTTGTGAGCCCCATTCCCTACCGCTGAGTTGGGGAAACTGAGGTAGCGGGCAGGTGGGGATGGGCTGCCCTGGGTGACTTCTAGAATTAATCAGATCCCTCCCCTCCCCTAACCTCCAACATAGCCAGACTTTGGTGGGGTGGCAGGGCTCCACACACCCCCCCAGCCCGCTCTGCCCCAGGTCCTCTGGGCACTGGGGCCGGCAGCATCCCCGCCTTGGGCTCAGCAGGCAGCCCAGGCTCGTGAGCAGTATTTAGATCTGGTCCTTGCTGAGGGGGTGGTGGGAACACAGTGTTCTTGGTGCCTGGCCAGTGGGTGTCCCTGCCCCTCCTCCATCAGGGCATTTCCAGCAGCCGAGGCTGCGTGTCAGGTGCTGCCCACTCCAACACACACTGCCCCATCTGGCTAGCCTGTGGGCAGCGGCACAGGGGAGGGAGGTGATGGGGATCCACGTGGAGGGAGGGTTGAGATGTGACACCTGGCAGGCTGTCTATGAGGGGGTGCTCTATGCCAGCACCTGTCACACAGCTGTGCCCAGGAGTCTCTGCAGGTGTCCTGCCCGAGTCTCCAGAGCCCAGGCCCACCTCCAGCATCTCCCAGGATGCTTATAGTTTTCCTCACCTTGGCTACAAGCCTGGAAGTGGTGTAGACACACAGGTCTTTGGAGGGGGACACTGGGTATGAGGCTTGGGGCCTGGGGTAGCGGTCAGGAGCTGCCCCCAGATGCCCAGCCACAAGGGCAGCAGCTCTGTCCTCTGTGGAGGGCTTGGGAGACCCAAAGTGGGGGACGCAATCTTTGTCTCTTGGAAGTCAAGCAGGGAGGCCTGGGCATGTGCGATGTATAGCTGCGTGTTGGAGGGTGCTGCCCCTGAGCAAGGACATGCAGGTGTCCTTGGTCGGCTCACACAGCACATGGGCCATTGCCACCTTCAGAGCTGAGCCCCTTCGGGGTCCTGGAGCCCCCCAGCCCTGGGATCGCTGTGTGCTCTGTGCTGGGGAGCCCTGCCAGGCCCCTGATGAGTGGGGTCACGCAGGAACAGGCCCCAGCCAGGGGCAGACTGCAGCTCCCATGCCCTGCCCAAGGGCCAGACAGTGACCACAAGCAGCTCTGAGGAGCGCCAAGCAAGGCTGGAAGGTAATGTTCTGGGAAGAGGCTGTGCCCACAGCCTTCACCCCTGTGCCCTCTCTGTGGGTCCCTACCTCAAGGCAGGGGACAGGAGGATCCACCCCAGGCTTCCTATCATCACCTCACACCCCAGCTGACCCCCAAAACCAGGGCTCCCTCTGAGGCCAATCCTCAGGGTGGCCCCCAAGCACACCTGAGCACTGCCTGCGATGGCCCCTGCCTGGTACCTAGGCACTTGTCCCCAGCCAGCCCAGGGGCCAAATTCCCTGCAGGTTCTGAGGGATCGCGAGTAGTCATTCCTAATTAAACAGGAGGCAGAGCAGGGATCTTGGAGCAACTACCCAAACGGACTGGGTTTTGAAGAACAAACATCTCACAGCCCTGCTTCTGCGGTACACAGGGCCTGACACAGGCACATGGGATGGAAGGATGGGATGTGGGGACGGAGGGACCTATCCTGACCTGGGAGGAGGCACCTCACCCAGTGCTGTGCCCTCACCCAGGAAGCTGCTTCATGGAGTGAGGGAAAATGATGGCGTGGCCTGATTTATCAGCTCGGGTGCTTTGTAGTACTTCAGATTAATAAAAATTTTCAATAAAGAATCAAGATGGTTTATCTGTAATGCAAAGAGAATCCCATGGCCTATATTTTTATTACTGAAAAATCGGAAGCAGGAAGAAATAATGATATAAGCTACTGTATAAATGACAAAAGTACCCATTCTGGATATGCGCTGTGCTCGCAGTCTCGCCGGGCCCCATAAACATAATCTATTCGCTCGCCTCCTCTGTGGGTTCCGGAGCGGCTGGCACGGTGGAGTTTAATAGGGCCCCGCTCCACACGGCGCGGGGAAGTGATTAAATAAGAAATAAATTTGGCTGTCATTGCATTTAAAATCAAATCAAGCATCATTTGTTACCCCAAATGAAGCTGCTCTCCTTCCCTGCCCGTAAGTAGCTACCGTTTGCTGAGCACTTAGAAATGTATATACAGTAAACGCAGCGCGTAATGGCTTGTTCTATAACATGGCTTTATGGGGCTGCAGCGCCGGGTGCCGCACGAGCCGTAAGCAGCACATGGCTTTTTTAATTTAAAGTTATAGGTACGAGGCTGTGCGTGCGCTGCAGATCCATCTGAGTCTTGTTGGCAGAGGCCCCGGTGAGATGTGGGGGCAACCGTCCACCATCTCTGCCTGCTGCCTCATGCCTCAAGCTTGTGGTCCTCAAGCTGCCCTGTGGGCAGAAAGGGCCTGGATATTGTCCTGCCCAGGGACACCAGAGGTGGAGCCAGGCAGAGCAGCGAGAGGGGCCCTGAGCTGGCCAGAGGGTCCTGGGGGGTCACCACCAGGCAGAGACATGGGGGCTCCAAGCTGTGATGCCCACTCTGTGCCTGGCAGGGGCCCAGGAGCAGAGGGGCCGGAGGGCCTGGCCCCGCCTGCCCAGCTCAAGCCAGCTCCATGCTGGGGTAAAGAAGCTTCAGCCTCCTGAGTTCCTGCAGCCATCCAGCCGCTCCCCCCGGTTAACTGATTGATGCACTGATTGATCAATTGACTGATGGTTGCCATGCTGGAAACAGAAGCCATCACTGCCAGGGGAGATGAGGCCAGGAAGTGGAGGGGGGTGTCATTCCACTGTGACCTGAGGCAACCCAGGCCCCTCTAAATTCTGCATCCTTTCCTGGGAAATGGAGCACCCCTAGCTCCATCCTGAGGGCCTTCTAGAAGCAAACACCCCAGGCCAGCTGTGGAGGGGACATGATGGCCACCAGGGAACAAACGGGTCTGGAGCCACTGGCCTCCAACTCCCAGCTCCCAGTGCTACCTTGGGGGTGGTCGGGGTCCCCAGAGCTCAGGCCCAAGAGAGGCCCCAGCCTTGTTCCTGACCTCTGACCTCATTCACAGTGACCTCTGACCGCTACCCACATTCACTGCCCTACAGCCTCTCGCTGTTGCCCGTTCCTCACAGAGGGCAAAGCCACCCTGCAGCAACGGCCTGGCCCAGCGCCCCTTCTCGGCTACCAGCCCCAGTGGACTTGGAGCCCCCTTGGGATGCGGGTAGCAGCCCACGCTGGCCGCGGAAGCTGTCCAGCCAGAGTCCATAGCCACCTCTGCCAAGCACATTAAAGTTAATGTCACCATCTCGCTAATGGTGCACTGTGTTATCATGTGTAATGTAAACTTAAAAATTAATTGCCTTGCCTTCCGAAGCATCTCTAACTGCTCTGGGAAGGAAATCCGGCTCATGAGCATGATTTTTTAACGTCAGCATGCGTGTGGAGGCCAGGTCTGACCAGATTCTCTTTGTGAATTCATGATTCCGTGTTTGTTCCTCCCTTGAAAAAAATCTCTCTTCCTGTAGACTGTTGCCCCGAATTTTAAAACACCCCAAGGAAAATGAATTCAGTTTTTGCCCACCGAATATTAATTATGTCTGCAGGTTGGGGGTGACTGTGGGCCACTCCAGGACAACAGGCTTCCCAGCCTCGCTGAACCCAACCCGGTCCTGTAAGCTCAGCCCCGGCAGCCTCAGGTGGGCAGCACAGACTTCCTGCAGCTGGGGACAGTCAGACCAAGGGGACCCTCCTCCTCATCCTCCTGCTCCTCCTCCCCACTCCCCTTTCTCCTGTTTGGGCCCCTCCAGGGGGATGAGTAGGTGACCCAAGACCAGCACCCCCAGCCTTGCCTGGCTCTGGGCTAGAGGCAGCTGCCTGTGGTCCCGTGCCCGTCCCCTGCCAAGTCCTCTGCTCTCCAGGTGCAAGTTGGGGCTTCCTTGTCGCCTAGGACCCGGAGTCCCAGGGGCTGCTCATAGGGCATCATGGGAGACTGTGCCATGGGCTGCTGGTATGAGGCGGGCAGCTAGCCTGGGGAGGCGGCCCTGATCCCAGAGAACCAGCGTGGTACCCAGGAAGGCCAGGGCCTAGCCCCCAGCTCCTGAGCAGCACCCAGCCGAGCCTCGCTCCTCAGAGGTGGAGGAAGACATGGGAGAAAGTGAAGCACCAACGGGAAGAGCCGGGATGGCGCCAGGCACAGACAGCCCGGGCCTGGGAGGGGGCTGAAACTTTCCACCACCCACATGCTCCAAGCCGGGGGTCTCAGCACATTCCCCGGGAGCCTCAGGGCCTGGGGTAGCAGCCCAGGCCTGCAGACGTGAGCTCAGGGTCCCATGTCCGCTGCTTTCCCCTCTCCTGCTCCGCAGCAGCCCCCAAATCCAGAGTCCCAGGCACTTTGGATGTGGGGAAGAAAGCAGAGCTGAGGAGCCCCCAGGCTTCAGGTGGGTGCTCTCCCTCTCACCAGTCCTTGCAGCTGCCCATAGCCCCCAGATCAGGCAGATGGAGTTTTATCATCCGGGGGACAACAAATCTCTCTCCAATGATAGTGGGGATGCACAGACCCTTGATTACGAAGCCAGAGGCAGTGCAATTATCAATCTTAAACCAAGCAGCACCTCCTGAAGCCAAGCTGGGTTCATCCAGTGACTTGGGGCCAGCAACAACAGCACTGGCTCCGGGGAATGTGGCCAACAGAGCCAGACGGGCCCAGAAACGGGTGGGTACACAGGGCCCCAGGCCTGGGGCTCCCCGGGGTCCCCACATTCTCTGTCCTGTCAGTGCAAAGCCCAGAGGAGGGGTCTAGGCCAAAGGGGAACTAGGTGAGGCAGGGTCTCCAGGGCCTCCCAGAGGCTGTGTGCTTTAGGGACAGCTGGACATGGCCATGCCAACCCCTTATGTCTGTGGGGGACCAGCCTGAATGGAGGGTTCAGGGAAGCTGGAACCCACAAGTGGGTGCTTAACTGCATGACACTTTTCCAGAGGGCAGGAAGTGCCATTTGGGCCAACTATGGCCTGGGCTCCGGCCAGACCACGGGGCGGGGTCTGGTCAGTGTCTTCAGGCAAGGGAGGACAGACCCTGATCAGCCACCAGGGACCAGCGGAGGCACCCAAACCAGCCTGTCCCCAGACTCTGTGATGCTTTGTCCCCCCTAGGGTCCCCATGCTTCGGAACTTACCATCTCCCCAAACCTCCTCAGTTCCTCTTTAGGCATCTGATCCTAGCCTCCTACCTCCCCCTAGGCCTGGGGAACCTGAGGGCTGAAGAGGCAACTGGGGGAATGCAGCCGCCCCTGACAGAATGGGGACGCCGTGGGGAGGGCACCCTGGGGAGGCTGCCAGCTCCTGGGGAGGCCGGCGGGAGCCTGGTGCCAGGCCAGGCAGCTTGTGCGAGGCGCTGCGGGGCCGGCTGGCGCTGGTGGCGCTTGGCAGGCGCGGAGGATGTTTGCAGACTGCCGCCGACAGCTTCAGGCGGAAACCGCCACCCTGGTTAAACACAGAAGCGCACTGTGCCCACAGCCAGGAGGGGAATTGCTGGGGGCAGACTCTTTGGGGCCTCCCTGGGGTCTGCTTGCTGTACCAGGTTGGTGCCCAGAACCCCGAGGCCCTCCTACGTCCCCTCTCCTGAGGTATCCTTAGGCACATCGTGATGGGCACCGAAGGGACCTGGGGAGGGGCTGAGGAGGGGCTACAAGTCTGGTTAGACTCCCTTCTCTGGCTGCCCAGCAGTACCTACCAGGGGCTCTTCAGAAGGGTCCCCTGTGTGCTCACTTCTGTGAGCATCACCAACCACACTTGGCAGCAGGGCACCTACAGAGGCATCACAGGGAGCGCCCCATGGGGCTCCTCAGAAACAGCAGGACTGGTGGGCTGCAATGTGGGGCCTTCGACCCTGCTGGTGTCTGACCTGTGGGTCAACTCCCCATTGCCAGAGGGGTGCTACAGGCTCTCAGCCACAAAGGGGGATCCTGCAGCCTGACCCACACTGGGGCCTCCTGACCTAGGAGATGCCAGTAACCTATCTAAGAATGACATGAAGAGTTTGGGGATCCCTGGAGAGCCCTGGAGTCCCCAAGACTGTGGGAGCCTCTAGGAACAGACCGAGCAGCTTGCTCACATGCTGACATAATCTTTTTGTTGTTGTTCTTTTCAGACAGAATTTTGCTACATAGTCCAGGATGGCCTTGAATTCATGGCAATCCTCCTGCCTCAGCCTCCTAAGTGCCAAGATCAAGGTGTGCACCACCACCCTAGGCTGTCTTTGCTTGTAACAATGATATGATTATTAGTGTTACTTTTTGGAGCGCTGGAGTGAAAATTGTCGAGGAAGAACAGGATTGCCCACTCCTTCCCTGTGGCCCTCCTCACCCACCTTGGCATCCTGTCAACATGCTACATCCACATCACTGTCTGCAAGGGGCTGTGGGCTGCTCCCTGCCTCCTCTGGAGCCTGACAATACCCAGTGGCCCTGAATGCAGGGTGTACGCCTGCAGCTCAGCCTGGCCACTACCTCAGCCTGAATGTCCACCTGGGTCTGATGCATCTGAGGGCTGCTGCCTGGGGACCCTGGGTCTTTGCCCAGGGCCATGCTCTGAGGCCTTGGGATAATCCAGTGTCCTGAATGCCATGGTGTGCGGCCACCTTGATGGTCTCAACCACCCAGGAGGCTGCTTGGCCTGGAAGGAGGTGATAAATGCCTGCCAGGCAAAATGAATATGAAGAGGGTGACGGACAGTGAGGGGCGGTGAGGGGTGGTGATGGGTGGTTCCCAGAACTGCTGCCAGCGAGAAGCCCCTGCGCCCCGCACCTGAGGGAGGAGGGAGGCAGCGACCGTGAACCAGGCCCAGGGTCTTCCTTTCCCAGAGGGACAAGGACTAAACTCACTGTGGCAAGAGCTGGTCTGTGCACTTGGCAGCCTCGATCCTGCTCTGGGCCAGTGAGCGCTGTGGTGTCCTGACCTGCAGGGTGGGGGTCCCGGAACCCCTCCCAAGGGGCCGGGGTCTACGGGGGAGGCAGGGGAGGTGGCCCTCCCTTCTCTCCTGGGAGGGACCAAGGCTGCTGCCTCCAGCCACCACTCTCCCAGGGTGCCCAATCAGGCCACTCAGCCTTTTGCGCCCGGCTTTCTGCCCTGTGGGGAAGTCAGGGAGGAGCCGAGTCTGGAGGAGCCATGACAGGCTGGGAACAGTACCATGCAGAGCGGCTGTGACAGGGCATCTCAACCTCCTGCCCCTGAGAAAGGGCAGTGGGGGAAGGGGAGGAGGGGGGAGGACAAGAGGTGCCCACTCTTCAGCAGGTGCTGGGATGCAGTCAACGGACTGGGCAGTGCGGGACCTGCACCTCACAGGTGATCAGTGGGGCTTTGGTTCCCACACAACGAGCATCTTTGGAGATCCTTCCCTCCAGGTGCCCTGCGCCCCTAACTGCTTGCAAGGCAGCAGGGATCAGGAGACTCAGTTGCCAGGGCAGCTGCTGTGTGGTCCAGGGCACGTGCTTGTGGTGGTCACACACCAGGTGCCATGGAGCCTGAAGGACAGGCTGTCCACCCACGGCCAGAGCTTGAGGCAGCCAGCCTGGGGCCACTCCAGCCACACCTTGATTAGTGTCCTCCACCACACAGCTCCAGAGTATCGGGCGGCCCTAGGAGGAGCCCCTGCCCACCTTGCCCTCTGTCCTGTGCTGACTGCCTCCATGGAAGCAAAGCAGTGAACCCAGGAGCCCTTCTTGTGAGCTCATATGGCACTCACAGACCCAGAGGCCGTGGCCAGTGCTGCCCTCCACATCTCCCCAGACTCAAGAGCTGAGGGCCCAGGTCCAGTGCCTGGCACCAAACTCACCTGTGCGAAGGGGGCACAGTACCTGGTAGCAGCACGCCTGTCTCCCAGGAGTGGGTGCTGACACAGAGGGCTGGGGCATCTGCCAGCCTGTGGCCACCTGTCCACCGTCTGTACCCCCTGGCAGCACCTCCTGACCAGGGACACCCCAGGTCTTGACGGTGGGGACAGGCAGTCCCACGGAGCCTTGCAAGCCTGGTGGCCCTGCTTGCCACAGAGCCTCCGGCAGTGGTCACAGCCACCTTCAGCCCTCTCATCCCTGCAGGGAGGCCCTGCGGGGCAGAGCTCATGCAGCGGCAGACAGGGCTGCCTCCCACTTCCTGTGTGCTCCCAGTGCCGGTGACCCTGGCCCCCACGGGCTCGCAGTTCCAGGTCCCAGACAAGCACACATCTGACCCCGGGGAGGGCAGCGGCCTCAGGGGACCCCGTGGTGCAGCTCTATTCACCGTGATGCAGGGGGCAATAGTGCACCCAGCCTGGCTCAGTTTCCCTTTGCGGCTCCACCACTTGCTAGCTGTGAAGTGTTTTTGGTTTTGTCACCAGTTGTTGGGTTTTGGTGGCAAATTTACCACTTTGACCATTGCAGATGTTCGTGATGGTGCTGTGTGAGCACTACCACCCCGCCCAAGAGACCTTATCCTCCTACCCCTCACCCAGCCCTGGCACTTCTCACCTACTTCCTGCCCTGGGGTTTGCCCGTGCCACGCCCATTGTCTGGGTGGCTGGGACTGTGCGACTCAGCCTGGGCTGTCTGCTGGGGTCTTGCTCTGTCGCCGTCTGCTACACTCACACCACACCCAGCGACGGCCAGGCAGGGTCCAGGCCCAGCCCCACGATGGGCACCTGGCTCTGATGAGGCCTCGAGATGAGCTCAGTGACCCTCAGGTGGGGCTGCCGAACTGTGCGGTGACCATGCTTCGCTTTGCAAGGAACATGGAACAGTCACACGGCTCCCCAGAGGGTGCCCCAACTTGTGTCCTCGCCTGTCCCGGCATTCTGAAGGCTCCAGCTCACGTGTGACTGGGGCCCACGAAGGTAGAGGGAGCAGCACCAGAGAGCACGGCGGCCCAGATGGCACGTGGTGTCGCAGTGTGTGGGCACTAGGACCGCATGGGTAGGGTGCAAAGGTGGAGTGGCAGATCCAAGGCTGCCCAGTGCCTTCCACACCCAAGGCTATGCAGGCTGGGTAGGGACAGGCACTTCCTGTCTGATGTCCCTGTGAACCCATTCGTGGGTGGCCAGAGAAAGCCGTGCCCCTTGGAGCTCCTGATATGCATTGGCCTTGAGTTTGTGCACACAGTAGGTGCTAAATAAATACTGAGTGCACATGTGGTTCTCTCCACGACCCCTGCACAGTGGCAACTGTCACCTCTACTTACCAAATCTCCGATGGCTGAGGTAAATCCTGACGCCCCCCAGGCAGAAGGTGAAGCTGGCCCCCCAGTGTGGGCTGCAGTGACCATGTGCGGCTTGGTCACTGGGGCTTGGGGGAGGGCAAGATGGTCAAGCCCGGCTGTAAGGAGCACGCCTCAGGGTGGGGGAGACAGTGCCGCCCTGCCTCACAGAGGAGAGATGGAGCCAGGCTGAGCAGCAATGAGCGCAGACCCCATGGCTCACGGCCTGAGCCAGGTTGGGACAGGCCCTGCCTGGGCGTCCCCTGGGCCATGCAGCCTGACCGCCCACCCCTGGCCAGGATTTCCCTGCAGAGTGCCCGTGTTCTTGCCAAGCTGGCTTCCTGCTGCATCACAGCCGGGACCTCGAGGTGACTGACTGGCCCCTAATCACATTGATTTTCACCGCCGTGGGCCCTGTGTCCGCCTCCATTCCAGGAATGGTATTTTGAGCCGTTGGTGCTCGGCATAGGCAATCATCAACAGCCAAGTGCAGGGGGTAGCGGGGCCTGTGCCAATTGAATGAAGCTAAGTGTCCGGCTTTTAGGCCTAATAACGCATGAATTCCCACTCAGGGAGGGGCTGCCGCTGCTTCTCTGCCATCTGTTCGCAGAATGCTGGGGAATCTCTTCCTCCACAGCCAGGCTGTCCCTCACCTGCCCTGCGTGGCCACCACGGTGGCAAACCTGACTTGCCCCAACCCCATCTGCTTCGTCTGCTCCTCCCCAGCCCCGTGGCAATGACCCCATGGCACCTGAGGCCCCTCGTGTCCCCTGCAGCCCCTAGGACCAGCAGCCTCATCTCCTCCCCTCTGGTGCCTGCAGCTCCAAGTCTGTGGGCAAAGGATGGGGACAAGGATGCTGTGGCCCTGCACCCTGCTACACAGAGGGGAGCTACACCCCTGCTGTGCAGGGCGAGGAGGATGGCATGGGTGTCCCCAAGCCCCTGTGGCCAGGCCCGGCCTCCACAGCCAAGGCACAGGGCTGGCCAGGACAGCTTGTGGTATTCACAGACAGGACGAACACCCACAGACCTTCGTGACCTTCACAGAACACGAAGGTCAACAAGAAACCCACCACGGGCCAAGGCCCAGAGATCTTTAGTTCTATTATGAAACATCTTTGTAATTTTTTATTAGTGCATGCTTACAGTACATAATGACCCTCACATGGGGCTGGTACAGGCGTAGACATACCTCAGGTCTCCGTTTACCTCCTCCCCTTCTTGTCCCTCCCGTTCCCTCTGTCTCTCGGTCCCCTTCCCTTTTTTAATTTTATTTATTTGTGTAGCTGGTTTTTTTTTTTTGTGGCGGTACTGGAGATTGAACTCAGGACCTTGCACTTGTCAGGCAAGCGCTTACTCCACTGAGCTATATGCCCAGCCCCTTATCTTGTTTTGGTTTTTTGAGACAGAGTCTGGTTATGCAGTTCAGGCTCGTCCAGGGTGGGATTCTCTGCCCTGAGGATGGATGAGGAGCCGTGAGCCCGGATAGCAGTGTGGGGAGGGGCTACCACTGGGTGGTCAGGATACCTGCCCTGGTGGGACACCAGGCTCCTTTCAGAGGCACTGAACCTTTGTGCAGAAGCACAGAAGGCTTCAACAGAGACCCTGGGTGCTGCTCGGCTGGCCCCATCCTCCCTGCAGCCAGGATGAAGGGCAGGAGAGGCCGGTGTCCTGGCCCAAGGGGCTGTGACAAGACTAAGAGTACAGGCTGGACTGAGGGCAGAGGTGGGGACAGAGCCCTGGTGGGAGCTGTCAGTGTCCCTTTCTGAAAAGCCAAGGAGGCTGGGAGCTTGTCCAGGGCAGGCAGGGTTATTCCAGAGCCCGGGTTCCTGGGTCCCAGCTGAGACACCCTCCTGATATCCCCATCCCCACCCCACCCCACCACCTAGGCCTCAGCCGTCCTGGCTGCTGGGGGCTTGGGACCCGCTGGGGTTGGGCCTCTGGGGCCTCCTGAGCTCCTTGCCAGCGGGCATTCAGCTCTACCTGGTCGAGTGGTGAACAGCCAGGTGTAGGGGACCTACTAGGCCGAGGGGGTCCCTCTCACAGGACATGGACAGGGACCCCTGAGCCCTGGGGCTGGGCTGGGGACAGGCAGGCATCCTAATGGCACCTGGGACCATGACTTGCGGCTTTCTGGGTAGGGGCAGTGTGACGTTATAGTCCTACAGGAGGGGGCGGCTCAGGGCACCCCAAAACAGCACTCCCGTTCTCATGTGTCCTTCAGTGCAGAGGCCCTAGGTGGAAATGTCTTCCCTTTGTCTTAAGTGCCTATGGTGTGGGCTCCGGCTCTAGGGACCCTCTCCTGGGGACCCCGGCATGCTGCCTGCCTGGTGATAAGATGGCTCTGGGAGGGCCGCAGGATGGCAGCAGAAAGGGCTTGGGTCCCAGGAGGGTGACATTGAGGTGAAAGGAACCCCAGGACCCAAGTCGAGACCCACGCAGATGGCTCCAGGACCCTCCAGAGAGGCAGGAAGAGGACCAGCCTGGCCCCATGGCTTGGGTCACACAGGAAGGCTCTGCCCACCCCAAGGGGCCACTCTATGCACCTGGGGGTGGTAGGCCAGCCAAGGAGGGCACCACCTCACTTTGCAGACAATGAAACCACAACCCCTGGTGTCACTGTGGGCTCAGGTCAGGGTCCCATGGGCACCCCCAGGGCATCCCACCCACCTGCCCTTCCCCTGTGGGCACTGGGGAGGGGTCAGGAAACTCTGGACCCCTGGTCAGTCTCTACTCTCCGAGCCAGCTTGGGGATGGCCCTTCCTTGCCCCTAGAGGGCTGCAGTGGCCTGGACACCAAGACAGGGACCCTCTGGCATGGGTGGCCACAGGCCCTTTGACTTCTGTACACTCTCGCACCTGCCGCACCTGCCGGTTGGCCTCACTGGCGAAGCAAAGCCCAGGAACCAAGGGTTTAAACTGACTTTATTATTCTGTAAATGTGAATTTTACAAAGCGCTTTACAATTAACGGTGACATCTTTTGCTCAGCAGTCATGGCCTTCTACCTTCCCCTGATTGCAGCGCACCTGGCGGTGGTTTAGTTATTGATACAATGTTGTCAGCCATGGCTACGAAGTTAACAGTCTGGTCACTACGGGTAACAGCACAGAAAGGGAGGAGGAAGGACGCAGGAAGGACAAAACAAAGCTTCCTCCTCTGTAAAGGAAAACGAAAAGCCAGCATCTCCAGCGGCTGAATCTAAGTCAATGGTTCTGTGAAGCCCTCCTTGACAGCACAGGAAGTTTCCTTGATTTACTTTTTAACAGTCAGGAGTTACAGTACTGCTCTAGCCCTAGACAGATCCTGTGAAACAACCACCTCCTTTTCAGTCTCTCATCCAAACATTCTGTCGGAAGGATGAACGTGCTGTTTGCACTCAGTGCCATCCGAATGTTCAAGTCAAAAATATTTATACATTTTATACTTAGTTCTGGATTTTTTTTTTGTCTGCTAAAAATAGTATTGCAAGTTTTGGCTTCTTCTGACACAAAAATCACAAATTGTGTGCAAAATGCTAACAATGGAGAAGACTCACAGAACACAGGCGAGTTGTCCAACCTGAAGGCTTTAGATTCTGAATCATTTCCCATTTCTTTTCTTTTCCCAACAAAACAAAACAAACAAAAGCAAAACACCTTTGCCATTTGAAAACCATCTGTACCAAGCCCGTGCACTCGCGCAGGGACTCGGCAGAGCCGGCCGGCCTTGTGACAGCCAGTGCGGCTGCAGCGCGTCCTGAACAGTAAAGCTGAGGCAGCTGCATGCTCCGGCCAGGGCACAGTGCAGCGGCCTCTGCCTGCTCCCGCGGAGGCCTGCTGAAGAACCCGGGGAGGGGACGGCAGGACGTGGCGGGGCGGGGCCTAGCAGTGCCAGCTGCTGAATGGGCAACACCAGCCACATCACAGTCCCCTTGGAGGGACACCAGGCCCCAACAACCGCTCTCAGGCGTCTCTACCCTGGTCTGTCCGGCTCTAAACACAAACGCTGCTGTGAGCTGGCAAGGAGGCAGGGTTAGACCAAATGGCCAGTCTCCCCAGCGGCCCGCCCAGCGCCACCCAACTCAGACACCCAAGCAGGGCCCTCCTGCCGCCTCTCCAGCTGCGTCCACATTCAGGGGCAAAGGAGGACACCAAATCAGATGCAAACTGAAGCAACCACAGAGAACACGGGCGCGTGGACCCGGAGCAGGAAACAAGAACAGAATTCAAGTACCGAGGCGCGCCGGCCAGGCAGCGGCCCCACAGAGCTCACAGTATCTGTCCCGTCTCTGGTCCCTTCCTCTGACCTTTTGCACTTGTCCCAGCTGCCTCCTGGGCCATCCCCGCTGGGAGGGAGGAGAGGGGAAGGGAGGGCGGCATCGGCGGCTGGACCCAGGCTGGCACCCGCTTCAGCAGCTCCAACTCGGTCAGTCCGACTGTCCTCGCGGAAAGGCGCCAATATAACTTAGCTCTATAATAGACTCTATATAGTATATGCATATTGCTAGTAGTCAAGCTTAGGAATAGGGGTGCAGACATCTCATAAATACTGAGTGGCTTGCCTCTCGCCTACGGGGTCTGGGTGTGTTGGGTCACACTGGCGGGACAAGACGCCCCGATTCTGGAATTAGTCATCTTGTAAACAAAGGAGGGGGAGGGTCCGGGGTTCTTAATTGGTTTCCCTTGGGAAAAATGATCAAAAGATGCTAAGGCACTCTGGAAGGCCCCTCCGAGCCCAGGCCCACTGCCTGCCCACCCGCCCACCCCACGGTACATTCAGGGTGCGGAGGGAGCGCCTGGTAGGTACAATCACGGGCCGCGCACGTCTGTGAACGCTCTCTGCTGCGTCCATCGCAGGACACATTAGTGCAAAACGCTCGGCCCAGCCTGCCCAGGGCGCAGAGAGAGCTCAGAACCCATTCACATTGAAGTATTATTATTTAAGTTTTACCTATAGCTCTTGCCTTCCTTACCCAGAACAGAACAGACGGCGATTATAAACGAGTAAAGGACAGGGGTTGCGGGACATTGTGCTAGCCCGAGCAGTGGTCAGGCATTCTGTGCGGCCACCACCTCCTCCAGCAGCCAAGGGCGCTCTCCCCGTGCCAGCCTAGGGAAGGGCCGCACCCGATATGGAGTGGAGGTGGGGACTGAGCCCTCCTGCTGACAGCAGGTACAGGCCGGCCTGTCGCCCAAAGGTCCCCAGGGATGATCAAATTAAAGTGCACATTTGAGGGGGCTCTGGGGGTAGATAAAGGAAAACCAGGGGGCCAGGGTGCAGCTCGCCCTCAACCGCCATCTCCCTGGACACCCAGGCCCCTCCAGCACCAGGAAGGTATGGTCTAAGTCCATGGAGGCCCCAGGGACTCCAACCCAGCTTCACTCCAGATGGGGGGCAGCTCTGGGCCAGGGGTTTCAGGGGTTCCAGGTCTGGTTGGGAACCATGGGCTTCTGCACTGCCCGCTGCCCCAGGAAAGCAGGGGTCTCCCAGGTCTCCCCAGGCTTGGCCCCGAGGGGCAGGGAGTGGGGTGAGGTTTCTTTATGGTCCCTGCTCACAGACCCTCTCCCCCCAAAGCCACCAGAGCTTTCTGGAGAGCAGGCACAGACTCCCCAAGGCCTATGCACTGGGGGAGGGGGGGATGAGAACCCACAGAAATAGGGAGCTAGGGGCTCTAAGATACACCCTGGCCCCTGCTGCAGACTCAGCACCCAGCCCCTCACTGGGGGGAGCCTGCCAGCCTGTGTGCACACAGGAGGGGGTGCCAGGAGCAAGCTCAGGGTAGACGGAGGAACAGAAAACAGCAGACCCATACAGTCTTGGATGGGGGTCCCTGGCTACACCAGGAGCTACTGGGCTCTACCAGCAGGTCTCAAGAAGGGACACTTGGGCAGATGGCCAGGAGCTCACCCTATCACCTGCACCCTACTGCTGGGAAAACAAGCTTCCAATTCACAGGAGGCACTCTGGCTTCAAGCTGGCTGGCAGTCCCATGGGACCTCCTTCCTGTCCCCCCAGTGCCCCAACGCAGGCCTGTACCTGCTGCCTGGATTCTCTGGCCCCGGGCACCACAGAGGTGGCACGATGGGTCCACTGTCACCGAGGGTCTGTGCTACCTCACAGGCCCCCCAGCCCTTGAGCTCAGCCTGTGTCCCGGCTACAAGCCCTGGAACCCCTCTGCCTCCAGTGGGAGGTGAGTGGGCCCTGCCCCGAGGAGCGGTCACAGGTCTGCATTGGCCCCTGCTCTGTGGTAGGCTGGGGACAGGGACATCTGCCCCTCCCCGGTTTTTTGCTCTATTGGGTCTAAAAGTTTCCAAACCATATATGAAAGATTTGAACTAAACAAAAACACCAAACAAGCAAAATCCCAGAGTGGCTGGGGCGTCCAAGGGTGACTGCAGCTACGCAATACCCGCGGGGGCCCAGGGTGGGGAGCCTGTGGGCTGGTGGGGGCAGCCGGGCCTCCAGGGGCTGCTGAGGGGCTGCAGCACAGAGAGGGTTGGAGCAGATCAAGGACACAGGTGTGGGGGAACACGATGTCCTTCATCCCCTCCACCCTGGGGACTAGCAACGGCAATCGAGGTACCATCGCCAGTCCACGCCTACACACACACAC
This sequence comes from Dinomys branickii, assembly GCA_004027595.1. Classification (NCBI taxonomy): domain Eukaryota; kingdom Metazoa; phylum Chordata; class Mammalia; order Rodentia; family Dinomyidae; genus Dinomys; species Dinomys branickii. The sequence continues at coordinate 157,320 of PVLD010000067.1, forward strand.
ACGCACACACACACGCATGCACATGTGCATGCATTCACACACTCTCACCTGCACGTGCACACTCACCTCACACACTCACCCACGCAGATGGCATCTCAGGAAGAAGGAAAGCGAGAAGGGTTTGGCCGTGGAGCCCTTGCACTGCCCATGGCAGAAACGGAGTGTCCCCCAGCCCCAGCTGCTGCCCTTTCCTCTTCTGAGCAGGAGGAGCAGGAAGCGTGGGCGATGTGGAGCAGGCTGGGCACCAGGGCTAGAGGCCTCTACCCCAGGAAGGGGAGGGGGAGCTACAGGCGCAACCGTCCTGGCGGTATCACAGAGGAGCCCTGGGGCCGTGCTCCCAGCGCAGCGGCCAGAGGCCGAGCTGTTTACAGTATAGTGAGTGCATTTTCCTTCATCCATTTTAAATACAGGCAGAATAAAAATCACATTTCTGTCAGGCAGCAGTAGCAGTTCAGTAGGTAAGTGGCTTGATCACATTGGTTTGTATTAGTAATGCATGCAAGCAGCTTAGTACTCGTCCCTCGCGAGTCGGGCCGCTGGCCCCTCTTACAAAGTCCCCGCATAAGTGCCCTCGGGCCTCCTGGTGGCCGGGGTGCTGGCCGGTGTCTGGGGCCTGCTGGAGCTGGCGCTGCCCTGCTCAAAAGGTTGTGGGGGGCTCTGGGCATCAGGGGGCAGTGGCTCAGGGGCGGCCACCTCCTGGATGACCGAGCCGGCCCCATCTGCCTCCTCACCGGCATCAAAGGCGGGGTTGGCAGCAGTGCTCAGATCCACATTCACTGCGTCAGTTCTCAGAGCCACAATGGTGGCCGCGTCGCTCCGCCGCTCGGCATAGATGCGCTGCTCGAACACCTGCGCAGCGCTGGGCGGGAACTCAGGGTCCAGGGGCAGGCTGGCGGCCGAGGCACCCATGACCGTGCGGTACATCTCCACGCCCTCAGGCAGCATGGACTTGATCTTGGGCAGCCAGCGCTTGCGGACGCGGCGGGCGTTGGTGCACATGTCCGCGGCGATCACATTCATCTCGCTCTCCTTGAAGCTGGGGGCAAAGTTCTGACAGTACACTGCAGCAGGTGGGGCAGGGGACAGGGCCAAAGCACCCGGTGAGCTTCCCAGGCTCCCCGGATGGGATGGGGTGACCCATAAGGCCTGTCCTGTCTCCATCCCGCTGCCTCCAGACACTATAAGGCCACCGGGGCTTTCCTGGCCTCCACTGCCAGACCATGGTCCCTTTGTCACTGCTCAGCCCCGGACCCCTCCCCTGAACCAAGCCTTTGGGGTGTTCTCTGGGCCTCCCTACCCCCACCCATGAGCTGATCTGAGGTCCCCTTGAGGTGATAACCAAGAGGAGTCAACTTGTCCCAGGTCTCAGAAGCAACAGATGGCAGGCAATGCCATGCATTAAAAACCCTCCTTTCTCCCCAGGGACCAAGGCTGGAGCCAGGAGCAGCGCCCCCCCCCCCAGCAGCGACTCACCAGCACCAGCAGCGGGCCCCCCACCCCCGTGTCTGTCCAGCCTCGTCACCCTGTGCTATTTGCCTGTAATTACTGCCAAGGCCCCCTCTTCCACAAATGGGATCAGCCCCACTCATCAGGGATTTTTTTTAAAGCAAAACAATAGGATAGTATTTCTTGTGCTGATGCTCTCAGCAAGGCCACCCTGGAGGGTGGGCAGCAGCAGCTTTATGCTCCACGGGGCCATGGAGTTGAAGATGGCGGCGGCCACAGAGCTGGACCAGGCCCCACCACCCACCCCAGAGCGGGAGGCAGGAGCCGGCGGAGCAGATGGCAAAGGCTCAAAATAACCTCAACATGTAAATAAGGGGTTTTGTTCAAAAAGGAAAATTAGATCTATTCCACATATTAAAATAGTTTCACAGCTGAATTCATCACACTTGGAATCCTACCAAGGACGTTAGCACCCTGAGACTGGCTGGGTGTTGCTCTTTTCCTCTCTTCTCCTGGGGCCACCCTAGGGACCCCCACCCCACTTTCTTCCAGCTTGGACCAGAGCCCAGGGGCTTCTGAGACCCCCACACCCAGGATCCCGGCCACTCACGTTTCACAGCGTTCAGGACTCGGCTGTCCAGCGGCTTGCGGCTCGGGTCACTGGTAGATGAGCGGATGCCAGTGCCACAGCTGTTGGCCAGCGTGTTCCTGCCGAGGGCAGAGGGCACACAGTGGGGCTGCTGGGCTGCGTGACCCAGAGGCCCAACTTTCCTGGTGGCCTCTCTGGCGTCACATCCATGGCGGGGAGCAGGCAGCTACCCTCAAAGGCACAGGACGGGGCCCTGGCTCCCCAGCAACTGGGCTGAGACGCTGACCTAGGCATCCTGAGCCCCATCTGAGGAAGCCCATGTCACCTGAGTGAGTCACTTGGCCGGGAGGGAGGAGCTGTGCTGACCTAGCCTTGTGATGGGGAACCCATGACTTCTGCTTTATTGGGGGCAGGCCTTTGGGAAACACCAGGCATGCCAGCCCTCCCCAGGCTGGGCCTGGTGCCGGGGTTGCGTCACCTCCCTGGAGCCACCCCGCCATCCTCACACTGACAGGCCACAGGGAGGTGCTGGGAGTGCGTGAGCCCCAAAGCTTCTGGCAACAGGGACTCAGGAGATCCACCCCCACCTACCTGTCAAAGAAGGTGGCCAGGAGCCTCCGCAGCAAGACCTTGTGCTTCACCCCTGCGCAGAGGTGGCAGTTCATGAGCTGGCCACGCGTGATGTAGACTCCCGAGCCTGTGGCCAGCAAACATGCAATGTGAGGCCCTGGGCCCAACACCCCAGCTGAGGGCCTCCTGGGGCCACATCCAACATGCGGGATACCACTGGAACAAAGCTGTCTCACTCCCGCCTGACGGTCCCTGCTCTGCTGCCTCCAACCCCACCCTCCCCGCATGTGTCCCAAACTCCTAGGTGTCTTCACAGGTTCCACGGAGCCTCAGTAGTGAGGGATGCATGGATGGCAGGGCCCAGGGTCTGTCCTGACACTGACTTTCCCTGGCTGTGTCCAGAGGAGACACCCTGTCCTAGGCACAGTCAGGCAGAGGCCCTGCCCCAGTGCAACACCTGAGTGTGGGTAGACAAAAGGCAGAGTGACAGGACTGGACCTGCCGCAAATAGTGGAGAGCATCTGCATGCATGGACATGGCCCTGGGAAAGGCCAGGGCAGAACCCTCAAGGGTGACCCAAGCCCTGGCGTCACCAGAACCCTCCCTGTCCTGTCTGGGTCTTTCTAGGGAGAGCGAAGGCTTGACTGTTCACCAGTGTTCTTCCTCTGAGGGACCTGCTGCCCCTGGGGAGACCTGGTCTGCTAGACCTCAGGGCCAACTCTGGTCAACTCTGTCACTGTAGCCTACGCGGCCTGGCTCCCAGAGACACTGCGCCATGGACAGCAGTGTCAAGGATCAGGAAGGTGCTGTTCCCTGAAGCATCCATCCCCACACTCAAGCCTCCAGGATCCCCAAATTCCCTCCCTGTCAGGGGCCGATGTCCCTGGCTCCTCCAGAAACCCTGCATCAGGTTCTGTTCCCCTCCCCCTCTGGACACCTCTCCAGCCCACACCCCAAACACAGGCTGCTGCTGGAGGGTGGGGGCCTACTGCCTCTTCCAAGCATCACACCTACCAGGGCGGGGCCAGAAGACACCCAGGACCCACTCAGCACCCTGTTCATCCAAGCCAGCACTCCCTGGAAAAGATCCTTCCCAGAGCAGCCATTGTCAGCAGGGATGGGGTTCAGGGCCTCTGTAGTCCACAGCAGAGGCGATCGTGGGCGTGTGAGTGCCAGACACCTCAGGGCATGCAGACAGGGTGCCCAGGGGCAGGACCCCCAGTGCTAAAGGGTTTGCCCTGGAGATATCACCCAGCCCACCTCTGGATTTTTCTTGACAAAGATGGGAAGAAATCACTTCACAGCTCCATGGGATGACAGTGCCATTAAGGACTAAAAATCTATAAAGAGCTGCAAGACCGCTGGAAGCCCAGCCCCAAAGAGACACGTGTTTCCACCGCAGGCACCACCCAAGTGGGCTTCTGCACTACACGGTGCCACTGTCCTTACAGAAGGACACCAGGCTGGGAGCTGCTGCCTGGAGCCTGAGGTCACCACCCCACCACATACCGGCCGGCACACACTCGGGGCAGGGATACACTGTGCAGTGTCTCTACCTGTGACCTACATCAACGCCACGTGAACACAGCCCCTGCCAGTCAGGAACGGGGCCAGCCCAGGGGATTCAATTAAAATGCTAAATTAAATCAATCGAATAACCCCCTTAACGACACATTCTTCTGAGAGGAAGGCAGGGGAACTTTAAGATGTGCTTTTCTCTGACTGATGGGCGATGAGTGCATTGTTCATTGCTCTGAACAAACAGCTGAGCATACATTTCATACAATCCCGGGAGGGGACTCACCGGCTACCAGCTCCAGCTTCTCCCCAGGGTCCCCCTCGGAGTAGAGCTTGGGGTGACAGCGGTAGCCAATCTGGCTGATGAGGCTGGCGGGCAGCGCCACGAGGTCTCGGCGGATGAGGACACAGGAGCGGCTCTCCAGCGGCACCGGCTCAGGCTTCTCTTGTACTGCAGTGCAAAACCAACCTATTAGGTGGGCATCTGTGGGCCAGGTAGGCGGTCTGTCTCCGCCGCCATAATCCTTCATTTATTTTTTGGGTTTTTTTGCAGTACTGGAGATTGAACCCAGGGCCTTCACACTGAGCTACACTTCTACCCCTTTTTGAAAATCTTCTGAGATAGAGTCTTGCTAAGTCAGTGACTTAGCTCAAACTTGTGACCCTACTGCCTCAGCTTCCAACACTACAGAGACTGCATGCATGCGTCACTGTACCCTACTCTGCCACCCTCCTGAGGCCCAGGATGGACCTGCTCTGTGCCAGCCTGGGCGGTCAGGGAATGGCAGCCTCCTTACACTAACCTGTCCATGTCCTCCTCTGGCCTTGCCCTGTTTCAAAGGGGTGGCAGTAAGGCACCCACTCAGGCCCAGGAGCACGTTGCGAGGGTAGCAGGAGCCAGCAACAGGATGTGGGACAGCCAAGAGGGTGGCACGATGGCTGTAGACAGGGCTAAGGCCCGGGGACAAGACAGAGAAGTGGCTCTGCTGCTGGCAAACTGCCCAGGAGAGGAGGCAGGGCAGGCAGGGCCCAGTGCTGCCACCCAAGCCCTGTTCCTCGACTCCCAAGAGAGGCAGGGGCAGGATCAGCACAGCTCCCAGGTGAGGGCTGGGACCGTGGCCAGCGTGAGAGCACAGCCCTGGGACTGGCCTGGTATGGGAGCAGTTCTGCAAGTATTTGTCAATAGCAGAGCCCAGAAGGCAGGGTGTCACAGGTGGCCCCAGCCTCTAGCTGTTCCTGACATACTGGACTTGGCTGGATCAGGGACAGTGTCCCCTCACCCCCAGCTCTGGATGTCCCTGAGTCCCCTCCAGGGGGCGTCGGCTCCACAAGGCTCCTGGCAGGGCTCCGCTCTAGTACCTGACCAGCCTGTTTGTCCCCCCAGGCCACTGTAGTCAGTGTGGGGTCCGGGGGTCCCTCCTCTACTCCTCTCCTGGACTGTCTGTGCGTGAGGCAACCTCAGTGCTATAGGGCCAAGGGGAACATGTGGTCCTTCCCAGACTGGCCCCTCCCAGCCCCGCAGGGCCCCCCCACACACACACACAGGGGAATCAGCCCCACACCCTTCTCCCACAGCCACCATTATCAGGCGGGCACTGACCCTGAGGCTGGGGGTGCATAACCCCCCACAGGGCATGATGCCACTTGGGGTCCTGATGTCCCCACCAAGGCACAGGTTCTGCTTGGGAAGGTGGGGTCAGATGCCCAGGGAGAGGGGCGAGCTTACAGGATGTGACACGTGGACCCCCAGAACCCACGGTTCCTGCAGCTCTTGATCCAGCGGGCTCAGGGCACAGCTGGTCTCCTCTGCAGCAGGACCCCACCTTGGTGAGGACTGGACAACTCAGGGGGGCCTGCTGTGACTGGGGTCCCCAGCGGGGAGGGGGCCAGACTGAGGTGAGGAGTCGCAGCTGCCTAGCCCTCAAGGGCCAACATCTGGACAGCGAGGCACCTCACACAAGCTCAGCCACAGTGAGTCACCAACCTAAGACCCTAAGAGTCGCCAACACTGTCCCCAGCCCGAGTCCCTCCAGCCTGCAAGGCCTCAGGCTGTTCCATGGGTGGCAACCACAGAAGCAGACAAGCAACCCTGTAGCTGTGATAGCTGTGACCTTCAACTGAGTGCTGCTGGATTTGGGCAGGAGGTCTGCTCCCGAATCAACAGACACCCAAGGTGAGATCAGAGGCCAGGAGGTGGTGGCTGCAGAGCCATGATGGATGGGGCCGGGGGTTGGGGGGGCATTTCCCCTGGGGCAGAGCCCGGAATCACTGGGCTCAGGGAACACAGAAAACAATCCGATCAAGATGATATTTTAAACATAATTATGCCCCCCGCCCCCCGCCCTGCTGTGATTACACATGCGAGCGCGCGCCGTGGCATTTACATAAAGAGTGTTCACCAACAGAAATAATTCCCTATCCACAACCACCTCAGCGCGAGATGTTTTTCCCAACAGCAGAAGTTGTTTGCGCTCTGCAAGCACCCCCACCCCAGCCAGCCTGGCTCCCTGAGAGCAGAGCCCGTCAGCTCCAGAACCCGAAAAAGCCGCGTCTATTTCTGCCTTGCCGAGCGCTGGGTGCTGTGGCTAAAAATATCCCGGGCAGGGACGCAGCCGCTCATCTGCAGAGGTGCTCCAAACTCTGCACGCGCCCAATGCCCTCCCCAAAACTGCCACCAGGGGCTGAACCCACCACAGGGCTGCCAGGGCCAGGCGACAGCTGCTGTGGACAGGACACCTGGTGGCCCTCGCCCACAGGTGGTGGGAGGCCCCTCAGGGGTGGCAAGCAACCCCACAGTCACACTGAAGTCCCCGGTGCCCCACAGCCTACCATCGCTCCAGGACCGCCGCGGTCAGCAGCCCCATCAGTGAGACTCAGTCTCCAGGATGGCAGCCAGAGAGGGCGGCTCAAAGCAGGACCGAGGGGGAGTCCCATCCACAAGGGAGAGTCGGTCGTGGGCGTCGGGGCAAGTTCCAGCCATGGCACATCTGGGCACACGGGACACCCACTATCAAGGTCACAGTGGTCAAGGCAAACACAATGAGAACCAGGGTCATGGGACACAGGACGGACCCTCCAGGGCTCCTGACCCCCAGCCCCTGATCCTGCAGGGACCCACATATGAGAAGGAATTGAACCTGAGTCATCAAGCTGGGTAAAATAAATGAGACACAGGGGCGAACCCTGCAGACTCTGCTGCGGGCGTCCCCGGGCCATCAAACTGGAGATGGGAAGTGGAGAGGGGCACGGGGCTGGGCAGAGGGCAACATCAGGGAGAGGTCGCAGGTGAGGGCAGAGACAGTGGCAAAGCAGGGTATGGTGGAAATGGTTCGAAGTCACTCTGTGCTGTGCATTAAAAACACGTTTAAAAAGAAAAAGGTACTGGGGTGCAGCTCAGTGGTAGAAGGGGTGCTCAGCACACAGCAGGCTCTGGGGCCTGGACCGGAGGATGCAGGTGCGGGCGTGGCAGAGCACAGGCGGGACCCAGGCTCAGCCCCGAGCTCTGCTCCCAGTCCCCGGCGGGGACACTGAAGAGCTGCCGGGAGACCCAGACCTGAGCCCGAGGTCGTCCTAGGGCAGGACAGCGTCCTTGGGTCCCAGCCAGGTGGCATTGTCGAGGCAGCCCCACCCGTGGGAGCCTCCACCTGTGATCTCATGCTGCTAGGACTAGCTGCTGGGGGTGGGGGTCTCCCTGGGGGAGGAGGAGGACACCCGCTCCACAGCACAGCCTGCCGCCCCTTCCTATGCAGAGTGCAAAAGGACAGCCCGGTCCTTCAGTAGGGGAAGTACACAGCACGAGCCAGGTTAATAGGAAAATGCTGGCTGGTGCCCTCGGACTTTAAGGCTCCCACAAAGCTGTCACGATCAGGACCATGTGCAGATACGGCCCAACAGTGTGGCAGAGGGACACAGAGACCCACAGGAGGACGCGGCCCCTAATGCAGGCTGCAGGGGCAGCTGGTCATTTGAGAGGGGTCCCGGACCTCCATGTAAAGCACTTACTCTAGGGAGAAAAGTGACAAGCTTAGATGTGACCCACCCCCAAAGCAAAGCCCCTAAGAAATAACTGAGAGGTGGGCACAGTGGCTCACATCGATCATTCCAGCTTTGGGAAGCTGAAGCAGGACGATCACAAGTTTGAACCCAGCCCCGGCAACTTATTAACTTAGCCAGACCTTGTCTGGAAATGAAAAGATAAGAAAGGGGCTGCACATGTAGCTCAGTGAAAAGGCCTTGGGTTCAACTCCCAGTAGTGAAAAAGAAAAGAAAGAGAAAGGAAGGGAGGGAGGGAAGCCTGTAACCTCAGCCGAGGGAGGCTGAGGCAGGAAAGTGGTACATTTGAGTTCTACCTGGACAACTTAATCTCTCGTCTTCTGAAGACAAAACAACACAGAAGAGCTGGGGCTATGGCTTGAGACCAAGGTCCTGAGTTCGAGCCCTGGTACTGAAAAAGAAAGAGACATGCTGTCTCCTCACTGCTTAGAGAAGGGCGAAGCCACAGGGTGCTAGGACAGCTGGGCTCAGGCGCCACCCACACTGCAGCTGCAGTGGACACTGAGTGTGGGGTCAGGGATGCCCTCCTTCGCTGGGACGAATGCAGAGCTGCGTGGAAGGCGGCTCATGGAACCCGCGCAGGCAGGTGCACGCCAGGAGCGGGAGAAGCGGCATTCACGTGAAAAGCGAGAGGAGCCCTCTCCACAGGCCCCAGGCTGTGTATGGGTCCCGGCACCTGCTCACTGTGCACCCCCACCCTGGCCTCCTCAGCAAGGCACAGGAGCCAGCTACAGTCACAGCCCTGAGCTGTTGCAAGACCCCGCTCTGAGGTCCCAGCTGTGCTGGATCCCGTGTGTGCAGGCCACCACAGGGCGGCACAGAGGGGCTCAGGCAGTGACTGGGCACCAGTCCCCAGGGTGGCCTGAGCTGCTCAGCTCCCAGTGGCCTCAGCTCAGCAGAAAGGTACGTCTGGCCTCCTACCTGCCTCACAACCTGCTTCGCCCCGGTGCTTCCTGATGGCCATGGCCCTGGCTGTCCAAGTTACTTCGTGGGACATGGACACCCAGTGTGGCCACTGAAGCTTTGGGAAGCCCTTCCACCGGGGCACTGCCCTTTCACGTGGTCTTGGTTTGGCGCCCTGGGCCCTGGTCCCGGTCCCTGTCAGGATCCTCACTCCTCCCGCCTCCCCCGAAGGCAGAGATGTGCCTGTGTGTGAAGTTGGAAACTGCTGGGTGTGCCTGAGGACAGAAACCGACAGGGCTGTGCCGCAGGGTGAGACTCGCCTTCCATGTGTGCCAAGCTACTGGGGGCTGCATCTCGGACACAGTGAGACCTGGTGTGCTGGGCACAAGGGACGTGGTGGGTGGGGCCGCCAGGAGGAAGCAGCGCCAAGGCGGGGCCCGACTACAGCAGGCAGTCGGCTTTTGGAGCAGAGCGGCGCTGCAGCCAGGCTCCCTGTGCTCTGTCCTCCTCCACATGGCTTTCTCTGCACCAGCCCCACTGGCCCAGTCCTCCACCCACGGTGCCTGTCTGGGCAGAGGTCTGGCCCCCGGTAGCTGCAGAACCCCCACCCCCTGTGGCCGCGGTGGCCTCCCACACATCTCTGGTCCCCTCACTGGGCTCCATCCAACCTGCCACTGCCCTCACCCCAGCCTGGGCCTGCTCAGCAGCATGCTGCAGACTCACGGGTGCCACTGTCATTCTTCATGCCGGCCACAGCAGGGGCTCTGGGGTGATGACACTGGCAGCGCGGCGGGGTGCAGGCACAGGGACACGGGGGCAGGGATAGGCTCCCGGGACCAGGGCTGCGGCGCCTCTCGAAGACAGGAGGCACTGCTCACCTCGGGACCTTGTCATTGTCTGAGTCACTCAGCACCGTGACGATGGGCTCCCCGGGTGCCCCAGAGTTGCCCTGTAGCAGCACAGAGGCTGCCGGAGGAGCCTCGCATCAGGCAACCGTGAGTGCCAAGGTTCTCACAAGGGGCCCCCGGTGACTGGGACAGGAGGGCAGGATGCCGACGGGCAGTTAAGGTGGAGAACAGCCACCGAGAAACCAGAGCAGCTGGTTTCGGGGTCTCTGTGTTGGAGGCAGGCCGGTGTCGGGACCAGAGCCTGGAGCTGCTCAGGACTGCTCTCACTGCTCACTGCCCGACTGCAGTCCTGGGGCCTGAGGCCTCTGCACTGCACCGCACCTCAGCCCTGTCGATTCAATTCAATTTAATTTATTCTTTTTGAGACAGAGTCTAAGTCACCCAGGCTGGCCTCCAACATGTGATCCTTGTGATCCTCCTGCCTCAGCCTCCTGGAGTGCTAGGATTATAGGGCTGCACCCCACCCCCCAGCTACCCTGCCAACTTTTAAGGAACAGCTCCCAGGCCTTCATTGAGCAGTGCTGCTTGGCACTCATCAAATGTTTTCAAACAATGCCCAGCAATCGATAAAACAGTGCCCTGAGCCCGGGAGAGCAGTCTCAAATGATAAAAACGACAAAAAAACCCAATTTAAAAAAGACATTAGATACAGACCCATAGACCAAATGATAAAAAACCAATTTACAAGAAGACATTAGATCAGGCAATTAACAGACGCCAACTCTGAAATAACTGCCCTGAACATGTGTGGAAGATGTAGGTAACAAGACGAAGAAGCCCACAGGAAACCAGGGTCGCCAGGCAGGCCCACAGCCTGGGAATAACGTTACAGTAACGGAGACTATGAACTCTGAAGAACGGCTTGGGGAGAAATTAGCAGAGCAAATGAGAGGATTTGTGAACTGGAAAATAATTCAGGACAAAACATCCAGATGGAAGCAGAAAAGAGGAAACAAAAATGACAGACAGCAGACTGAAAGTGGCCAGGAAGGTGGCTGGAGCAGCCCCGGACCAGGCAGGCGGGGCCGGGGCCGAGCACACCGGCCATCAGGACCCAGAGCCCAGGAAGGAGGGCGGCCCTGATGGGACGGCCGGATGCGCAGATAAACACAAACAAGGTTCCCAAGTCAGTGAGGAGCCTGGGGGTAGTGGATGCTTGTAGAATAAAAACCCCCAGCAGCAGCTGCCACCAAACAGGCGGGTGCAGAGCACGGCCCAAGGTCTGGGGCAGAGTCAGTGCCCACGCAGAAGGGATCACCCATGCCCAAACCAATAGCAGGAAAACTCCTAGGCCTGCTGCAAGGGGGAGACAACAGGACACTTGGTCAACCCGGAAGAGAGCGGCACAGTGCAGCCTCAAGGAGAGCAGCTCAGAGACAGAAAGCAGGCTGCGGCCTCCAGCTAAAAGCTAAGAGCCAACCACAGACCTTTGTCCAAAACAGGCCACACACTGGTCCACAAAACATGCTTATGAACACGAAAGAATCACATCACGCCAAACGGGTGTACAGTGAATGCAATCCCGATCCCCTTCAAAATTCCAGCAATTTTTCAGAAGTTAAAAACAATCCCAACATTCACATGGTTCCAGGAGAGACCCAGAATAGCAAAACCAATCCTGGGCCATTAGAGCCAAGTGGGGGGCCTCTCACCCCAAAGTTCAAGTTGTATCACAAAGCTACAGTGACAAAAACAGCATGGCACTGGTATAAAAACAGACACGTGGGTCAGTGGAACAGACCAGGGATACAGAAGCAGCCCAGGCGCGCTCGGCTGTCTGATCTGGGAGGACTTTCTGAACAGACAGGGAATAAGAGCAAGAACCATGAGTGGGATCACTCGGGTTCAGAAAGCTTCTGGATGGCAGAGGAAACAATTTGCACAATGGGAAGGAAAACTTAAAAGCCGGGCCAGCTACTGTGGTGCACGTCAGCCATCCCAGACATTCAGGAGGGAGAGGCAGGAGCACTGTTTGAGCCCAGAAGTGAGAGTCATCAAGAGATGAATGAGGACGAACGAGGACTGCGAATGGAGGGAGGAGAACGGCCCATATCCACGCTCCACGGAGGAGGCTGGCAGCAGGCCAATGTCAGGCCACGCAGGCACTAAGGCGAGAAATGCTGCCAGGGCTCACTGTAAATGCATCGGCCCGACAGGAAGGTGAAACAAGCCTGCAGTTGGCAAGCATTCGCTCCAACCAGCAGACAGACGGCGGAGCTCGCCAGGCTGAGCAGCACCGTCCGTTTGTGGCCATCATCTGTTACACAGCCTCCACCTCCACGAGAACGAAGGAAATGTGTACAGTACGTCAAGCCTGGGGTATGCTGTCGCGTGCGGCAGGTGCCCACCTGGCGTGTGTGAGGCCCTGGGTTCCGTACCCAGTACCAGCACACCCGTACATCTACACACATGTGGGTGTTGCTGGCCAGGGAAGCTGATCATCTCAAAGCCTGGATCAAAAACTGGAACAGCGCGGTACGTTAACTTCAAAGAAAACAGGAATCAAAACATACAAATAGCTATGAGAAAAACGCAGAAGTTGGCTCTTTGCAAACACCCCACATAACGGAAATTCTCTGGGAAAGCGAAGGAAAGACAGAGAAAAGCCACACATGATCAAGGACCCCCGGAGGTGTGTGGGGTGCGGCTGCCCAGGGACCGACAGGAACGAAGTCTGGCTGCTCTTCGCTTTGCCTTGTTTTTTTTCTATTTAATTTTTAACTTTTTTGAGATAGGGTCTCACTATGCAGCCCAGGCTGGCTTCAAACTCACAGAGATCCTCCTGTCTCAGCCTCCCGAGTGTTGGGATTACAGACAGGCACCACCGCGCCCGGCCAAAGCTCCGCACTCCATCTTCTGCCTGTGTGCAGAGAAGGAAGGCGCGGAACAGACACACTAGTGTCCCTGTCACGGACACTAAGACCACGAGTGTGTGCCAGAACAAAACCTGCTTGTGAAAAACAGCCTCTCAAAACTGACCCAAGGAGAGCTAGAAACCCTGGCCTCATCCTGTCCCAATGAAGGGATCACAATAACCCTCTGCGCCCCGCAGAGCAGCGTACAGCAAGGGCCCGGCTTGTGAATGTGTTCCGTCTGGGGCAGCGCTGTGAGCCGGCAGACGGGTCTTACTGTGTTTCACAGTGTGCCGTTTTGCACTTTCTGGCACCCCCGCCCCCACCAGCACTGCTGCTCCTCTTGCTCCCACACACCCAGATTCTGAGCACTGCGCCCCTGCACACTACCGCCCTGTACAGTGAGCTACAGCAGCACAACGGTGTCCAGTTACTCCAGTGATGTGTTCGCCTGTACAAACGTTCCTAACTCGAGGTCCATTTATATCTGTGAAAGTTCACAAATCCCACGTTTGTAAACCAAGGCTTCCCGGACAAACACTCCCTGATCATTGCTAAAAACTTCTTCGAAGGAGAGAAAGACTGCTGAGTTCATCTCATGAACTCAGCCAGATAGCTGAGAGCGTGCAGCCAGGAGGGCACGGCCCTCTCATGAGGCAGCGAAACCCTAAAGACACCAGCAGACAGGAGAGGCAGCTCTACCCACAGGGCTGGGTGTGCATGGTTCTGTCGCTGCAGTGACAGCGGGGATGCTCTGAGGCCCATCCAGACTGCACGGTGTGTGTTACAGCGAGGCAGGCTGCCCCATGCCTAGGCCCCAGTGGCCCTGGCAGCACTCTCTGGGACTCAGGGCTTAGGGCTCAGGCCAGTCTGAGAGGGCATTTCTGTCCATTTAGCTACACTGGGCACCTGATGTGCGAGGGAATCCGATCTCAAGGTGGGCAGGAACCCCCATCCCTATCAAGTTTACTACAGGACTCCATGGGGTACAGGAGGAAATCTGTAGGACCCTGGCAGACACGGCCCCATGCACACTGAGGACGTTTACGCCCACAGACACTACTACAAAGACCAAGGTTCTTTCTGATCACAGAGCCTGACCACTGTGGCCACATCACCATGGCCACCCTAGCTTTGTATGAGAGCCCTCTCAAATTCATCATCAAGCAACACACAGCTGCATTTAGAGAAAAAAACATCCATTCAGTTTATCTTCTTTGGGCCAGGGATATAGCTCAGCAGCACAAGCGCCTGCCTGGCAAGCCTAAGGTCCTGAGTTTGACTCCCGGTACCAAAAAAAAAAAAAAAGAAAGATAGAATTTAGCTTATCTGGAGTGGTGGTGCACATCTATAATCCCCGTACTTGGGAGGTTGAGGCAGGAGAATGGCCATGAATTTGAGGACAGTCTGAATTAGTAGTGAGGCCTCTGCCTCAAAACAAACAAAAAATAACAACAACAAAAAGAATTTAGCTTATTTGCTGTCATGGTGATGCATATTTACAATCCCAGTACCAGGGAGGCTGGGGCAGAACGGCTGTTTGAGCCACTGCCTCAACAAACAAAACAAAAATCAGCTTATTTATGGGGGGAAAGAACCTAAAAATTTAGCAAAGAAATGAAATCTCCTTGATGTGATAAAACGTACCACAATAAGCCCTGGGGCAAATACCCAACTGACTTCAAAGTACTAAAGGCTTTTCCTCAGTTTGAAAATGAGACAAGGTTGGACAAGTTGTTGCCAACCCATGAAAAAAAAGGAAATAAAATGGTTAAGGTTAGAAATGAAATTGTCACATAGGGCGCAATTATGAACACAGAAGAGCCAGGAGAACCTGCAGGTAAATTATTAAAATGAGTCAGTGCATGTGGGAGGGTAACTAGACTCTTAAAATAATCCCACTCAGTCCTATGTATCAGTAACACGCAATTTGAAGAGAAAGTTGATAGCCATGTAACTAAAACTACAGGAATTTGTAGGAACAAAGCTAACAGAGGATACACACAGAGCTATAAAAATCACCAAGAAACACGGCAGTGATGTGAAGAGGTTAGCACGACCAGACTGCAGATTCCTGGACCCCGGGTCCATGCAGCCCAGCCCCGGTTCCGTTCCAGGTGTGGCCTTTGAGAACTCGATTTCAAAAAGCGCGTGACAAGGTGACAGTGGCCAGGGAAGCGGTGAGGAGGAGCTGGGGCCCAGGAGGACCCGCTGTGGAGAGGGGTGCAAGCCTGGAGGACTCAGGTCTGGATGGGCACAGATGCAAACGGTACGGCTCCACGCCAGGACACGAGGGACGTGGGGCTCAGGGTGCACGGAGGAGGGCGCTCTCCGCAGGCGACGGACAGGCGGCGGGCAGGCGGCACGGACCAGGCCCCGCACCACCAGGCCCGAAATGGGCCTGAAATGCCGTTAAGGAAGAACACGGAGTCAGTCTTCCCTTGGAGGAAGAGGGGAGGCAGGAAGGGCGCCGCCTCACCGCGGAACCACGTGGAACGCTGCTGCTTTTTGTTGAAACATGGTCTCCTCATGCTGCCCTGGCTGACCTCAAAGTCCTAGCCCAAGTGATCCTCCTGCCTCAGCTTCCTGAGTAGCTGGGACTCCAGGAGCACCACCACCATGCCCAGTGCATGGTTTGTAAATACACACATCTCTAGCCCTGGCTGCCATGAGACTATGAAACAAAGACAGTCTGACAGCCCCTGCACTCCCACCACGACGAATGGTTTCCAGGGGTGACCCGGCATGGGGGAGGGGTGGGGTGAGCTGTGCGGCTCAGTGCAAGACACTCACCTGGTACACACAGGGGCCTGGGCTTGAATCCCAGCATCACACACACACACAAAGAAGCATAAAATAAATCCTACTCCCCACTGAAAGGAAAAATGAGGGATTTCAGGGCAGGGGACAGAAAGCGTCAAATGAGCTGGGGATCTTTTGCTGACTAAGGCAGTCAGAAAACACTTTAAAAAGAACCAGAAAAACCTCCACGAGGACAGTAAATAAATCGGTGATAGATGGGGGATAAAATAAATCGGAGGGTGACCTCAGCAGCTACCAACGACCACAAACTCACAAGCATGGAGTCGTGTCCCAGGTGGGCACAGCACTGCCAGGGGCCCCAGCATCAGAACAAATGAGGGGTCTACTGACCTGGGTGGCCGCGAGCCCTTCCTCTCAAAGCCTGGCAGAGACCACCCTCACCACACCACGAAGGTGACATCGCTGATACCCAGCCCTAGGGACCAGCAGCAGCCCCAGGTGACCCCGCAGACAGAGGGTCTTCTGTAGGCTCAGCACCTGGAATGGAAGGACTGAGAGACGTTCTGGAAACGAGAGTTAGAACAATGGGTGGGGGGGGCGCTGCTCCTGGCCTGGGGTGATGGGACTACAGTACTGACTGCAGGCGGAATATGGGTCGCAGGGGAGAGACCCCCGGGTCCTGCTGGACCGCAGCGCTGCGCGTCAGCAAAAGGCCCCATCTGGGGCTCCGTGTGTGCAATATGCTCTCAAAGGCTTCAGAACACACTGTGTGCAGAGAGAGAAGGCAAAAAGGAATGTGGATTTGCTCCCCACCCGGTGGACGTGGCAAAGGACAGAGTAGGCCTTGAACTTGTCTAGCAATTTTTTTTTTTTTTTTTGTCTTTTGAGGCAGGGTGTTGATATGCAGTTCAGGCTGGCCTCGAGCTCACTTTGCAGCCAAGGTTGGTCTTGAACTCACTGCAATCCTCCTGCCTCAGCCTCCCAAGTGCTGGGATTACAGGTGTGTGCCACCACACCTGGCTTGTTTTGTTTTTTTGAGACAGAGCCTTACCATGTTGCATCGGTTGGCCTCGAACTCACAATCCTCCTGCCTCAGCCTTTCCAGCAGTGGGATTATAGATAGGCACTACCAGGCCCAGCTTTTTTTTTTTTTTTAAATACATAGGAGGACATCATAGTATTCTTGAAATGAGAAAAGACTTCTTTAAATAGAATATAAAAGCTGCTATTGATTTTTAAACATGAACTTTACATCACAATTATATTCAAGGGGCTAGGGTGGGGCTCAGTGGCACAGCATGTGCCTGGCATGCAAAAATCTCTGCTGTAGGTCTTTGTTTGATTATCAACACTAAAGAATAAAAAGGTTAGATTAAGAAAACAAAAGGTTGTAGAGTGGGAGATTTTTTTATGACAAGCGTGTTGCCGACTCAGAGCAAGTGGAGCATATTCTCGGGCCGGGAAAGGACAGACTGCTCTATACAAAAAAGTGCGGCGCTTCCCACAGAGGGCATCCCAAGGCCAAGCAGCCCGTGAAAGGGGGCTCTGCACCATTACACATTAGTGAAATTTGGTTTAACGCTGCCACAGGAGGATTGGGTCAACATTCACAATGCCTAGCATCTGTTTAAAAAGGAATAGGCTGCTGGGCGTAGTGACCCACACCTCTAACCCCAGCACCCGGGAGGCTGAGGCAGGACCCCAGTGAGCTCCAGGCCAGCCTGGGCTACACAGTGAGTCCAGGACCAGCCTGCACTACATAGTGAGACCCTGTCTCTAAAAAAAGAAATAAAATAAAAACAGGCAAGAGAAGGACCACAAAAG
The DNA here is from genome assembly GCA_004027595.1 of Dinomys branickii. Taxonomy (NCBI): domain Eukaryota; kingdom Metazoa; phylum Chordata; class Mammalia; order Rodentia; family Dinomyidae; genus Dinomys; species Dinomys branickii. The sequence continues at coordinate 174,746 of PVLD010000067.1, forward strand.
GCAGCATAGGGAGGGGATGTAGTTGCTGGAAACAGACCAAGCCACAGCAACACGGTGGACCCGGATGGAGGCCTAGAGGCCATGACTACACGACCCAGACACAGAACGCGGCCCTGGGTGGGGCAGTGGAGAGCTCACAGAAGAGACCGGACCTGTGGAAACAAAGAGCCGGCACATGGAGGAACCCAAGCACTTAGTGAACGTGAAGACCACGGACATGGCTCCCAGATAATCACAGCGGAGCATTGCAGCTTCGCTGACATCCAGGGAGATGCAGGAGCAGCCCGACAAGAGGAGGAGGAGCAGGGTGGAGGAGGACCATGGCTCCCGGAATGGCTCAGCAGACAGGTGGCGACTCATCTCCACCCCCAAAACAGGAAGGGGGCAACTCCACAGCAGGGGAAAACATCCTTCTGACACAAAGGCGACTGCCCACTGTGTGAGAAGACTGTCAGACAGACCTTGCAGCACGCGTGTGACGCCTCCACAGGTTTTATTAACAGGCACCAGAAGCACGTTTTCCTAATTTTTCAGAATTCATCCCAAGCTTCACGAGGACAATGGGAAATTGTTGGGCAGAAAGAAAATGATCCCAGGTGGAAACCCCAATGCCTAGTGGGGAGTAGGGGAGGAAGCAGAAAATGGGTGGCAGTTATACAGGTATTTTTTCTTTCTTTCTTTTTTTTTTTTGGTCTTTTTGAGAAAAGATCTCACTATGCAGTTCAGGCTGGCCTTAGCTCTCGTAGCCCAGGCTGGTTTGGAACTCACAACAATCTTCCTGCCTCAGCCTCCGGAGTGCTGGGATTACCGGCATGTGCCACCACACCCAGCTGGGTGTTTTTTCATTTAGACAAATTCCTTAAAATGGAGACTGAATTGGATATTACCCCTCCCATCTCCAAACCCCCAGTTTGAACCCAACACAAAAATCAACTCAAAATGGGGCCACAGAGTTGGATTTCAAATCAGAAGCCATGAAGGAGACTTGGGGGTGGCAAATACACACATGAGAGAGGCTGGTCAGATGTCAGAGAAACACAAACCAAAACCACAACAGGATGCTACTCTAGACACGGCAGAGCAGCTACAGAAGAAAAAGGTAACGCGCAAACAGCTCACACTTTGGGGAGCAGCCCGGCAGTTTCTCATCAAATTAAACATGGATCTGTACGACTGCAATACTACTCCCAGGTTAATTTACCCAAGAGAAATAAAAACTGAAGTGCATATAAAAAACTATATGCACGGAGCACGGTGGCTCAGATCTATAATCAAGGCACTCTGGGAGGCTGAGGCAGGGGCATCAGGATGGCAAATCTCAGCCCAGCTTGGGCAATTTAGTGCTTAGTGAGACTTTCTTTCAAGAAAAAGGCAGGGTTTGGAGCTGGGGATATAGGCAATATGAAGGCCCTGGCCTGGGTCCCCAGTACTAAAAAAGAAGGAAGCCCAATAAGCAGCCATGTACAGAAGCTCCATGCATAATCACTAAACCCCCGCACCCTGCACAGGGCCACGACACACATACCAGGTGTCGCCGTGCAGTGGGGCTGCTTGTCATACGAAGACGGGACAGGGGACTGCACTGACCCTCAAAGGCTGAGACTGAAGGAGCACGGGCCGGCTAAGAGATCTTTGAGGGCCAGAGGTGGCAGCAGGGACCCCAAGGGTGAGGTGCGAGTAACAGCTGCAATGTGGTGTCTCCGCCGGTGTAAAGTACACTAGAAGGAGGCTGTCTTACTTACTTTTTCACGGCTGAGGCAAAATACCTCCTGACACCCAAAGTTAAATGGGAGGAAGGCTTATTTGGCCCATAGCTCATAGAGGTTCAGTCCCTCATCGGTGAGGCCCAAGGCAGGGTGGCCTGGGCAACGGTTCACGGCTGGCAGAAGGTAGCAGAGCAAGCAAGGGAGGAGGGACAAGCAATCAGAGATAAAAGTGGCCCCCTTTCTGTCTCTTACATCTCATCCAGGCTTATCACACCTTAATCCCAGCGTTGCACCATGAATCAACCCCAGCGTCACACACTCTAGTGTGGGCTGCCTCTGACAAAGCCCCACCTGTGACCGCAGGAGGCTTTGGGGGGACATCTAGGCACAAGCCGTAACAGAAGCTTTTACACCGCACTGGTTCTGAAAATGGGAGAAAATGTAATCCAGGTGAAGCATGGTAACCATGGTTGGGCTCACCACCTGTGAGAGGCTACAGGTGACGATGTCTGCCTGAGGACCGAGGACCAACAGAGAAGACAGAGGGTTCCGCCCTCTAAGCAGGAGCCCAAAGCACAGTCACCTCCACACACGGCCCAGAGAGGCACAGCCCTGTCACCACTGTCCACAGGGCGCCACCCGAGGAGAGGTGGTGGAGACAACGGCTGACAGGAGGAGCACCAGGGCGCAGGCAGGACCGAAAAGGAGGCTGGGGCAGCTGGGGAAGCCCTGCTCAGCCCTGGCTGGGGGCCGTCCCAGCTGGAGGCAAAAGCGGGGAGGGGAGAGGGAGAGGGAGGGAGGGGAGAGGGAGAGGAGGGGAGGGAGGGAGGAGGGATGAAGGAAGGAGGGAAGGAGGCAGGCAGGCAAGCTGGAGCAACTACTAATATCAAAATAGGCTTCAGAGATGCATAAATTCCGTAAAACACACAAATTACCATGACTGGAACAAGATGAAAGAGAAAAGCTGAATAGCTCTATGTCTAAGTAATATTGGTAATTAAAGTAAATTGTAGTTGGTAATAATACTGGTAATTAAATTGGAAATTAAAAACCTTCCCACAATTAACAACCGCCAACTCCAGGCTCAAGTGGCTTCACTGGTGAACCGACTCTTTCAAACGCGCAGGAAGAGCCATCAGGCTCCGTGAGGGAGCTCCTTTAGAGAACAGCAGAGAGCGTGGGGCCTGGGGGATACCCGGGACACCCCAGAAACAGGATGGAAACATGACAGTCCACCTCAGGCACTGACGACCTCGAGCCAACGCTCAAAAATCAGACCTGTGAGGCTGGGGCTCGGCTCCCCGTGTCACCTCCCCTGTGATCTCACAGCAGACCCGGCCCAGCGTGCTGCTGAGACACGTTGAGTCCAGACCTGCAGCGAAGCCCACAGGAGGAGCTGGCGCAGCCATGCAAGTGCTATGGCTGTGCCACTGGGCTCCAGGGACTCCGCTCCTGAGCCCGAGGCCAGCGCCGTCCACCCCCGCCCCTCCCATCCCACATGGAACAGAGACCCAGGGGTGAGAGGACGAGGCCGGAAAGGAACCCACGGAGCCATCAGCACTGGCACTCGACCTGGTGGGGCACAGGGACAAGGGACTGTAGGAAGCCTCGGGGACAGTGCAAGGTGCACACACACAGCAGGACCAAAATACACAGTGGTGTTTTGGTTTGTTTCATTGGGTTTTTTGACACAAGGTCTCACTATGTAGTTCAGGCTGGCCTTGAACTCATGGCCATCCTCCTGCCTCAGCCTCCCAAGTACTGAGATTACAGGCATGTGCCAATACACCTAGCTTGACAGCAAATGTTTAAAGTTCGCTATGGAAAGACACATTGATATTGATCCCCTCAAAACTGTCCCCCTTGCTTCTGACACACTTGCCCTGTTGTTCCTGCACTTTCTGAAGCAGCTCTGGAGTCCTCTCCCCCAAGTGTGCAGGGCGAGGTGGGAGTCGTGCTGCCTAGGGCCATCCCACAGAAAGGCAGCTCTCAGACCGCGGCACTGCGTCCTCCACCTCAGTCATGGACCTGGCACTGTGCAACCTCTCTCTTCCTCAAGGTCAAAATCACCATGAAAAGGAAACATCTAGAATCAACCCAGGACACTGAGGCAGCCACGATAGCACAACTCAGGAAAGAGGGCTCCAGAGCTGCTGCAGAAAGGACTTCGGGATGCATGTGCTCGAAGGGAGGGATGCATTTTACCGGGGCTCCTGGCAGCGCACTGTCTTCTGGAATCTACTCTCCTGTGTGTGGTGCTAGGGACTGAACTCAGGGCCTTGTGCATTATAGGCAAGCACTCTACCACTGAGCCACATCCCCAGCCCTGGAATATAATATTTTAATTTAAGCATTCCCTTCACTTTCTAACTGCACCCACTCCGTACAACAGCAGCTGCCTCCTTTGTGCTAATGGCACACACCAGGAAAGCAGGAGGGGGAAGCAGGAGATGAGGCCGAGAGGAAAGGAGAGAGGCAACCTCAGCGCTGCGCTCCAGGGAACTGATCAGCCACCACTGTGGCAGGTCACAGGGTGCAACACACAGCAGCCCGGAAGTGCAAACACCCCAGGGTCTGCAGCCCAGAGTGATGTGCTAAGTGACACGTGACACTGTCCACACTCCAGAATTTTATCCAGCAAAAGAAAACATGGAGCATGGACCAAACATGCAGCCAGTCATAGAAGTTCCATTGACCTGAGCCCAGAGCTGGCCTTTTAGAGAGAGGAAACGGAACAGGGGCCTCCTTGGAAGGTGACAAAAATGTTCTAAGTGGACCTGGGTGACAGTTGCACAGCCTGAGCACAGGGAGAACCAGAACTGCAGACTCTGGGTGCGTAACCTGTGTCGCCTGTGGCCTGTGGGCCCCATCTCCATAGGACTGTGACATGTGTGAACATCATTTGTGAAAAACTAGAAACCACCGTCTCAGGGTGGTGCCACGTCCAAGGGTCAGATTTCAGGCTACCCTGACAGACACCTCAGGGAGCAGCCACCCAACAGGAAGGACCTGGACACAGGAGACGTGCTGTCCACAAACAGGGACGCGGGGCAGGGCAGAATCCAGACAAGGCCCCTTGCTGGAGATGCATTTCTGGGGCGACCTGCAGAACAGCAGACGCCCAGGGGACACTAACGGGCCTTGTTGTCACCCCATGGCACACAGAAACGAACTCAGCGCAGACCACCAGCCAAAACCTAAGAGCAGGCCACACAGCTACCAGAACATGCACTCAACACACACACACACACACACACACACACACACACAGACAAGCGCGCGCGCGCACATAGACATGTATGCACAGCCCTGTGGAGGGAGCAACACAGGACCTCTGCACCCGGCCACAAGGGCACTGGCTGTGAAATGAAACACCAACAAACTGTTCTCCATCTAGATTAGGAAACTCTGGTCTTTGAAAGATACCTCTGAGGTCACAAAAACTAGGTCAGCCTGGGAGAGAGCATTTGATGAAGGACTTGTATACAAACTAGAGAATTCATACTCTTTAAAAGAAACAAAACCTCGGCAAGAATATTTGAAGACCTGGGCATGGTGGTGCATGTCTGTAATCCCAGCACTTGGGAGGCTGAGGCAGGAGAATCACCACAAGCTCAAAGGCAGCCTGGGCTACATAGTGAGGTCAAGGCCAGCTTGTACTACATAGGGAGACCTTGTCTCAAAAAAAAAAAAAAGAAACGAAACAGAGTATTTGAAGAAAACATCACATTAAAGTTATTAACATGGGAAAAGACCATCCACAGACAAGTACAGGGAAATGAAGCAGAAACCCCAAATGGGTGTCACCCACCCTGCCCCAGACAAGCCCATGGCGGGTGGCAGGTGACCACAGTGTGGCCGGGCTCCAGGCGGGTGCACAGAGCTGTCCTACCTCCCTCGAGGACACACGGCAGACAGGAGGTAAAAGGCACAGGCGGACCCAGCTGCTCCAGTCCTGACTCCAGTCAGGGACCCCACGCTGCAGCTTTTGTGACAGCCCGGCCGGGAGGCATCCAGTGTCTGTGCATCCATGCCGAGGAGGAGCACGCGGCGTGAGCAGGAAGCACAGTACACATCGCCCATGGACGTGGATGAACCCAACCAGAGTCCACGTGGAATGGCTATGCAAGGTGGGAGGATGGGAGGTCTGGGGGGGGGGACATGCCGGCCCCGACCCCCTCTCTACCACAACACCATCCTGACTGTGCCCAGCTTGCCAGCTCGAGCCCTCATGGGCGTTGGTGCTGAGGATGGGCACCCTGGCAAGCAAAGGAGGAAGGCAGCAATGCTGGCACACAGACAGGCACCCATGCCTTCCCATCCATGCCAGGGCCAGTGACCTGCGGGCCAGGAAATGCTCCTGGGGGTAACGGTGCTGCCACAAGCCCTGATGACACCTGTGCTGCAGGTCATTGGATCTCAACACAAGCTTAGGCAGAAGGGGCACCGGGTGCACGGTGTTGGGTACACAGGGAGCTGCTCAGAAGCTGGGGAGGGGCAGGGCCAGAAAGTGACCCCAGGGCCACTGGAGTGGCCACAACCAGGGTCTGAGGGACCCTTGGGGCAACCACACAGTGTTGTGGGACAGGTGCGTGACTGGTGCCTCTTCCACCTAGCTGGCCATGATGCAGGGTGTTGCTGGGTGGAAGGCGAGCTGCCACCCTGCAGCTGCACTCACCTGGGCTTGGAGCTCCTTGTGTGTGGACCATCCATGCCCAGGGCAAGGGGCAATAACAGCAGGGAGGGGGACTGCACACCCAGCTCCCCTCTGCCCAGCCCCCTCTTCTCTCGGGATCCCAGTGGCAGCCCCTGAGTTCTCATTGCTGCCAGGAATGGCCTCCAAGGGTGTCCCTGCCTGCTGGCCAGGCGGGACCTCCAGGACGGGGCTATTCTGGGCTGGGAGCGTGGGTGGCTGCCAGTAAGACCACCCCAGCTGGGGCCCTGCTGGCCACACCGCAGAGTCAGCTCATCTGTGGGAAGGGACCATGCCCAGGTTACCGCACAGGTGTCACTGGAAAGGATGGGCCCGGGTAGGACCAGCCGCTGTCTTTCTCCGGGACCCTGGGGTCAAGGCAGTGTTGGCTCAGAGTGTAGGGCCGGGACATTGGGCCTCTGCAGGCCAGGACCACACTCCAAAAGTGCCTTTCTAGTGTCCAGATTTGGATAGTGGGCTGAGGCCGCACACGAGCCCCTCATGGGGTCTTCCCCCTAAGTCATGGCCAGCCTGAAGCCAGATGCTGAGCTCACAGGACACCTGAAGAGGGATGTGCAAGGGACAGTGGAGAACTAGGAGCAGGTGGCCCCAGGGACAGGAGCAGGACTGGAGAGGGTGCTGCCACTCCTGGAAAGGGATCAAGGGTATGGCTGGCATGGACCTGGAGGCCAGAGTTTGTCTCAGTCCCTGGAAAGCAGGCCTTTGGGCGAGGGCCCTGAAGGACAGGGTTCTGGGAGGGTTGCCGCTCCTCTGCAGAGGATGAGACCTCTCCCCACTCACCTGCCCTGCCACAGGGGCTGGAGTCCCAGCCACCCAGGATTCCATACCTGCTCAGCACCCTGTGTACCCTCACAGTACAGGCCTGCAGCGCCAGGTGAGCCCAGACCCAATGCTGCCCTCAGGAAGGAGCCGCTCTGGCCGTACCACCAGAATAGGGTAGAACAGCAAAGGGATGCCTGGGACCTCACTGCCCCTGCCTGGCATTGGCCCCTGGCATCGAGGGATGGTCCCCCACTCAGCCCATCAGCGGGGCTGCAGGCAGGCATATTGTCGAGCCTGGGATACCATGTCTCAATGGGTGTGGGTGTGTGTACATGTGCGACGTGTGTGCTCACGCGTACGCTTCGCACAGCCGGGTGCCTTCATGTACGGTGCTCGCGGTTGCTGTCCCTGCACTCTGTTCCCAAGACCCTGCCAACCCCGTCCTGCACAAAGGACAACGCCCCATGCAGGCAGGGGCAGGCAGGGTGGGGACAGTGAGGGCCCAAGCAGTAGGTGCTGGGATGGCCTGAGGGAGCCTCTTGGGGCGGCAGCCATGACAGGATAAGGGCAAAAGGGACAGAGAGTCACAGGAGCCCTGAAGGAGGGCCGAGGCCCTCCCCTCCTTGTGCAGTGTGGGTCCTCTCAGTGTCCTGGGAATGCTGTCCATGGTGCCCAGCAAGCAGGTGGCCTGCCTTGGGGCCGCCTCACCCAGGGTACAGTGGGCGCTGGGCTGAGATGCTGGGGCCTGGCTCATCAACCTCTTGGCTGACAGGTGGGAAACTGAGGCAGGATGGAGTGGGCACCCCTCATGAGGTCCCACGTCCCAGAGCTCAGAGATGGATGGCGTCCTGCCCGGCTGCCAGCAGGCTGGGGTGGGCACGTCCCCAGAAGAGGAGCCGGGTGCAGGAGCCAGCCCGGGGCCTCCCTCCCCCAGCACACTCAGAGACGCCAGCAACGTCACTGCCAATAACCCAGATCTGAACCAAGAAATCTCACACCCTGCTCTGTCCCACTTACGGCTGGGCAAGGAGAAGGGCTGGGTGAGGAGAGCTGGCCGCCAGTGCCCAGTGTGTGAGGGGTGCGGGGGGCCTGGGGCCCCAACGCCCATCCTGCATGCATACTGTGCAAGACTGAGCCACCAGCTCCTCCGGAAACCCACTGAGGCTCACCAGGAACTGAGGACAGGAGCACTGCACAAGCCACCAACTGCCTCACTCGGGCAGTGCCCACTTGTCCCAAGGCCCATCCAGGCCGACTCAGGAAGATGGCAGCCCAGGCCCCTGGCACAGGAAGAAAACGCCTCAGCCCAGCCCTGGGGCCATAGCCTCCATGCTGCAGAATCCACACAAGACTTAACATCCCCTTGAATACAGAGGTGAAGAATCCACACAAGACTCAACATCCCCTTGAATACCGAGGTGAAGCAGGCTGAGAGCTCGGGGCAGGGCTGGTGGCTTCTCCAGGCTGAGCAGGCCAGGGTACCCAGGCAGATGCCGACACCCTGCCATCTAGTTTGCAGCCACAGTATTCTACAGGTGCCCGGCTGTGCCAAGGCCCGGGCTGGGTAGAGCTCCTGCTGCCCCAGGTGGGCAAGGCACCCTATGAGGGTGTGCAAACAAGTGGGAGGCACCCCACACTGCACCTCAGTGACCCCAGACCAGACAGGCCGGGGAGCCACGAGCACCATAAACCTCAACATTCCCCAGGGGAGCGCACAATGTCTGGCATCTCAAACTAGGGCACTGTGGGCTTCCAGGTTCCAAAGGGGTGTACCCTCCCTAGCAAAGCAGAACTGGGGGAAAGCTCAGTGCCCAACATTCTCTGCCCACCTGCTGGTGCCAGGACCAGGCAGGTGGCTACACAGGCAGGCGCGGGGGGTCTTGTTCCCAGGAAGACACCGGAGGCAGGACCAGCACAGGACCAGGCACTGAGGTTGGAGGCGGGGAGGGAGGGAGGACATGTGGGGTCCTGGGCGCTTCACACACAGGAGCGCAACGGCCTCAAGTGGCCAGTGGCTGGTCCACAGGCCTGAGGACCACTGAGACCCTCCGAATCCTCGTCTGCCCGGGGTCAGATGGGGCTCCTTGGCACACTCGCCTGTGGCCGGCAGAGGCCGGGGATCAGCCTTACACATGCACCACATCCTAGCTCCTCCACAGCAGGACTCCTCCCACCCGCCCTGGGGACCCTGGCCTGTACCCGCCATGGGCTGGCGAGTTACCTGCGTAGCTGCCCGTGGCCTTGATGTACATCTGGCCGTACTGCTCCTCCACCATGGTGTCGTAGGCCTCATCGTCTTCCTCATCTTCCTCGTTGTGGTAGGACGTGGGGCTGTCGGTGGCGGGCAGGCTGCTGGCCCCCGGACTGGTCCGCTCCCCCTGGGAGTAGGGCACCTGCTGGATGCCGGGGATGAGGGTGGCCAGGCTGGGCACCCCATAGTAGGAGACACGGGGCAGCTTGAGCGGGGCTGCACCGGCAGCCACCGCAGCCCCAGCAGCCACGGCCACACCATCCCGGGGTCCTGTCTCGAGTGGACGCTTGGAAGCCAGCCCTGGGCCAGTAGCTGGTGGCAGCTCCATGGCTTCATGTTTCACGCGGGTCAGCAGCGGGATGGGCACAGAAGGGGACACGACATAGGGGGTGGCGGCGGTGGCAGCCGGCTGCAGCTGGTTGCAGGGGCTCTGGGGCTCAGAGCTGGCGTCCTCGATGACAGCCGTCTGTGAGTCGCAGTGGGGCGAGCTCACCTTGAACATGAGATCAGTGCCACGCTCCACGATGTGCTGGATCTGGAGGAAGCCGGCTGTGTACATGACCACGAGCTGCTCGCTGGCCGCCATGGTGAGCTTGCCCGTGTAGCAGAAGGACAGGATCTGCTGGAAGCAGGCGGGCGGCACTGTGCCCGGCAGCTCGAATGCACTCTTGCTGTTGCCACTGAACAGGTCGCGGAAGTACAGGCTGCTGGCGGCCAGCACGGCCCGGTGTGCCTTGAAGGCCTGGCCCTTGACCACGATGGACACATCGCAGTAGAGGCCCAGCAGCCGCTGCTCATTCAGGCAGCCCAGCACAGTGTTCCCGAAGTTGGGGATCTCAATGTGCAGCATCTGAGACATGGCGGGCAGCGTGGCAGGCGGGCTAGATGCGGCGCAGGGCAGCCCGGGCGGGGTACATCTGCGAGGAAACAGGGTGGTCAGTCTCAGCCCATCCTTGCCCACCTCAGGCCCGGGTCACCCCACCCCACCCCTGTGATGGGCAGAGGAAGATGTGTCCTCTCCCGGCAGAACCCCCCCAGACAGAGGGGCCCCCAGTTTTTCACATCAGACCCAGGTTAGGGGACCAGCTGGAGGATCCCTCGCCACCTGAGCTGCTCCCAAAGACCCAGCTCTGCAGAAGACACGAGGAGGAGGCCTGGGCCTGCGGGGGCACAGGAACGGACTTGGGGGACAGCTTGAGTGACCTGGGCAGAGGCCAGGGCTTCAGCCAGGAGGGAGAGTCGCGTAGCAACTCCTCTCCCAGGGAAGAGAGAAAAAGTTCAAGGCTGCCGAGGAGCCCCCCCCCCCCCGCCCCTGCTGTAGGATGTCCCAGCAGGGGGTCGTCCTGGGTTTCCAATGTGCCTCCCTCTTCCTCCTGAGCAGGCTCGCTCCGGACCTTGGGGAGCTGCCCCTCCCTCCATCCTCCCTGCCCAGCCTCGTCCTCCCTGGGCAGGCAGGAGGGGCTGGGGGCTGGAGATGGGCTGAGGTTGCAGGGACCCGTGGCCGCCCCTCCACTCCTGCACCACAGCAGAGAGGCTCTGATGCACTCTAACCCCCACTACTCCGGGATCCCCAGCAGGAGCGACCCCAATCCGGGTCCCCAGGAAGCGGCCGGCAGGGACGCGTGGCAGGAGCTAGGGTTGGAGCCTGTCGCAGCCCAGTGAATGGGTGCCTGCCCCCCTCCAGGCCAACCCCTGCTGGCCCAGTCCCAGTCCAGGTAACGGAGGGGTCTCAGGAGGGTGCCCCGTGCGCTAGGAGGTGCAGCGGGCAGCCACTGTTTATCAGGCGACTATGTGAAGGGGGCGGGGGCTGGCCAGGGAAGGCGCTGGCCCAACTCTGCAGGGGCCCGCACAAAGGGCTGCTGTGTCCCACGGGAGGAAAGTGCGGGTGGCCGCAGAGGCGCCGGCGGGCCGGGGGGAGAAAGGCGGAGCCACTGCATGTGGGAGTCAGGCAGGTGGGCATCATGCTGGGGAGGCCCGCAGTGCCCCTGCTGCGGACAAGTTGCCGGCCTGGCCCGTGGGCAGTGCCGGTCACGGGGAGAGGGAGGAAGGACCTACCTTCAGCCGCTGTGGCCACTCACTCCGGCCGGGCAGGCTCCCCACGCGCCCGCCCGCCAGCCGTTCCCGAATGCAGCAAACGGGGCCGGAGCCCTGGGGTGGGGAGGGCGGGAGAGCTGGGGGGGCGGGGTGCCCGGCTCGCGGCCGCAGCTCAGCTGCACCCAGGCTGGCTCTCCCGGGCAGCGCGCAGCATCTCAATGAGGCGGCCGGATGCGGACGAACACTCAGGCAGCTCCGGGAATGAATAGCCGCCTTTGATTTGGGAGCTGAAGTAAATGCCAGCTCCCAGCCCCGGCTTTAAAAACAGTGGCGCGTTGGTGCCAGAGGAATGCGCGGCTCCGGGTGTTGGTGCAAGACAGACTTTTGATGACTCACTGCAATGCAAACAAAGATGGCAGAAATACTGTACTGTACGCGGGAGTGCTTCGCAGTGCCACGGCAACTCCGGCAGCCTGGAAATTTATAGTGCAGTTTTGCATATGAATTACCCAGTAAACTGCCTCCCCGCCACCCAGTGCAGCCCGGTGTCAAAGCATTTAAACTATTCCAAACAGTCTGCATGGCTGGCAGCCACGGCCGCCTCAACTCTTCCAGGGCTGTGTGAGGCTGGGCAAGGGGGCCTGGGAGCCCGGACGGAGGGGGGGCAGCTAGGTGAGAAAGGGGAGTGGCCATGGCCAGGGAGGTCGGAAGGCGTGGGAAGGGGCACAGCCTGTGCCCTGCCCATCTCAGTCACGATGCCAGGCAGCAGACCAGCAGGTCTCACCTCGGAGCCCCCATCCCCACCAGGCTCTTGAAGAAAAGAGCAACTTGGCCACACCGCTCTGGTCCCGTGTCCCCAGAGACATCTGGCTTGGCCCAGCTCTTTGCCGGCAGACTCTGCTCTGTGATGAAATCCTGTAGTGCCCATGGCCCCCAGCATCGCCCCATCCCACCATGGAGCCTTTTTTGGGGATGGGAGGGCCAGCAGTTCAGGGTCACATGGCCTGGGCTGTGAGGGCCCTAGGTAAACTACTGGAGGGCCTTGCCTCAGTTTCCCTGTTTGCCACCACCAGATATGGCCCCCAGAAGGAACATATTCCGGCCTGACATCTGCCACCCGACAGCTCACAGCAGAGAGCTCAAGGCCTAGCAGGGAGGCGACACCACCTGGTCCCTCACTCCCAGTGTCCCTTCTGAGCCACCAGTGCCCCGCTCATACCACCAGCTCAACTCCCAGACAGAAGCCCATGGCATGGAAGCGGCCCGTGGCCGGCACAGAGGCCCTCCATGCCTTCTCCACCTTCATAGGCCAGACACTCTCAGGTGACTCAGGGGCCCTGGGACCAGGTATGTGCCGGGGTCGCCACATGCAGCCTGCTAGGGTGGGAACTTAGGGCTCAGCGGGCCACAGCCTCCCTGAGCAGACCCTTCACTCTGGGGCCCTACTCAGCCACCAGGGCCAGAGCTCCCCAGGGCTGGGCGGCCAACTCAGCCACCAGGGGACAGCTGGGGAGCTGGGTGCTGCCCAGTGACACTGCAAAGGGACAGGAACCTGTAAAGTCTGCAGGCCACATTCCCTGCCAGCGGGGCCTCCCAGGAGCTACTGGCAGGGCAACCCCAGCCCAAGGCCATGATATGGGGCCCCCTGAGCCAGACAGAGGGGCTCCTCTGTGTACAAGGGACCCACCCCATGCATAGTGGGCAAAGGCCAGCAAAGGGCTCTGTGTCCTGGCCCCAGAGGGTGGCAGCAGCCCAGGGCTAGGCCAACCAGTGGCCAGGTCAACAGGAGAGGGTGTTTGAGGCCCCTGTAGCCTTGGATGCAGGCCAAGAGCTGGGGTCAGGGTGGCCCTGGGACAGGCGCTGAGCACGGATGGGCTCGGGGTGGTGCTGGTGGTGACCCACTGTGACCAGACAGGCAAGTCTGCGTGCATACCTCAGAGACCTGCGGCTGGCTTCCCCAGAGAAGGGGCCGTTGTTCCCAGGAGGTGACAAGGCTGCCCGCTCCCCGGGGACCCAGGACAACTGGCTCTTCTGCAGTGCTGTCCCCAGGCCACCTGTGCTGGCAAGAGTGCTGCCTGCACCTGGCCAATGAGGACCGGACAGGAGCTGGTTTTAGGTTGCTTTCTTAGAAGCCTCCGTGGGGCAGGAACAAAGCTGAACTTTGGGAGAAAAGAATCAACCAGACCTGGCTGGCGCTGCCCAGGCCGGGAAAGCAGGCCACCAGGGGCCAGGCCTGGTGCTACAGCCGGCAGGGTCTTGGGGGGGGGTTCACTGCATCCCCCACAGCGTCATTTGGCCAGGAACCACAGACTCAGCTCTTCTATGCCTCAGTTTCCCTCCTCAGTGCCCAATGAGGCTGCATGCTCTGCTTCCCTCCACAGTGAGACAACCGGTTTAGGAGGTTTTTGAAGGAATCTGAGAGCTCTGTTTATCTTCAAAGCCTCTGCTCCGGGGAACTCCCTCTCCTAATGCCCTTCACAATGGAACTCACTTTGGGAAACCTACGAAAACAACTCAAATCCCAAGTCTAGATCCCACTGTTGTGCCAACCCTAACCTTCATACACACACACACAGGAAAAGCTGGGTGGCAGGAAGGTGGGGTCTGCATATGATTCCTGGGGGAAGCGGGGTCTGGACCTCCAGATGGCTAAGAGGAGCGTGACGGGGCCAGGCTGGAGTGGGGCCTGCACCTCCACACCCCTGCGCTGCAGGGCCGGTGCAGGCGCACGGCAGGGATGCCCCGCAGAGCCCAGTCCTGAGGCAGGGTTCAAACAAACACACGGGCATTCGGGCATCCGGGCACCTGGGCCTGGCTGCACAAGGCTCCCCAGAGCCACCCCACTCCCCACGCCGGGTGTGGACTGCAGCGATGCTACTTTCACTTCTATAGGACTGCTACCAATGAGGGAGAGGAAGGCGAGATAAATAAGATCGTTCTGCAGGATTTAATTTCACCAATCTAATAAGAGGGTCTGGACCTCGACAAAAGCACAGGCAGCACACTGGGGAGGGAGGGGGCTGTCTTGGTACCAGAAACGTCCTCGGGTGTCCAAGCCCTGCTCCTGAGGAGGAAGACAGCCTACAGTGCAGCAGACACTCGGGGTTCAAGGTGGCATCACCCCAGGACTCCCCAAGTCAGCAGGACAGAAGAGCAGGTTGGGCCCAGGAACTGCAGGAAACGCTTCACACTGTCCAGAGCTGGTGAGGTCACAACAGCACCGCCTGGCTAGGGGTCGCAGGGATAAGCAGGGCCCAGGCTGACCTCCTTGTGGGCAGGGCCTGTGTTAGGCCCCCAGGAGGAGCTGGGTAGGCACAGGGTTAGGACCTGAGGTTTGCACTGACTCTTCAGCAGCCCCGGGGAGAGCCAGGCCACCCAGGCCTCAACACCAATGGACTCGCTGGCCCCCACCAGGACAGGGGCAGGAGGGGCAGGGGCTGCAGGCTGGGGTCTCGGCTGCCACCGCCCCCCAGACCCCCCAGGCAACCCATGACTGGTTGGGCTAGTTGGTCTGCCTCTCCTCCAGGGGGTGCAGAGGGGGAAAGTGAGGCACTGAAGGCCAGCCCCTGCAGAGGTCTAGGAGCCGCTGGACTTGAGCACCCGACCACCACCCTGGCTTGCTGCACTGGCCCCAGAATCCCCACCATCAAATCACAAGACCTAAAGGAAGAGCCTGCCAGCTCAGAGATCCCACCTGGGTCACCCAAAGCCCAGCAGGGCCGTTTGCAGACTCCTCGGCCCCTGTAGTTGGTGGAGGAGAGCCCCCGAGTCCTGGGTTGGGAGTCCCTGCCTGTCCCGCCCCCCCACACTACTAAGGTGGCCAGGTGGGGAGGGGGCTGCCTGGAGGAGGTGCCCATCCTGCTGTGCCCAGCAGGCCCCTGGGTAGCTCCACCTGACCGCAAGCCTGGACAGCAACACCACAAAGCTGGTTTTAACTGTACTAACAAATGTTTGCCTGGAAGCTCACTTGGTTTTTTTTTTTTTTTCCAGAAGGAGTGGGCAGTGTGCCAGGAGTTGCAAATTCAAAAATCTGCTCCTCAGTACCCCCACCACCAAGTTCCCAGAGAGGACGTGGCCGGGGGAGCGGCATGCGCACAGAGCACGGGTGGATGGTGGGGTCCCCAGGTGGGGACCCAGCAGCACCTGGCCAACAGGTCACTCGTTGCTGAGAGTCACCCTGCGCTCACACCCGGGAACTACCCCGAGCAGGTGGCACCTGCAGGCACCAGCTGCCCTGATGCACGGCCAGGCTCCCCCCACCAGGATGACTCCCACGTGTGGCTCAGAGCTGAGCAAGGTCCCATGGCCCACCCACCCCACCCGCCAAAGCACACCCTTCCAGGCTCCCGTGGCCAGGAACGGTTCCAGAAGGTTTCCAAAGATTTCAGCAGTGTTTAGAGAGGAGCTGCAATCTCTCGCTCACCAGTATTTGTAGTTTAAATAACAGGAGCGTGAAGAGTGTCTCCCCTCGGGGACCGTTTAGTAAGTTAAAAAGCCAGCGCCAGCCCCATTTTCATGGAGCCCCCCTGCCCTCCTCGGCAGGTAGGGTCTCCCTGCTCCGGCTGGGACACCTGACAGTCGCTTGCACGCAGGGTCTGGGTGGGCAGCTGGCCACACCTGTCTCCCTCCTGTGGGCCCAGAGCAGCCAGGACCGGGACCTTGGGGACCCTCAGCAATGGCCAGGTCCCCAGAGCAGCGGTGTGCAGCACTGCGGGGCAGTGGGTGTGGGGGCGTCCAGTGCGTGCTGGGCCACGGGTCTCCCGGCTCTTCACAGACAGCGCTTCCCAGCACACCCATCTTTAATATTCATAGCTCTCCTCATCTGCATACCATGCCATAAATAGTTGGAGGCGAGGTAAGACACAAAGATCCCCTGCATTCCTAATTATGCTTAAAAATCTAATGTAAATCAGAGCGACACAGAAGTACTAAATCAGCCGCTGGTGGGGCGACGTGGCTGAGGAGAGGCCACAGGAAAGGGGCCGCCCCACCTTCATGCCCCTGGCAAGGTCCCCTGGGCCGTGCTCTTGGCCCAGCCTCACTGTGTGCACCCTGACTGGGAGGGAAGGGGGAAAGCCCACTCCAGGGCCGACAGGCCTGATGACACCGGGCAGCCCCACCCCAAGCAGGTGCCAGGCTTGCTGGCTTAGGGCAGGCAGCAGGGGACCTGTGGGGTGGCGCTCAGGCCTCATCCCTGCACCCTGTGTTTACCATCCGGACCCAGGCTGCCTCGGTTCAGAGATCAACGACAGCACCACTGATTCTCAGTCCACCCTGGCCCCGCTACAGGGCAGGACCAGGGAGTCCCCGGCAGAGCATGCAGGGACCAGGGGCAGCGTGGGATAGTAAGGGACAGCACTGGGTGCCTGGGTTGGTCTGGCTGTGGGGACCACAGGACAGATGGGGTAGGGATGGGGCAGAGGTCACACAGCGTGGCCCAATCTGGAGTCTGCACAGTAGCCCATGGCCCAGACCCTGGGTAGCCTGAAACGCATCGCAGGACCCCGGGGGCATCTTGCTGGGGCTCCAGGGCCCCCCAGCCAAGCTTCCACCCAGGGAACCCTGGGCCCGGACCACATGAGGGGAAGCTCTGAGGCAGCGCTGACTCCAGACCCAGACTGGGTGGCACTCTCTGCAACCTTGGTGGAGCAGGGACATTCCCGGCTACCTGGGAAGAGGCAGAAAATCGCCAATGTACCAGAGGGCTGCGTGCCCAGAGGAAACGACAGTGGAGGGGCAGCATCAACCCCAAGGCCCCCCACTGGGACCCTGCTCTGTGCAGCTAGGAGACCAGAGATGGGCCTCCAATGCAGCCCAGGTCCCGAGTCCCCACCGAGCCCCTCTCGGGCAGTACCCAAACCCACTGCCTGCCTTCCTGGGCACTTGACAAGCACCCCAAGTCCAACCCTGGTGTGGCCAAGACCTGAGCTGACTTCCTGTCCAGGAGTAGGGAGCTGCTCCTGCTCTTCTCAGAGGGCACTGGGTAGGCTCCTTGGGGTTCTGCAGGAGGCGCTGGCCCTGGTGACACACTCGCCATCAGGAAGGGTCGGGGAGATGCCTGCAGCCCGCATCTGCCCTGGCAACATGCCCAAAACTATTTTTAAGCCCATTTACTAGAAATCCCACCAATTAAAGGTAATATGGATAATGTGGCAGAATCCTAGGGGCCAAATAAAAGCTGCACATAATCGTTCTCATGCTCCGCTCCAGTGCAGACCTGACCACAAACCCCAAGCCTCCTGGGCTCTCTCACAACACCCACAAATCTTGTGTGAGGGAAGCTGGGGTCCCACCCAGGCTCCAGAACCCTTGGGAGTGTCCACGGGGCTGGGGTGCCCTCGGCCGGCCACACAAGGTAATCAGGAACTGAGAGATGATGCCGTAAGTGCAAGCACCTGCTTCGCAGTCTGCGCAGCTGGTCACTCCAGGGGCTCTCAGCAATGGCTGACAGCTCTCCAGAGGAAGGGCAAGCCCCACCCCAGGGAAGATGGCCAAAACCCTGCCGCCTCAGAAGGGGCCGGCCCAGGCCTGCACCCCACACAAACCAGGGTGCTGGAGGCCAGCTGTTCAGCTGGGGTTGCCACAACTAACAAACCAGGAGAGACCAAGCTACCAGGACAAGCTGGTCAGGAAGAGGGGGAGTGACAGGCCTTGTGTGGGATCTCGAGAATCAGACCCAAAGCTTGCTGTAGGAGCACACACCTGTAATACCAGCACCCTGGGAGGCTGAGGCAGGAGGATCACAAACTTAAGCTCAGCCCTAGTAACTTAGTGACTTGGCAAGATTCTGTCTCAAAACAAAAAATAAACAAGGGCTGGGGCTCTAGTGTATACAAAGACTTTGTGTTTAAAATCTAATACTGACATAAAACAAAAGACCCAAAACAACACAAGAGGGCAGGGTGAGTGTCTATCCTGTCATCAGACACCCCACCAGGTCTCCGCGGTGCATGGGAGGGCAGAAGGACAGAGAGACAACAGGTCACTGTCAAGCATAAGGTGTGGAAGACATGCCGGGTGGCACTGAGTCTCTGGAGGCCCCGAGTCAGCCCACCTGAGCGCCGCCGTCCCCATCCCATCCACAGGAACTGTGCAGGTCCCTGGCAGCCCCCAGCCCGGATCCCTCCCGCACACCCTGGATGCCCGCCAGCCAGCCTCTACACACAGTCCCCAAGGCAACTGAGGGATGTGCCCACGCAGGCAAACAGGAACCAAGAGGGGGCTGCATGTGACCCCACCCTGAGGCCACTTCACAGTGTGAGGACCAGGGTCCCACAGGTAGGACAGAGCTGGCACGAGGAACACCACAGTACGGGGCCAGTGCTCTCTGTGTCTGGGGCAGAGGCCCCACGGGGCCCCTCCAGGGCAAGCCCTGATCCGGAAGGAGGATCAAAGAAGTCCCCCATGAGTAAGGCGGGAGGCAGAGGCAGGATGTGCTGGCTACAATGAAGGGTGGGGGTGCTGCACCCCAGGCTCAGGGACAAGCTGGGCGGTACCAGCGTCCACTGCACCTGACCCTGCCCTGACACAGCAGGGGCAGACAGAGAAGCCCACTGACTTGGGACAGGAGGGCAGGGTGTGTGGGGTAGTGATGATCGTGGGGTACCCTGGCAGCAAGGGGCTGGCCGTTTACCTCGGCTCTGTCAACCCACATGTGGGCGTCTCCACTGTCCAGCAAAGATGTGCGCGTCCTGCCTCTGCCCCCTTGCTGGGCACAGCTGCTCCTGCCCACCTGACCACTTCCAGGTCTACTGCCCCAAGTGGTGCTGGGCCTTGCGCACACTGGGCTAACACCACTAGGCTGCACCCCGGCCCTTTCTTTCCTCCTTCCCCCTACCAGATGCAGTCGGCCTATGTTGCCCAGGCTGTTCTAGACCTCCTGGGTGCAAGTGATCCTCCTGCCTCAGCCTCCAGAATGGTTAGGACTAGAGCTGTGGACCCCTGTGCTCGGGTCTCCATTGACTTTCTAAACATTCCACAAGGACAGACACCCACAGAGACTTGCCAGCCACAGCCGCCCGGCTGCGCGGCCAGCTGAACCCAGGCCTATCTCTGCATCTCCTCGCTGGCCGTCAGCAGCAGACCTCGCCGTCACTGGCTGGCTGTGTTTTCACTGTCCCCTCTACAGGCTGTTCCGGCCAAGGCTGTCTGTCCCTCCGCGCCTGTCTGGTCCGGGCTGTGTCCCGCTTCCATTTAGGCCCAGGCTGGGCAGATGCCAGGCCCCTGTGAGCCGGCTGGGGCACCTGTGCAGTGGCCGGGCCTGCGCAGGCCTGAGAACTATGTGGGGACCCAGTCCTGCCCCCCCACTCCCCTCCTGCCTGCCCTGTGAGCTCCTCCCACCCCTTAGGGGGCCTTTGCTCTCTTAGACCACAAAGCCCCTTAATGGGCTGCATCCTGGCTGGATGGTAGGTAAGCAAAGGCTTTTAACCTCCACTCCAAACTTCAATAGCCTTTGTGTGTTTGTGGGTATTAACGCTAATTCCTGCACAGCAAACAAGGTCAGGTAACACCAACACTACCAAGCAAGGCCCCTCGGCTCTCCTGCCTCCCAGCTACCCAGGAAGCTGAGGTGGGAGGAGCCAGTGATCCCAGGAACTCAAGACCAGCCTGACAAAAGCGCTCCAGGCTGGGCCTGTCCCTACCTGGTAAGCATCATCCCCCACCAGAGTAAGACAGGGACCCCATCCTCCTGCCTCAGCCTCCCAAGTGCTGGGATTACAGGCATGTGCCACCATGCCCAGCAGTCAGCTGATGGACGAGACACTGGGCCATCACAGGATGTAAAGCCGTCCTCTCCTAACGGCGCTGGGCCACACAGACATCCACACAGGACACAAAGGGCCCTGCCACGCGGCCTGCCCTGTGGGAATGAAACCGTCAAACTCTTTCAGGAAAACACAAGAGAAACTCTTGGGCAGGAGCTAAGCAATGGGTCTTTAGATACCAGAACCCAAATTAGACTCCATCAGATCAGACGTTTGCACTCCACAGGGGCCAAAAGAAAGTGAAGAGACGGCGAAGACACAAGGGAGGGTGCATCTGCCAATCGCCTTTCTTTACTTTGGTTCTGTTTTTTGTTGGTACTGCGGGCTGGACACAGGGCCTCACAAACTTGAGGCAAGCAAGCTGCACCCCAGAACTTACCTCTGCCTCCTTTGTTGCCCAAGCGGGCCTCCAACTCTGGGCCCTCCTGCCTCAGCCTTCTTAGTAGCTGAGAGTACAGGCATGTGCCACGGAACCTGGCTTGCCGATCATATTTTTGATGAGGCTTATAGGTAGAGTGTATAAAGAACTTAGTCCAGGCATGGTGGCACACATCTACAAACCTAGCACTTGAGAGGCTCAGGGAGGCAGAAGGATCGCTGTGAGTTCAAGGCCACCCTGAACTCATAGTGAGACCCTGCCTCAAAAAATAAAAACAACAACCAAAAGATGCGAAAGGTTTATTTGATCTGAAAAGACACCAGAGTGTAACAACAACGCAAAGAACTTTGGCAGCTCAACAATAAAAATCTAAGCAGTTCAGTTACAACTCAGCAACACCTAAAGAGACATTCCACCAAAGGTCAGGCGTGGTGGTGCATGCCTGTAATCCCAGCACTTGGGAAACTGAGGCAGGAGGATCATTGCAAGTTCAAAACCAGTCTGGGCCACAAAGTGAGCTCAAGGCCAGCCTGAACTGCATAGTAGGACCCTTCTCAAAAAGACAAAAATAAATAAAACACAATAAATAAAACAAAACCAGGGGCTGAGGGTGTAGCTCAGCGGTACAGTACATGCCCAGCTTGCACCAGGACCCGGTTCCAGCCCAGGCAGGAAAGCCAGAGAGAGGGAAGCAGAGAGGGAGTGAGGGAGGGCCAGAGCATTAACCAAGGTGGGAAGGTAACACACAGCACTGTGGAAGAGAAATGTCTTCTTCTCTTCTGGGACTGCCCAGAACAGGTGATTTATAGACATAAATGATTGGCTCACCCAGAGCCAAGAGAAGTGGGGGTTCCAAGGGGCAGAGTAGGCAGGTGGTGCTGCTGGTATGGAATTTTTTTTGGAGTGACAGAAATGTCTTCAAATTGATCAGCGACGGCTGCACAGCCCCTAACATGCTAACAGCACCGAGCCACACAGCTTGTGAAATTAGGACCCTGGGGTGCACTGTACAGTATGTTGTTTCTAAAAGGAAAAATCTACCCATAAATCAACGTGAAATTTTCAAAAATTCAAGTGGCCACAAGAAGGCAGGAAAAATAAAAAACAAAGAACAAATGAAATAAAAACTAAAAGGCAGACATCAGCCCTGCCCCAGGGACAGTTCTGGGAGTGCTAAGGGATGAATGTGCCGTCCGATCAGGCCAGGATACAGGGCCTGGGTCCACCTTGAGGGCTGCGGAAGAACCAGTGAAATTAACAATATCTCCAACCTGTGCTCCCGTCCAGGAGGCAGCAAAAAGAAAATTACACGAAAAGGCGAAGACTCAGAATGGCTAAGACAGCTGGAAAGAGCATCAAACAGGAGGAGTCCGGCACGGAGAGGGCACCCAGGGACCCTGCAGGCTAGGCTAGTCGGCGGCAGCAGCTTTGCAGCAGACACACGGCCGGCCTCACGTCGTACGTGCAGTCGGAAAACGGAAAATACCAGGATGCGGAACTTCCGCTTGGGAAAAGAAGCCGTAGACTGCGTGGACGTGGGGGCAGAGAGCACGAGGCAGCCCCACCCACTGCCCATCAGGTACCGGAGGACTCAAAGGACTCAGTCACAGGGATAAGTCTGCACCCCGGGGTGGGCGAGGGGTGCCTTGGTGAGACCCCACTGCAAGCCTGTGCAGCCATCAGGGGGGTCGGTCAAAAGAACACCACAAAGAGACCCCTTCTCTAAACAGCTTTAGGGAGCCAGGTCCACATGCCATAAAATGCACCCCTCAGGGCTGCCCATTGCCTGGCAGGCAGGAGGCCCTGGGTTCTACCCCCAGAACTACAAAATAAGAAAGTAGAAGAAACACGCTGGGTGCATGCCTATAAGTGGCAAACGCCTGTGATCCCAGCACTTGGGAGGCTGAGGCAGGAGGATCACCAGTTTGAGGCCAGCCTGAGCTAAGGCCAGCCTGAACTTCACAGTGAGACCTGGTCTCAAGGAAAAAAAAAAAAAAAAACAACTTATCCTCTTAGAGTGTACCCCATTCCTTTTTGTGGTCAAATAATATTCCACATATGGACATAACCACAGTGTATGCTTAACCATTTACCCTGAGATATTCACAGCAGCACATGGATCTATGATTACATCCAAAAAGTCTCAAAGAAAACCAAAAGGTAAGTGTTGCTCTGTGGTGTGTCAGCTTAAAATTTCTCAAGGCCTTAATTTAATCACCAATAGCAACAGCAATGTTAGTCAGTAAGCAAAGTCTGAATCACTTATAAGTACCGGAACAGAGCGCCTGTCAGGAAGCAGAGCTAACGCATGAACTCTGTTCTGCAGTACTGGGGATCACACTCCAGAGTGTGCTAAGCGGCAGCCCCACTCCCAGCCCTGTGTTTACTTTATGGCCCTGCGCCCTTGAACTTGGCTAAGATTTACTTTTGCTGGGTTTTTTTTGTTTTTTGTCTTATCGGGACAGGGTCTCACTACACAATTCAGGCTGGTCTGTCAGGGTAGTCTCGAACTCAAAATGATCCTCCTGCTTCAGCCTCCCAAGCACTGAGAGTACAAGCGTGTGCCACCACAGCCAGCTTTTACTTTTGCTGACTTAAAAGCACTTGCCTGGTCACTCTCCAAGGTGTCAAAGGCATGTGTATGGCACGCATGTGCGTGTGCACAGCCCATGTGTTCATACATGTGTGAAGGCATTGTGTCAAGTATGCCATCTGCACGGTGTGCTCAGACACTTCTTCCTGCCACCTTTGGGTCCGTCTCGGGGAGAAGTGAGCTTGGAGGCCACTGGCTCTGTGTGCCGGGCGGCACTGGCAGGAGGCGGGAGGGTCAGAGCCAGCTGAGGAAGTGTTTCGTCCTCAAGGGAAAGACACAAAGGAGCACTGAGGATGATAAAGGGCAGAAGCTGATGAATGGAAAACTGCAGAGGACTCGCAGGCAGCAAGCTCTGTTTACAAACCCTGTTTACCACCCTGTTTACAAAACCTGCACATGATGAGCCTGCAGAGACACCGGCGTGTGTTACGGCGTGTGTTACGGTTTGGGGAGATATGCTCCGTTCTGGTGTGTGCGTTCGTAATTCTTTTCTTTTTTAGCATCCGAGAGTGAACACAGGGCCCTTGCACTGGGCCACGTCCCCAGCCTGTTCTTTTTATTTTGAGACACTAAGTCATTAAGTTTCTAAGTTGTTCAGTTGCTCAAATTTGCAACCCTTCTGCCGCAGCCTCCCAGAGCGCTGGGCTTGGGTAGTAGTTGTGCACCAGCAAGCCCGGCTCATACTTGTGTTACAGGTGCTTCTCTGTGGCTGTGTTCACATGAGTGTTTCTGTGCACCAGAGGATGTGATAACTGGTCTACTCCAGGCCGGGCCCTCACCTCCGGCTCACCCAGCTAGAAACTAGTTCTCCATTCCTGATGCAGGTCGGGTTCCCCACAGAGGTATTTTTAAGAGTTCTTAAAACATCTGTCCCAGGCTAAACACACAGTAGCTAGCTCTATCTGCCTCCCTGGGTTCGCATTGCCAAAGCCTGGGGAGCCCTCAAGTCACACCCTGGTACAGCCACCCTCAGTCCCCCGCCTCAGCCTTCAGGCTCCCTAGCTGTAGCTTGGTTGCACAGCTCCCCCATAGTAGCGAGTGGCTGGGTCTGGCTGGGCTGTGGGGACAGCAGAGCTGTGGCCTCCGGGCCTGTGGCACTGCCCACCCCACCCACCTGCTTCAAGGCCTGGCACAGTGGCCCTGGGGAACACATTGCTTCCCCCCTGTAGCACCCAGTGACCCGAGCCCAGACCACACTTCCCTGCAGCTGGGGACTCGCAGGGACAGAGGCAGTGTGGAAGCACTGAGAGTCAGGCGGCTGGCCCAGGAGGGTTCTGCACCTGCAGTATCCCCTTGCTGCCCAGTAGGACACCCGGGCAAAGTACTCCTAGCCACAGGGGCAGGAGGACCTAGGGAACATGGGCTTAGCCACAGCCCAGGTCCCCAGCAGCCTGGCTCGGCAGGGCAGCACAGCCTCCTGGAGCCCAGCCCCAAAGACCCGGCCTGCCCCCCTCGTCCGGGGACCCTGAGAGCGCAGGGGTGCCATGGGGCGCCTTGGGCAGGAGCATGCTTCCCCCGGGAGCGGATGTCCCGTCACTGTCACTGAAAGCTGCAGCCCGCACCTCTGCGATTCCCTAACGGTTCCCGCGGGAGCACTGAAGGTAAATATGTTAATTTGACTTCAATCATGGATTTTTTTTAAAGCACTCGCTATTATTACTTTAGGGCACAGAGCCTGAAAACCGCTCAGGTGTGTGCACCTGCCCCCTGCTAGAGATCGCCAGCTCTACAGCAGCCGCAAGGGGCTGGAAGGGAGGGGGGCACCGGCCCAGGACACACAGTGGGGTGGGGCCTGGCAGGATTCCCACTCACATGGCTGGCACCCACAGGCTAGGGTGGCAGGCAGCAGCCCCAGGCCTCTGGGTGGGGCCCCGTCCTTCAAGCACCAGGCTCCAGCTGGGACCCAAGGCTGCAGAACAAGGGCCACAGCCCCGCCTCTCTCTGGCTGAGGCTGCCAGCGGCCCAGGAACAAGACACCATGGCTGGGCCTCAACTCTGATGGTGGAAAAGCCATCTGGCCCTCAACAGAGCTTACAAGCCATCCCAAAGGCCCAAAGCACTGGGCCCCTCCCTCAGGCACCCCAGCATTGCTGCCCCACCCTGCCCTGGCTGGGGGTACAGCCCCTGTCCCTCCCCACACCTGGAGCAGTGTGGTTACCAAAATTCTGGGGCTCTGAGGTTGAGAGCAGATGAGGCTCCTCCCATCCAGCCTGCCATAGGCTCATCCTGTGAAGACCAGGGCTGTTCCCTGCAGTGGTTCTTGGAAATAGGGTGCATCTGTAGCACTGCAAATGGGCCCCCTGCCATGGGGGTTTCTGAGGTTGGGTGCTGGGGGAGCCCCTGCTGCAGGCCAAGGGTAACCCTGTGCCACAGGGCTGCACTGAACCATGTGGCACCCAGAATGGCCATGACCCTGTAAAGACCAACACTCACCCAAGGGGTTCCCAAGTGCAGGCACCCACACCAGGGGTGCCAGGGACGCCCTTCCCTAGCATCTCTATGCCTGGGGCAGCCAGAACCCCACGGAGGTCCCTGGAAGCCCTCAGGGCGGGCCTGTAGTGGGGCCTTAGAGTCAGCCCCATCACCAGGTCCCACCCCACAGTGCACAGAACTGAGGCCACCAGGACTCAGGTGGACACTTGCTTCTGGGTATGTGGTATCAATCCCAGGGCATGCTGCAGGGACAGGAGACACAGACCACCAGACTCTGGCAGGCAGGAGGCCCTGGGTTCTATCCCCAGAACTATAAAATAAGAAAGTGAAAGGAACATGCTGGGTACATGCCCAGAAGTGGCACATGCCTATGATCCCAGCACTTGAGAGGGTGAGGCAGGAGGATCGCCAGTTTGAGGCCAGCCTGAGCTACAGTGAGTTCAAGGCCAGCCTGAACTTCATGGTGAGACCTGGTCATGGGAGTGACAGGCCCAGGACAAGCTGGGGCAGCAGCCCCCCTAGTGCCCCCCTACCCCCAGCAATCAGCAGGACCCAGGCTTGCTTCTTTCTGTCCCCAGGGAGGGCAGACACCCGGCCACGAGTAGCAATGTCTCCTGCCTTCCCCTTGGTTAAACTTGGGCAGCTGTGTGGAGAGTTGGGCGGTTCCACCCAGCTCTCATCCACCACACTGAACAGCGTGAGGGCCACACTCAGTGTCTTGTGGCCCAGGTAGCTTCTGCCCCCTAGGTGCCCTGCCAGCAACATGAGCGTGACACGTGGGTCCTGGGTGACAGAGGGAAGTCCCACGGGCAGAGCCCCTTTGTGACACCGCAGCTGCCAACACAGAGCCATCCCTTCACTCTTGCCCAGAGGGAGACTGGTGGCCAGACACCGGGGCTGCAGTTGGAGGCTGTTGTCCTGCCCTTCCAGACCACAGCTTGGTTAGCATCTGGGTTGTCTTTATTTTGCTGTTTTCTTGTGTTGGAGGCTCACTATGATGCCCAGGCTGGCCTTGAACTCCTGAGACTCAAGTGATCTTCCTGCCTCAGCCTCCTAAGTACTAAGACCACAGGCACAGCCATGGTGCCCACCTGCACCAATACTGAAAAGCAAAGTCTCTGTAGATGCACTTCATCTGGTTGCAGCGAGCTACTGCTGGGTTTAGGGTGGGCCGTGACCCAGGCACAGCGTTCTTCTCTGAGACAAATCTGACATGGGACTGAGGCTGCTGTGGTTCAGCCTTCCAAGCTCTAGGCCAGAGCCCAACCCCTGGGCAAGACACAGGTGGCGGTCCTGGGACAGTCTATGTGTGAGAGAATTCCTGCTCATCATTGTCGCTGGTAGGAGGGGACCACATGCACATGGCCTATGCACCCCCAGCCCCAAGGGGAGCAGGGAAGCAAAGGTGCCACCCAGCCCTGCCCAGGCAGCTCCAGGGAGGCCAGAGGGGCGTGGCCTCATGCAGCAGCAGAAGGCATCCCTTTCTAGAATACCTGGTCCCGAGTGACCTTGACATTGCCCGCCACTCTACCGCTTCCTCCTTCCAGCCAAGGACCCCACCTGTGATGCTCCTGCCCACGCCATGACATGTGTGCCACCAAGCCAGCACAAGGGTGGGGGCCCGCATTCAGCCAAAATGGGCTGGACACAGAGTCAGGGTGTGGAGGCTGAGGGGACCAGGGAACCAACTGCCCAAGCTCAGGTAGCTGAGGAGGTGCAACCCACCAAAGAGGAAGGAGGCCAGGTGCAGTGGCCATGCCTGTCATGCCAGCACTTGAGAGGCTGAGGCAGGAGGATTGTTCCAAGTTCGAGACCAGCCAGGGCTACTGGGCTATAAAGTGAGCTCAAGGCCAGCCTGAACTTCATAGAAAGACCCTGTCTCAAAAAGACAAAAAAATGGGCCAGGGATATAGCTCAGCGGCATAAGCGCTTGCCTGGCAAGACTGAAGTCATGAGTTTAATTCCTGATACCAAAAAAAAAAAAAAAAAAGACCCTGCATCAAAGTGAAAAAACAAAAGGGCTGGGGATGCAGCTCAGTGTAAAGGCTCTGGGTTCATAGACACACACACACACACACACACACACACACACACACACACAACCATAGGTGAGCCTTGAAGCCATCGTGCCAGGCAAAACCAGCCAGGCACAAAGACCACCCTCAGGTTCCGCATTCATACCCTGCAGATCCCAAAGGGCCAGACCCTGCAGAGGGACCAAGGTGGAAGACACCGCACTTGCGCTCGCTGAAGGGTCCTGGTCAAAGCACAAAGGTACTAAAACTATTCTGCCAAACTCTTCCACACTAAGAAGACATGCTGGTGACAGCAGGCAGGTGGCCTTCTGGGGGCACAGGCCTTGCAGTGACCGACTGATACAGGCTCACATGGCAGCAGGCAGCCCTGGCCCAAGGGACGTGCTCGCAGGGTAACTTTCTTCAGAAGATGTAAGTCATTCAGCACAGGAAACCTCTCTGCGAGCTTACTGGTGCCAATTTTTGTCTTTTTCTCAACATCTGACTGAAGCCGCACGTGCCAGGATGACCAGCAGCTGGAAGCGAGGCCTGGGATGGGTGGGGAGCTCAGGACAGGTGCAGCCACCATCCGGACACCCCATCTGGGGCTCAGGCCTTGGCATTCCGACCAGATCCTCTCAGAGCCCACAGAAGTGGCCATCTTCCCTGGGAACACTGGGCCAGGCAGTGGGGAGGGCACCACCCTCGTGGGGTGACACCCACAGACCCTGCATTTGGGGTACAGGAGTATCTTCATTTCCTGCATCGTGAGGAACCCGCTGAGGGGTTCAGAGCTGAACCCAGGGCAGCCTCCCAGGAGCTGGAGGGCCACTCACTTGTCCCCTACATGGCACGGCTGGGAGAGCTCTGGGACCCTACCTCCCTCAGTCCACAGCCCAACTCTGGGGGCTCAGGCCCACAAGGGGCCCCAGAGCATTGGACCCAAGGTGCCCATCCTCTTGGCCTCCTAGAGCCTCAACAGTGGACAAAGTCACACACTGACCAGCTCTGTGCCAGCTATGTCGACCCATGGCTGCTGGTCTCCAGGCCACTTCCTATGACAGGGACAAACCTTTAAACTGGGTTATGATAATTAACACAATCCCTGCCTCTCTGGCCCAAAACGTACATAAGCCAGCAGCCCCGCTTCCCTTCCTTACCCCCACTCCTGTTCTGCTCCCTGGGAGGGGCCGCGCTCCATGGCACCCACCTACCACCAAGCCTGGCAGGCGGCAGGGAGCGACCCTCAGCCCCCGGGCAGCACAGGGTCCCCCAGACTTCACCCTCCAGACCAACTGGGCCTCAGAGAAAAAGGTCAGTGCAGCTGCCACCAGTTAAAGATCCAGAGCTAGGGTCACCCTGATTTGAGGCACTAGTGTCCTACGGAAAGGTGAGACATGGCTGGGGTGCAGCTTGGTGCAGAGGGACACTCAGCTTGGGGCCTGGGCTCCATCCCCAGCATTGAGGAGGGGAAAGAGGACTGGACACAGACGCAGACAGGGAGACAGACTAGACCCAGAGACATGCCAGGTAGAGGCTGCGGGGGTGACACGGCCGCCTGGCACCCTGGACTGCTGGGCTGCCATAAACTCTTTGAGGCCTGGGGTCCACATACAGCCCCCAAGGGACCAGCCTTGCAGATGCTGGACTCTAAGAAGGGATGGACTCAGTGGGCTTCCATACCAAAGGACACTTGTTTCAAAGACCAAGCCTTGGTGGCCAGTGCTCTGCACTGCCTGAGGCTGACACAGACCTAGCTGTCCTGGGCAAGCCCACCAGCCATCCTCAACATCCAGGGCCCCTTCACATCTGTCCACGCTAGGAGGTTCCGGGATGGGTGCAGGAGAGTGAAGTGGCCCTGGGGCATCAGCTCCACTGCAATGGAGGCAACCATATTTGCAGACTGTCATGGCCAGTCAGATGGATACAACACCCAAGCCACGGCTGTCCTCCTGGTGCTTAGGTTGGGCGTCTGTGCCCTGAACTTGCCCTGTGTGATGTGGACAGAGGAGCACCTGAAAGGAATCCTTGGAGCCCCACCTGATCCACTCCCTGAAAGTGCTGCCCATGCCACCCTTGGGGCTCTGAGCCAAACCCACTCCTCCAGCAGCTGCATGCCCTGAGAGCTGCCAAGCCCAGGTGGCCACCCATGGTACCAGGCTGGTGTACCAAGTGCTTGGGGCTGGTGAGTACCCAGGTGCGGCCAGGCCCACTGCTGGGCACCCCCCCCCCCGCCTCTGTCTCCAAAGCCTGTGTCCACAGAGAGGGAGACACAGGCTCAGCCCCACGGCCCAAGGGTCCCCAGCCCCAGGGAGTTGGCAGCCCCGCCTTGGAGGATCCCAGCAGGCAAAATCTGCATAATGTCCTCTGCACATTAATATTGGCTGATAAGGATCATGTCTCAGAGTTGCAGGAGTGCTGGGGCACTGTTACAAAACTAAGTAATCATACTTTAAATTATGTTTCCCTTTATAGAAAGGTGTTGCAGAAACAGACACGAAACCTGTCTGCTGCAGCCCACTGCCAACCACCTGACCAGCTCCTGGCACCTTCGACGCGCGGCTGGGCTGCTCCAGGCACAGGACACGGGCCACCCCACTGTGACGAGACACCACCCACTCCAGCCACCCTCAGGAGCCTCCCTGCGCAACTGTCCCCATTCCCCGGGGAAGGAGTGCCAGGGACGCACAGCCCTTAGCCCTGGGCTCACCCACAAACCCGGTGCCCACCGCAGCCCGGTACTGGGGCATGCACAGGGCCACAGGGAACGCAGGCCCCCGAGAACTCAGAACGCTGCAGGCCTGCCTCCCCAAGAGCCCCACGTGTCGCAGGGGAGTCAGGGCTCCTTCAACAGCACCCAGACTCACCCTGGGGGCACCGCCCCACCCTAAGTCCTCCTGGCTGGAGCTCCTTCCTGGGGTTCCCCCTCTCACATACTCTGCTGCCAGCCATGGGACTGGAGGGACCCACACCCCACCTGGAAAGGGGACCCTGGGGCCCCGAGCCGGCCCCGGGAGTCAGGGCTGCAGACCCCCTTGTCCTGTCGTCCCTTCTCTGCCGTCCCTTCTCTGCCTTCGGAACCAGGGCCAACTACTCAACCTCTATTTTCTTAAAAGCTTTTTTCCCCTTTTTATATTAAAAAATCCAATTATAGCACAAATCCCTCAGCAGGGGTCAGTGTGGAATAAGAATCGCCTAAATTAATGGACACGAGACAGGCCCGATGAACGCCCCGAGGGCTCAGAAGTTGTGTGCCGCGCTCTCGTTAACATTTTAATTGCAATGTATCTTTTTAATCTCCCCGCAGCCTAATGGCTTTACGTCCAAGAAAAGGAAGAAAAACTGCTGACGACAACAAAACGCACCAATACACAAAATTCAACAAAGGCGCCCGCAGGGAGGGGCGGCCGGGAGGGTCCGGAGCGCGGGGTGGTTTCCAGGAGCAGAGGGCGCAGCAGGGCTGCGTCCCCCTTCAAGGACGCCACCGGCTGAGGTGAGGGCCAAGGGCAGAGCCCGGGCAGGTGCCCCGGGGCCTGGGAGGTCAGGCCCTTCCACTCCCGTGAGCGGGGCTCCCTACCGGGTGGTCGGGCAGACGCCCCAGGAGATGGGGGGGCTGTGCACAGGCCCCACCAGGCTGGGGAAGGCAGAAGCCCGGGGCAGGGACGCTGGTGGCCTTGCCTGGCAGGATCCTAGACAGCGCTGCCGACGGCCAGGCGATGGCCTCTCCTCTGCAGGGCTGGAGATCTCCAAAGTGCACTTAGCCTTGCCCATAGAAGGGCTAGATTTTTACTTTTCATCAGTAAACATCCCTTAAGGCCAGGCTCTGCCGGACCCAAAACCTGGCTCCAGATCTGGCTGCCATGGCGGTGGGGGGGGCACTCCACCCTCGCCAGCCCACCCGGTCTCGGGCCTGGAGAAACTGCAGGCGGCTGCCGCTCACCCTGTGACTATATATGGGCACTTGCAGGCCCCTCAGTCGGGCCCAGCCCCACTTCCCAGGCTCAGAGGCAGGCGCTGGGCGGGCCAGAGCGGGCAGCCCATCCATGGCCATGCGCCTGCTGGATGCCAGGGCCCAGCAGGAGGGGAGCGGGGCCCGCCTTTCTGCCGGGCCAGACCATCCTCTGGGAACCAGAGGGCTTCCCTTAAAGAGTGAGGTGCTGCCTCCGGACCAGCACCCTCACAGCCAGAGTCCAGCACCTGACAGACACACCACCGCCACTGTGCAAGACCCACTGCCATGGGTGGGAGGGGGCACTGCCCCCAGCAGCTGCCCGGGGCCCTGGCCACCCGCATGCCCGCCCACACCAGCCTGCACTGAGGCCTTTCAGACCCTGCAGGTGTGTGCTTGGGGTTCACACCCATAGGAAAAGGGCAGGGCACCCCCCCCCGCAGGTGCATGCAGCTCTGCATCCATCCGTCTGCCCGTGGCCTGTGAGAGCCCTGCATGCAGATGCCACCTGCAGCCCCAGGCTGGTGCTGGGCACTGTTGAGGCTGCAGCTGAGGGAGATGGGGGTCCCCCGAGCAGCTGCAGGTGACCCGGGCTCAGGCCACTGTAAAGCATACTTTGTAAATGACCTCACTGAGAGCCAGCCTGGGAGAGCAAAACTTAGCTGAAAAAGAAACAGAGGTCCCCAGGGTCCCTGCCCCATCCCCTGCCACCTCCCCGAGCACCTGTCCCAGCCTCATCTTTACTTAAGGGGAAACGGGTTTGGTGGCCGTGGCCACTGCCACCGGGTGAGGCTGCTCACACCTGGCTGGGCATGGTGGTAGCCAAGGGCCAGCCAGCTTACCCGGGCACGACACACAGCACCCTGAGCAGGAGCCCTGAGCAGGGAGCCACTGTGAGCCTGTCCGACACTGGGGAAATGCCTGGTGTGCCTGGTCCCACCTTCGAGGCTATGTGGACACCAGAAGCCCACCGCGAGGCCACAGGAGAACCCCAGGAAGGCCCAGGCGGGGCGCAGGGCCCAGACGGGCAACTCCAGGGGGCGTGAGGTGCCAGTGGGTAAGAGGACGTGGTGGGGGAGCCGTCAGGCGGCAGGACAGGGACAAGGACAGCAGCAGTGCCGGGGCCTGCAGACTGTGGCGGGGCTGCCGGGTCAGGGAGCGACGGCTCCACAGCTGCAGCATCCCACAAGTGCCGGCCCCAGGGCCTGGCTTCAGGTCACATTGCCAGAGACCACCACCCCGACCAGTCTGCGGTGGCTCAGCCCCCAGCCTGGGGCTCAGAACTGCTCCCTTCGAGGAATAATGTGGGCTCCTTTTCCAGGCCAAGGGCACAGAAGTTTGGAGAGTGTTGTAAGTCACAAGCCCCTCACTGGCATGACTGATCGGGCATCCGCAACTCAACTCCTTCCAGGTCCCCAAGGGGAAGCCAGGGTAATCACTAGCACCCCCAGCCTGGCCTGGACACCGCAGACACCTCTGCCGCCCAGGGGCCAGCACGCCCAGCCTGGGTGTGACACTGAGGCGCTCCCTGGCCCCCAAGAGGTGACAAGTGATACCTTGCTCCACTTTCTGTGCGAAGCCTCCTCATCCCTCATTCTCCTGCCTGGGCTCTGGCGCGACCCCGCCTCTCTGCAGAAGGAACACCCCGGGGTGCACCAGGCCACACCTCGGGGTCTCCAAGAGGACCAGGGCAGCTCCATGGCTTCTCCCAGAAGCCTGCTGGGCACAGGTGGTGCCGGACACTTGTCACTGCATTACAGCAAAGACCCCTCTCATCCCAGGGTCCCAGGATGCCCTGCAGAGGTCCCCGGAAGTCCTGCCAAGCCGGGGAACAGGGCTAGATACCCCGGAGTGCCTACTGAGGGAGAGAGGGCACAGGAAGAGGACCAGAGAGGCCAGGGGAGGCTAGGGAAGACCAGAGGGGTGGGGCCGGCTCGGAAGGCTGGCGGCAGGGTGGGGTAGGATGGGGTTAGGCTTAGAGGGCTCCGATCCCCTGGCCCTGGGCAGCCCAGACCCTACCACCCTGGGGCACCGGGGGAGCACCCACGAGGGGGAGGGACCAAGCACCGCCCTGGCCTGAGGTGGGGGCGCCATGGGGCAGATGCCAGAGAGCAGGGGCCAGGTGGCCGGCGGGTGGTGGCCCCGCTCCCTGTGGGGGGTGGCTCACCCTCCCCGTGACACAGTGGGTTGTGGACAAGTTGTGGGGGTCCTGCACCCCGAGACCCTAGAGGAGAATCAGGACCCACGCCAGGCCTAAGGGCAGAGCCCGGGCCACCTTGAGTGTCCCCGAATTCAACTCCGGCGGAGACCACGACGCGGGGCAGGCGGCCCCCGGCCCTCCGGGGATTGTGGTCCCCAGGAGGGAGGGGCAGGAGGGAGGACCCGAGGCGATGACCGCGCCCCACGCAGGGCCCGGCCGGGGAAGGGAAGGGGGAGGGGTCGGCGCGGGGCGGGGGTGCGATCCCGTCCCATCCGGTCCCGCGCCGGCCGCGGGCGACCTCGAGGGTCCCCACCACGCGGGGGCCCTGGGACGCGCCGCCCGCGCCCCGAGGTCCGAGCCCTGGCGGGTCGGGCGCCTCTGGGCCCAGGCCGGCCGCACCCCGCGGCGGCGGCGTCCGGTTGCGCGGGGCGGGCACTGCGGCAGGCGCGGCGGCCAAGTTGGCCGCCCGGCCCGGGAGTTGCGGAAGTGCGGCGGGGCGGTACCTGCGGCGCCGGCCGGTCCCGCGGCGCTGCGGCTCCGCTCGGCCCCGACTCCTCGACCTCAGCACCGGGCACCCGCGGCGGGCGGGCGGGGCGGCGGGGCGGCGGGGCGGCGCCGCGGGCCGTTTAAAGGGACAGCGCGCCGGCCGCGCGCGCGCACTCGCCACCAGGTGGCCCGGCCGAGCGGGGCGGGCCGGGGTGTGAACTGGGCGGGGACCCGGCGGAGACGGGCGCCCCCTCCCCGCGGGACCCCGAACTGTCGGCCGCCCGCGGCCCGAGCTGCCTTCAGGCCTGGTGTGATCCAGGTGCTGACAGCACCCCCCAACGCCGTCCATCTCAGGGGGCTCCCGCGTCTGCAGCGTGACTGGAGCTCTGGGTTCGAAACTAGCACCGAGCTAAAGCCACCGGCAAGCGCATGGGCGCCCCAAACCCCGCAGTTGCCCCTCCCAGCCTGCAGCTCCAGGAAGCACAGGCCAGGACAGGCCACACGTCCTGGACCCACCCAAGGGTCATCTCAGGAAGTGGGGCAGCACCAGGTCAGAGACCATGAGCGAGGTAACCTGGAGGAGGGAGGAGGGGGAAGGCGCCATGAGCCGAGGTCACTTGGGATGGATGAGCAGACACTGCATCAGACCCTGACCCCAAGCTAAGTCCTTGTCCACGGGACAGGATATCCCAGGTGGGCCCTCGGTCTCAGCTTGGCTATGTAAGCTGCAGCTGTGCCTCTGGGGGTGCTGCAGAGGGCAGAGTGGGGCCAGGGTGGGACCCTTTTTGGGTGCTCAAAACCCGGAGGACTTTCCATGCAGCCCCCGAATGTCTCTTCCAACTCCACACAGGCTCCTCAAGGCCTTGGGTCTGTTGTGCTTCTGGCCAAACCGCCAGGCCACAGCAGGCGACCATGGTCCCAGCAGCCAGAAGGGACCAAGCAGGGCCCAGGTAGACAGAGGGGAGCTGCTCACTCTCCTCCTGGCGCTTTTGGTTGTTGTTGTTGCTTTTGTTTTGTAAACATTAAAGAAATTTTTCTCCCTCCCCCCCACTTTTTTGAGGCAGGGTCTTCTCTGCAGTCCAGGCTGGCCTTGAGCTCACTTTGTAGCCCAGGCTGCCCTCGAACTCACAGTGACCCTCCTGCCTCAGCCTCCTGAGTGCTGAGATTGCAGGCGTGCGCCACCACACCGGGCTCTATTCTTCTTTTGTAATGCAAGGCCCCGGATGAA
Source organism: Dinomys branickii (assembly GCA_004027595.1). Lineage (NCBI taxonomy): Eukaryota > Metazoa > Chordata > Mammalia > Rodentia > Dinomyidae > Dinomys > Dinomys branickii. The sequence continues at coordinate 210,261 of PVLD010000067.1, forward strand.
AGCCCGCCCTGTGTGTGGCAGCCAGGGCTGCACCCCCAGCCAGACATACTTCTTTAATGAAGGACACTTGGAAAACCTTGAAAGCTTTCAGAAGACAATAGATGCAGAAAACTGCTTCCCCAGGACATGGGAGTCAGCCGTGCAGGCCAAGGCGTGAGCCTTTGCAGTACACATAGATCTACTGAGTTCCAGGCCTGGGCTCTGGTTTCTTACCCTGTATGCATGACCTCGTTTAATCTTTGAGACAACCCCAGACCCCGAGCCTCTTTTTTCCTGTTTTACAAGTGGGAAAAACCCATCAGTTTTGGAAGCAGATTGGTGAGGTTGGGCTCCCTGGGTGCTGCTGCAGCCGCCCTGTGGACCAGGCTGGAGCTGGGTGTGGCTTTCAGGGCCCCTCTGCTGCACTGGCCGAAGTGCAGCAGCTCCGTGGCCCTGCGCTTACCTTGTAACATGAGGCTGTGGGTTTGATCCTCAGTATTACAAATAGTAAAAAAAGAACAAGGGCCCAGGGTGTAGCCCAGCAGTACAGCACCTGCCTGGCAAGTGCAAGGCCCTGAGTTCAAGCTACTCTTCCAGTCCTGCTGCATGCCCCACACAGCTGTGTCCTCTGTTGGCTCAGCCGCCACCGCCTCCCAGTCCTGTGGATGGCCTGTCCTGGCCACTCTGCTGGAGACCACATCTCTCCCATCTGCCGCACGTCATGCCTGCTTTGGCGTGGACCCTGGTGCTGATGCCCTCCGCCCCAGGCCCTTTACTCCTCTGTGCACTGCCCTGCCTGGCTGCCCGGTGACCTTGAGGCTGACCTCATCCCCTGCTCAGGGCTCTGCCCAAACCTCCCTGGCTCAGGGTCCCTGCCCATAAAAGAGGCAGCTGGGCCAGCTGGCCTCCCCGCGTCACCCCCACCCACAGCCCCCACCTGCTGGCCCCGGCTGGCTACTTGTCTTCTCCCAGCTTCTGCTTCCAGGGGCTGGCAAGGGGTTCTCCTACCAGCAGAGAAACTGCTCCCCACAAAGACCCTGACCCCAATGCAGGGCCTCTGGCTTGTGTCCAAGGGGCACTTGGTGACCCAGTGAAACACCCACGTTGGCCAGGTATAGTGGCCCATGCTTCAAATCCAAGCTGCTTGGAAGGCTGAGGCAGGACGATTCCAAGTTTGAAGCCAGCTGGGGCAACTTGGCAAGGTGCTATCTTAAGAAAAGGCCTGGATGTGTTTAGCTCAGTGGTACAGCACTTGCCTGGCATGCAGCCACAAGTTCTGTACCCAGTACACAAAAAAGCGAAACAAAAACACCCACACTTAGTGGGAAGGATGGAGATGGGGCTCCTACTCCCAGGAGGCTGAGGTGGGGCTGGCAGCTGAGGCCCCAGCCCTACAGCACCCTGGGACTCCTGTCCTGGGCAAGCTGCCCCAAGCCTGGCCTTGGGTACCTGTGAGACCAGCTGACAACTGCCGTGTGGCGAGCTTAGGAATCGAATCGGCAGCCACAGACTGGGTTCCTTCCCTGTCTCTTTGCTGTCCCTAAGGTGACGTTCACCTCGAGTGACCTACGCCTTCTAGGAGCTGTGGCTGCACTGTGCTGGGCTCAGGCTCAGCAACCTGTCCTGTTCCACTGGGCCTGGTGAGGGCGACACCTGGCTGCCCCCCAGCACTACCGCAGTCACTGGTATCCAGAACCCTGAGCCATGTGGCTGGTGAGCCCGCTTCCCTTCGTGTGGGGTGGGAGCCTTCTCTTCTGAGGCTGCTCGGCCTGGTTACAGCAGCCCCTCCCTCTGCTAAGCACTGGGCTTGGAACCTGCAGCCCAGTGCAGGGGGAGGTGGCTGTTCCACGTGGGCCCAGAGGGCATGGGAGGGGCCCAGGACACAGGAGGCCCCACAGAGCGGGCAGACAGGGACACAGGACACCCTCCCACCAAAGACAGCCCTGCTCAGCCCTGCCCTCCACCCTGTCCCCTCCCCCTCCCTGGCTATTACCCAGTGAGTGGCTGGGAAGCCTGCCCATTTTGTTGTGGGCCCCAGCTGGGAGAGTGGGTGGGTCACAGTGCCAAGGCCCTGCAGCCCAGGTACAGAGGGCCATGTGCTTGGGGGCAGAGTGAGGCTGTGGCCAGCAGGGAGGCTGTCACTGCACAGAAGGGTGGCAGGAAACAGGACCCCTCTCTGCCCCCCACCTGGCACAGCTCCTCCCAGGTTGAGCGTGGCCATGGACACAGGGGCCTAGTGCCCCTTCCTCTGTGTGATATAGATTCAGACACCGCCCACCCATGGCTTCCATCCTCCCTGGGGAGACAGACCCAGGAGAAACCTGCTAAAGCTGGGCATGGGGGCACAGCCCTGCCATTCCAGCACTCCAGGCTGAGACAGGAGGATTTCAACTTTGAGCCAACCTGGACAACTCAGTGACTTAGCAAGACTTTGTCTCAAAAGTTTAAAAAATGATAATTAAAAAAGGGGCTGGGGGCTGGGGATGTAGCTCAGAGGCACAGCACCTGTAGGGCAAATACAAGGTCCTGAGTTTGATTCCCAGTACCAAAATAAATAAATAAAGACAAAAAGGGGTTGGGGATGTAGCTCAGTGCCCAGGTTCAACACCCACTATAGAAAAAAAAGGCAAACGGCCCATGGTGTATACACTCACCATGTGGGTATGGGTGAGAAAGGACAGAATACCCAGGGAGCTGCTGCCCAGTGAGGACCTGGAGGACCCACAACCCCTGTGCATGGCGGCAGTGTAAGCGGTGCAACAGCTGTGGGCACCAGCACAGCAAGGTCCCTCGTGCGGAGCAGAATCAGCCTGGGGACTTGTGCGCCCAGGACTGGGGGGGGGGGGTCAGCGAGGCATCCGAGGCAGCAGGCACAGCCGCCCCGTGGTGGGGGGAACAGTGAGCACGTGTGGGGTGGCCCAGCCGTATGGCAGTGTCACTGGCTAAGGGAAGGAGAGCCTGGGGCACCTGCTTCAGGGAGACCAGCTGAACACAGGACAGTGGCTGTGGATGCCACCCATGCAAGCCCCAGAAGTGTCCGTCAGAAAGGGTGAGCGCGTGGGCTGGGCTGGGGCCAGCCATGCTGCAGGGCAGTGGCCTGGGTGCCCCAGGGCTGTGTGCCTAAAGGGGCCATGCTGGTACCAGTTGTGTCCCATTTCTCCTGGAGTGAGGCACAGGCACCAGCTGGGGCGCCTGGGAGGACAGCAGGCTGCAGGTCCCTTGCATCTCATCCTGGAGCCCACAGGGGTGGAAGCGGAAGTGAGGAGACCCGAGGCAGGGCTGGCAGGCCAGGGATGTGGGCGCTTGGGGTGACAGCTGGCCCGGGGCAGCACCAGGCCAGGCCTCTAGGCAGGATGGAGGAGCATGTTGCGGCTACCCATCTCAAGTGTCCAGAGCCCAGCTGGACAGGCTAGGTGTCCATGACGGGGCAATCTTGAAGCTGCCTCGACAGGATGGCTGAGGTTCTGGGAGGCTGGCGTTACCTAGGTCACCACTACCCCAGACCTGACTCCCACAGACCCTGAGCTTGTCTGAGCCGCTTGGTGTCTGGCCACACAGCTGGCTCCTTCCAGGCACCTTCTGTACCTGCTGCCCGCCGGCCCCACATGTGCCTCCCTTCCTCGGCCATCCTTCCAGCCCTCGCCTTCCACGCCCCGAACAGAGCTGCTGGAAACAGCCCCTCCGACCACGGAGTCAGAACCACCTCTTCCCAGGCCTGTGCAGGCCATGGCATGCCAGCGTCTGCTGGAGCCCAGGATGTGCACTGGGCACCACAGGCTCCCTGCCAGACATCAGCTATGGCACTGGGCACAAGGGGCACAGAGGAGGATGTTCCCGGGTGCAGACGTGGCCCTCAGGAGAGCAGCTATGGGCAGGAAACGGGCTCTGTGCCATTCACCTGGCTTCAGCCAAGGCAAGACCCAGGCCCATGTGCACCCAAGGGTCCAGTCAGGACTGGTCCCAGGAGGAAATGAGACCTGTGGCTGTTGAGGGCATTGTGGGACTGAAAACCTCTCTGGCATGAGGCAGGATGGACAAAGGACAGCAGCTGCCACGAGGAACCAGAAGCAGTAGGGAGACAGCACAGAGATGAGAGGGATGGCCTCGCCTCAACTCTGGCTGCTTGGCCCCGCCTCACTGTGGAGGTGGTGGTGTCTGCAAGGCAGCTTTGTGACCCTGTCCGGGGCTCAGGCACAGATGGTCCAGGCACTGTGAACAGGAAGAGTCGCGCAGGGAAGGGGGTGCTGGTCAGGAGCCCATGCATGTCCCAGGCCATCCTGGAGCTGATGGAGCACAGGGTTGTACATCACTAGGGAAGTGGCCACTGTGTCACAGGTGGTGGTATGGGCTGAGTTGTCCCCAGCGCAGCCTCCTGCTGGGATGCTGGACCAGGGCCTCTGTCCTGCTGTGGGAATAGCCCTCAGGGGCCTGGAGCCCAGGAGAGGAGGAAAAGCTGGTGGCCACCACTTCCGGACTCCATCCCACCTGTAATTCCAGGTGAGCCACGGAAGGACCCAGCCCTCCTGCTACCCCCGCAAACCCAGGGCTCCTGTGGGGTATGTGAGCGGGTTCATCCTAGCCCAGCCCCAAAGAGGCTGGGAGATCTTCCTGGTACGTTTACATGGCTAAAGGACAGACAGGCATTGAGGGACACTGCTGACCCCGCAAACCACAGTATCTCCCAAAGCCTGGGCAGGGCCACTTGTTTTTATTACATTGATTTGAAGCACAAGGACCAGGATGGCCAGCACTCCCTGGGCCAGCTCCTGCCCATCTGCTCAAGCACAGGTGTCTGGTAGCTGTACCGCCCAGCTGTCAAGGCGACCTTGGTGGCTCAGGTGCTGGGGACCCAAGGAGGAGCCAGAGCCCCCCACTATGCACTCTGGTTTGTACCCCGACCTCCCTGGCCCTCTCCTGTCTCTGCTGTCACCGTGGGGCAGGTCCGAGGTCAGCACTGGGGGCCCTGCTGCCATGGTGGGCTGTGTTCCACCCTCTCCTTTGCACAGAGCTGAGCGAGCCCTGCCACAGGCTCAGCCAGAACCCAGGTCTGTTGTGAACTGAAGACCCCACAGCGCTGGCCCAGAAGGGAGGTGCAGTGCCCGTGAGAGCTGCAGCCCGCCAGTGGAGTCAGCCATCTGTGGGCTCCTTGCCTGGTGAGCCCGGGTCCCTTTTGCAGAAGAAAACTGGGTGAGTATTTTGGTTTCCTGCGAGCGGCTGCAGAGCCCGTGACTTCCCCGGCCTGGGAATTAGGGCAGCACCATTTGGGTCTCTGCTCACCTCCCCTCCGTTCAGACTGGAGGCTCTCACCCTCTTCCTCTTCGTCCTAAATTCCCCTCCTCTGTCAGTGCAGCTGTGCAGCAGCTGCAGCCTCTTCCCGAGGAAGGCTGAGGGTCCCGGCTGCGTGACTCATCTCCCCCAGGAGGGGTGCGGAGCCTCATCGTCCTGAGCCTCAGCCTTGTCCTGTGCGGGTGGGCAAGGGTAGGGAACCACAGTACCCTTGGCAAGAGCTCCTGGATGGGTAGGGCCACAGCTGGGGACCTGAGTGAGACGAGGGGAAGTTCCCTGGGATGAGCGCTGGGGCCCTTTCCAAATGAAGGGCAAGCTGCACACCAGGCCCTGGGCCCAGAGGCACAGCCCCCTGTTCACCACACCAGGTGTCCTCTACACCTGGTCTCTCAAACACTGCCCACGGGACAGGGGTGTGGGCATCAGAGGGTCAGCAGCTCTGCCCTGCGGGGGTCTACAGCCTGGCCTGGCACTTTGGTTTCCTCCAGGCCCTGGGCACTGGGGCTGGCAGGGGGTGTCCTCTCATCCCAGCCCTGGATGCTCCTTGCATCCACTCTGCAGCTCTGCCTGGGCTGCAGGTGCAGAGCTGCCTCCCCTCCCTCCCGCCTGTGGGACAAGCTGGCCTGAGCCTCACCATAAAACTAGCCTGGCCATGGCTAGGGTGGGAGAAGGAGGGGAGGCGCTGCCTCGAGCCCCTTAAGGTGACCTTGGCCCTTGCTTTTGGGCAGGGATGCAGCCCTCAGTAGCCCCAAGCCACCCTTACTTGGAGAACCTTGAAAGGGGAAATAAGACAGTGGGCATCATGTAGTCATACACACCACACAACACACACACGCACCATACAGATGTGCACCCACACACACACAAGTGCTGGAGTGAGGGTCCCCCTGTCACAGCACCCCAAATCACACCACAGGCAGTGGCAGGTGCAGGACCGGCTCGGGACTGTGTCATTGAGGGAGATAATGGTGTGCATTAGGATGCCTTGTGCATTAGGAAGCCAGGAAAGCAAGGTTAGTGCGGCACGATTTGCAAAACACACAAATAATTCATGTGGCCATGATGTCATGATGCTGTTGTCAATAATGAATTCACACAACGCCTGGACTCACCTCACACAGGGCTCCCCCCAGGCCAGGCAGGTGGGCAGCCACTGGCACAGAGATGTGCTTGAGGGAGCCAGCCCAGAAGGGTGTCCTCTCGGGTCAGGCAAGCAGCTGGCTGCCAGAGTGGGCCAGCCAGGGAGACACGAAGGGTGCTGGGCCCAGGGACAGAGCCCAAGGTGACATGGGGTTCCCTGCAGCATTGCCCATGGCTACCCAGCAGCCCATACTCTGCCTGGCCTGGGCTCAAGGGCTGGCATTGTCCCCAAACCTTAAGGGCCAGTGCTTGGTGTCAGACCCCAGGAGGGCAAAGGTCACCCTTCACCGGCATCCACTGCAGAACCTGAGCCGGAACCTCTTCTGAGCTCACCTGCTGGATTCTGTGCTGAGGAACATCTGTCACTGGGCACTGGCCATCTGCCTGGAGGTGGGCAGACCCTCCGCTGGGGTGGCACTGATGCCACCATACCCGCCATCCTGGGCTGAGACCATCTCCTCTGCCTGGCAGGTCCAGCGTCTCCTAGGGCCAAGCAGGCTGACCTGTACTTAATCGATCTGTGTATGAATATTCATGCAGCATTCCGCAGGATGACATTAATATTCTGAGAAAGCAGAAAGAACACCGTCCTCGTTTGAGGAACAAACGTTGATACGGCGCAGCTGATGGCCGGTGCCCTCGCTGGGCCCCAGCCCGTGACTGTCGCAGCCTCCTGCATGCTCCCTGGCACAGCCGGCCTTAGGGTTGTGCTCTCCGCCCGTCTTCTTCCTTGAGCCCCCGGCTGGTCCCTCCTCTTCATTCCGCATGGGACTCTAGCAGCAGCAAGCCCCTGGGCCTCTCCACGTCTATGGGGACCGCGTGGGCACTGCCTTGGCTCCTGAAGCTGCCAGCAGGGCTGACCCTTCCTGTCCCAGGGCCCCACCAGCAGCCTCACTGCTCTGGCGTCCAGGTAGTATCAGCCCAGCCCATGGCCAGACAAGGCCACATGGCCAGGTCCTGAGGCATCAGCATCCTGACCTTTCCTCCCAAGAGCCTACAGCCCCTCTGCCTGGGCCAGCTAGCACGACAGTCAAGGTGGGACACAGTAGACTCGCCCTCAAGCCTTCAGCCCCCAATTCTGGTCAGGAGGGCAGGTGGCCACAGCTGGTTGGTCCAAAGATGAACGCAGACATGACCTCTGCCCAGCCCAGGGCTCCCAGGAAACTCCAGCTGGGAGTTAGTGGGGTTGGGGTGGGGAGGCACAGCCATGGACAGTGGCTCAGGATTTGCTCATGTGCTAGGGCTGAAGGCAGCCAGAGCTCAGGGCAGCCTCAGCCCCCTGTGTCCTCCCACCAAGCCGCTCTCCTGCCCGCTGGGCTGGTCTGGCACCCCACCCCCAGGCGCAGTGCGGGCCACACACCTCGCACCACACTACCCTGCGAGGCCCCGTGTGACACAGCTGCCAGCAGCCTGGGCATGCTGCCCAGCTGGGCGGGGGGGGGGGGGTGTGCTAGCAGAGCGCTGAGTCAGCTGCTCCCTCCCCAGTGCCGGCTGGACAAGGATGCTGCTGGGGAGGGGGGTGGCTCCCCCTTTTGGGAACGGTGGGAGCTGTGCCAGGCTGCTGGGGATTTCTGGAAAGTGGGTCCTGCAGCGCTCTGGCTGGGAATGCTGCTTCCCGGGAGCAACATGGGCCTGGGGATGGGGTGGGGCCCTCCCTGGGTAGGGCGGAGCAGAAAGGGACCTTTCTCGCAAACAAGACCGAAAAGGGAGAGAGGCAGGGTAGCTGCAGAATGCGCACTAACCCTGCTGCAAAGCACTGAATCAGCACTCGGAGGCTCCGGCCGCTCCCTCCCTCTGAGTAGCAGGGACTGGGCCTTCCCAAGGTCAGGGAGCCTGGGCCTGACAACATGAACCAGTGCAAATGGCACTAGGCCAGGCTCTGGCACTAGCCCCACCGTCCTTCACTGCAGGCCTGCCGGACCCTCCCCCCGCCCTTTGCCCCGCTGTCCCTTCCCCTTGGCTGTCATCATGCTGGAAGGTCACGGCCCTGTCAGAGTCTGTGTGTATGTACCTGTGTGTTTGTTTTGGGTCTGGCATGGGCACAGGTTTGGTCTGTGGGGCCACCTGTTCATCCAGTGCCCCAAGTAGCTGGCAGTGTCTCCACCGGCACCTCATTTCCAGAAATGTCAGCGAGTCCTCCTTGCCTTTACCTGCCCTCTGCTGGGCCCGGTTTTCCATCACTGGCAGGGACTCCGCGTGTCCTCGACAGTAGGGATGCCCTGTGTGGTGGGTGGTGGAGGCAGGCGGGTTCTGGGGCTGCTTGGCACTCCTCCCCTCATCCCCCAGCGCCTGGTGACTCCTCCCTCTGCCTAGATTCCAACCCTTGGCTCTGCCCTGGAGTACTCCAGACCCCTAACTCCTCCCCAACAACTCCCCCTCTGCCATGGCTCTTCCCTGCTCTCTGGGAGGCTGGCTTAGCGCCTAGCTCAGCTCCCAAACCACCCCTACTCACTCAGTGCGGCTGCCCAGGCCAGCCCTGGGGTCCTTCTCCCTCCCTTCCCAGCAAGCACTGGTGGTGGGCAGCCCCAAACCCCCTTTTCACCCTGCTGTGCTCCCACGCTGGGCCCTGGAAGCTGCCTGTGACCTTGCTTGGCCTTTTCCTACCTTGTAGGCAGCCTGGCTGCTGGGGTGGGACAGCTGAGTGAACAGCCACTGGGTCAGGGTCTACGCTGCCTCCTGAGGCAGCGCCCTGCAGAGGGGCTGCACGGCGGACCTCAGTGCCTCTGGTCCTCTACTCCTCTGAGGCCTCCAGAAAGCTGAGTGTGACAGGCCAGCCATGGAGAGCAGATGGCTGGCTCTAAATGGGTGTCAGAGTGGTGGTCCTTGCCTGGCCCCCCATCCGGTACAGCACAGTACGAGTGCTGCTGGAGTCCCTGGGCTGCCCCAACACCCGAGCCCCAGACAGTACTTCCAGCATCGCCCAGCAGAGCGGCAGTCTGCAGCACAGGGTCTGGGCCATCTCTAAGCAGGCCTGGCACAGCTCCATACATCACCCAGCCTTAGGGGACAGCAGTGCCCTGGTCTGGTTGACCAGAACCACTTCTGGTTATGCAGCCGAGTAAGGAAGCCCTGCAGACCCAAGCCCCAGGCTGTATCATGCCACCCTCGTCATAACCCATCCCCAGGTTCTCTCCTCCATCTCCTCCCAGGAGGCCCCTTGCCTGGGACCTTGGTCACTCTGGGTCTGATGGACACAGCCATGTGTCCTGGTCACAGCACAGATATACACCTGCACAGGGGTGGATGGACACGAAGCCAGTCAGCAGGCCGGGCGGCCTGATGGCAGAGGGCCTGTGTTTAATCTTCAGCGTTGTGAACAATACAAATGGCAGGGAACACTGTAGACTCTTGGAAGATGAGGCAGGCCCAGGGGAGCACCTGGGAAGGTGGGCACCCCAGTGCACAGCCATCATCACCCTGGCTGTTCTGCATGGTCTGCACATGGGCAGGGACACTGGGAAGCCACCTCAGGGTCTTTTCTCCCTGGCTGGCAGCCCCACAGTCTTGGCCCTGGCCCTGGCCCCTACTCAGCTCCTGGCTGCCCAGGAGCAGAGGGTTGGGTTGAGACTCATCAAAATATCTGGAGGGGCAGGGTGTGGCCTAGCAGTACAGCCCTGGCCCAGCATACCAGAGCCCATAGGCAGCACCATGCCTCAGACCGAGAGGTTAAACAAACCTGCCCAGCTGAGTTTTACACAAGACCAGCAATGGCTAGGTGGCTGTGACAGACCCGGTTTTCTTCTGTGACGCTCCACATTAGCTGACACTGTCACCTGTGTTGTACTCTTAGAGGTCTTTGTGAGCAAACAAGAGAAATGGGGCCTACCCTGCACAGGTACAAAGGGAGAGGGCAGCCTCTGCAGGAGCACGATGAATACATGGGTGCTGTATGGTTCCCAACTGCCCCGGGTCCTCTCCTCTGCCCCTCCGTGCCCCCAGGAAGGTAAGCAAGCTGGCAGCCTCGGCCCTTGTCCCCCGAAGGCCACCTCCCCATAGTGGCACCAATGCCCACAGGACTGCCCCCAACAGTGCGATTGGCTGCTTTTAAGAAATATCTCAACTCTGTGGAGAATAATGGTTTCTCTAGCCATTTTGGTTGGTGATTATACACTAAGTGAGGAAAGACTGTAGCTGTAAGTAATCACTCAGTCGACATATTAAAAAAATAGGTTTAATGCAGGTGTTTCATCTCGTAAAGAATTTAACAGGCACTCGGAACACGGGCAGCTGGGCGTGCAGCATGACAAAGTCCTATCTACATTCGAGGTAGCCCAGCCAGACCCCTGCCACTGCTGGTACCCAACGCACCTGCCGTCACCCAGGCAAGGGCTCTGGCTGCTCTGAGTAACCAGAGTCGGTTAACGCAAAACAAAGCTGCTTTGAGGAAAGAGCGGGAATTAGTGCAAAAGATTCTCTGCAGCGAGAAGCAGGGTCCACTGGGGAGCTCCTTGCCTGCCCCTGCCGGGGGAACCAGTCAGACACTCTGGGTGGGGCCTCCCACCAGAGATCAAGCTGAAGCTGGCTGCAAATGGAGTGGTGTTTGCTGTCCTGCCTGGTTTGGGGTTTTCTAGGTTTCTGCTCAGTGGGTAAAACTGTCTTTATATATCGCTGGCCTCTGGCCTGTGCCCATGTGTGGGGATAACAATTTGGGGTGAAGCAGGAGTTGGCCAACTTGCCCTTCTTGGGACTGGCCTTGTGTCCCACTCTAGTGTCATGACTCCAAGCACCCCCACCAGTAAGCTGTGGTGGCCACCACAGCTCATGACCTCAGCCTTCATGGGCTGGTGAGGGTGTCCTTGCCCAGGATGCTCTAGCAGTGGACAGAGCACAGCAGTTTCCCAGATGCCCACTACATGTGGCTCCTGGAAGGCACCCGTGGAGTCTGCCTGGGCTAGCAGGTGGGCTTTTCTGGACCCAACATCCGCTTGAAACAGGGAGGTCTAATCCAGGATCCTCCCACAGGGAGACTGGAACTGCCCCACAAGCTAGAAGGAGAGATGCTCCCAGGAAGCCCACATCTGCAGCGACTTACCATGCAGGATTGATGTCTTGAGACCTGCCCCAGGCGAAGGTGTGGAGATGCTTATGTGGGGCTGGCACCTGGCCCCTTCAACCCCTGGGTAGGCCCTACAGGTTCCTGCGGCAAACCAGCAACCAAGGCCCAGCATGGGATTCAGGATCCACATGGCCCCTCAGGGTGACAGAGAAAGGAGAGTGGTCTGTGCCTGGTCCAGGACCCAAGTGGCTGTACAGTGTCACTAGTGGAGCCTGACTGTCCCTGAGGCTGTGGCTGAGGTCAGGGGTGCACAGGAAGAGGTTGTGCAGTGAAGAGACTCCTCTAGATCTGTTTCTGTACCCCTCCCTGTCCACGGTCTCAAAGCACGGGCTGGACAGAGGAGCCACCCCATAGGACAGCTGGACAAGTGCAGTGGGCAGGAGGGAAGGGTGAACAGACAGATGGTGTAGTCTCAGCCCTTTTTTACTCCTGAAATTGGCATGTGTGCTGCAGAGCTGCTTGCCAGGTGCGGCAGACACCTGTCCCAACAGAAGAACTGCAGCTGGACACAACCAAGGCACCCTCACATGTCCACAAAGACCATGAAGCACCAACCCAGACCCCCGACCAGCAGCACGGTCACGTGGATGGCGTAGATGAGCAGCTCGTTCAGGAGGCGGAAGTCCACGCGGCGGCGGCCCAGCAGCAGCAGCAGCACGGACAGCTTCAGCTGGAAGCGCAACAGCACGCGCACGCCCAGATACTGCAGGCAGAAGAGCGCAGCCAGCGCGCCCCACAGCGCCGCCGTGAACAGGCTGCAGCTGAAGTACAGCAGGAAGCGGATGAAGCCGTACAGCCAGCGCGTCTTCACGTACACGTCAAAGTTGTTGTACTTGGTGCGCACCAGGTGGGAGGTGCGCACAGGCCCGCAGGCAGCGTGCAGGCAGGTGGTGTGCGGGCCGTGAAAGGAGCGCACCCGCCGTGGGATGGGCATCACCGGCATCGGACCCAGTGGCAGCAGTGGCACTAGCTCACAGTGGCTGTGCAGCGTGCAAGCGGTGGTCAGCATAGGTGTCATGGGCGTCTATGCCTGGGAGATCCCAGCTGGGGCTTGGGGCATGTGTCGGCCTGCAGGGAGGGGTAAGGAGAGGACCAGGTCAGTGCCAGGGCACAATGAGGACAACCTTCCCTGGAAAAACCAGCCAGCGCCAGGGGGCACAAACCAGGCCTGGGGCTTGGCACATTTCCCAAACCCTCCTGGGGATGCTTACAGGGGACCCACAGTGTGAAAGGCCCGAGTTTTCCTCTAGCCAGTGCTGGGGGTGCAGCTGGGACAGGGGGCCACGGTCACCAGAGGCCCTCCTGGGGGCAGTTAACGCCCAAACCAGGTAGGATGAGAAAAGCAGTGCAGCTGTTAGCAGCCCCGATTCCCACTCACCCTTGCAGTTCTGTATGCCCGTTTATTGCCCAAGACACCCGCATTTTATCCAGGGACAACAGTGTTTGGAGGTCACCCCATAAAGAACCCGTTCTGAGACGACTGACTCTGAGACGACTGACGGGTGCTTTTGCAGTCACCTGCTGGGCCCGAGGCCCGGTGCTGCCATTTCCTTGGTATGACTTTGGCGGGCTACCCGGCCCCTCTCCGACCGCTCCTGCTCTGTACACAAGGGCACAGACAGCACCACATCCCCAGGTCCAACTCCGTGGGGGGCACCCGCTGGGGTGCCATGGCACGACACAAGGTTCGGTCAGGGGCAGCCTGCTTGCCACAGGCCTGCAGCAGCCCTCCAGACGCGGCGACACAGGAGAAACAGCGCGCAGCATTCACCGGGGAAGTGCCATTTACGGCGGGCCAATGGGATGTGTGGACCGTAACGGAAGTAAATGGTCAGCATTAACGAGATGGGGGAAAGAAAGTTGGTAACAAGACGGGGGAACGTGCCCAGGCGCCCCGGCCCCCAGATGGACTTCGGTCCAGCTCCCTCTCCAGGCTGAAGTCTTGAGCAAATGGCGGCGCGAGGCGGCGCGAGGCGGCGGCGGCGTGGGCCGAGCCTGCGGCCTGCAGCCCGCGCGCGGGTGGGACTTGACGCCCTATCCGGGCGCGACGCGGACGTCGGGCAGCTAGGGGTGGTCGCCCGCAGGGTGCTGCTCCAGCGCGGGACAGGTGCCGTGGAGGACAGCGTTGGGCCCGCGTGCCCGCCCCGGAGCGCGACAGGGACAAGGCCCGGCTTCCCGGCCCGATGCCCCGGGCGCCTGCAGCGACACTTCCGGGTGCCGCGCGGCCCGTTGCCCTGGAGACCGACCCGGGCCCGCGGCTGCCCCCGCCCGCCACGCCGCCGCTCACCAACTGCCCTCTCTGTGGCGGCGCCGACGTCCTGGATCACGCGGCAGGCCAGCGGCACCGGGGACCGGCCTTGCGGGCGCCCCTGTTCCCCGGGGCTCAGAGAGCGGGGCGGCCGCATGCTGCCCAGGGATCAGGATGACGGCGCGGCCCCTCACCCACCCCTGACTAGGGCCGGCTTGAAATGAAGGGCGCACCCAGGGTCGGCTGTCGGAGGTGTTTGGCCCAGCGTGGGAGCCGTAGCGCCGTCCCTCTGCGGCCTCCGTAGAGCGGGCTTACGGCCCCTGCGGGCCCCCGCCCCCGCGGAGCCTAGCGGCGCCTGTCTCTGACCCACGCGGAGCGTCCTGGAAGTCGACGCTGCTGCGGGGAAGCGCGCGTGCGTACGCCTCGAGCGTTCCTTGACGTCACCACCCACGGCCATCGCCTGCTCAGCGGCTTATTTTATACAGGCGCAGTATGGGGCGAGTGCAGCCTCGAGGGGCCCTTCTGCGCACGCGTCGCCTTCCCTCCTCCCCTCTCCCCCGCCGTCAGTGCGCCTGCGCGTCTATGAGCGGGGGTGGGGTGGGGGGAGGGCCTGGAGTTTCTTCCGACCCCGCCCCCACCCCCGCCCCCTGGGCCCTGGGTCGGTCCCGCCGGCCTCAGGCGTATCCTCCGGAGCGGGGTCGGGCCGGTCCCAAGAGAGGTGGGCAGGGCGGGGAGGCCGTGACCAGCCGGGGCTCCGCGTCCTCCTCCTCCTCAGGGCGAATCCACACGTGTAAACGCCACAATAGTGACGAGCGTCCTGCCGGCTGCGATCTTGTCGCTGTGTTCTGAGGGCCATTGGGATCTAGCAGCCCGCGTCTCTCTCGCGGGCAGCAGGGCCGAGGCGGCAGCTCTCAGAGGCGTCACTCGCGGGGGCGGGGACAGTACGAAGCAGGTGCCACCTGTTTGTCCAGACTTCCTGCTGATAGTGGGCTGGCGCCACCTGCTGGGACAGCGCGTGCAGTGCGCGGACCGGGGGAACTGGCTGGCGGGAGGGCCCTGGAGAGGCCCCTCTGTGGCTGTCCTGCAGCAGAATTGCTGTGACATGACCCAGGGACCCACCAAGCCGACAGCACCTGCCACCTGGCCAGTGTCCTGTGGAGAGGTACAGAGCCCTGCCTCTGCCTGGGCAGCTGTAAGCCCAGCCCACCCGCCCTCCCAGATTGTCCACGGATGGAGGTGGGGCGCAAAGAGTCAGAGTCGAGTTGTACTACTTTTCCCCTCTTCAGTGTTGGGTGACAGGCGCTCTGCCACTGAGCCGCACCCCAGTCCCCCACGGTCATTTTGAACCTACTTGTGCTTGGGAAGCCAAGTGTGACTTCAGGCTCAGTGACTACCCCACCCCACGCCTATCTGTGGATGTCTGACAAGAGGCCTGTGATGGGACAGCAGGTGGGACGAGGCACAAGGCCAACTTCCACGTGGCCTTTGTATCTGGCCACTCTCCTGCAGCCACCTGCTATCGGCCCACAGAGAGTGAGTCTACTCCCCTCCTCCTGCTCTGGTCAACTTTGTGGCTGCTGGAGCCACAGAACGAGGTCCAAGTGACCACACCGTGCTGTTTCCTAGGGCAGCACCCACCTTGGCCTCCTGGACACTCCCCTTGGTGCCCAGTGCCATTCGGTGGGTGAGGAGCTTTATGGGCAGCCATGTGGAGGCTCTTATGGACACTCCCTGGGCCAGGGAGTGAGCAAGGCCTGAGTTGAAGGGGGTGTACATGGTTGCGGTGCCCCCAGACAGGAAGGGGCCTGAGGACATGCTGCCACTTGTGCCAGCATGTGGGGGCTTCTGACCCATAGCTGGAGTAGAACAAGATGCCATTTCTTACCTCCAGTTGTGATTCCAATTGCACCACGAAGCCACCAGCCACTGGCAGCTTGCTGTGTGTGCCACCCAGTGGGCATCACTAGTGGTTGGGTACGTTGTAGGCCAGTGCACGCTGTCTGATGGCTGCTTCCCTGTGCCTCTGGGTGACAGAATCCCAGCCCACAGCCGTGGCTGCATGCCTTGCTGTGAGATTCTGGCCTCTGCCATCCCCACAGAGACTTTCCTTAGTGCTAGGGAGCGTGCCCTCCTTCATGTCCCAGGCCTGGCCCCAAAGGTCACTGCAGACATCGCAGGTGGTGTTGTGAAGAACAGCCAAGAGTGGGTGCTCAGACCTAGCCTCCAACCTGGCTACCAGCTCTGCCAAAGGCACAGTCTCAGCCCATCGGTCGTTTCTCCTCTGCAAGCCAAGGTGACACACAGGTCTGGGGGTAGGGCTACTGGTACAGGAAAAGCCACAGCTGGAGTGGGCCCAGCTTCCCAGGTGGCCTCCAGTGGTCCCCTCCCCAGGATGTCCCTTGCACACTGCCCAGGATCAACCTTGTGTCCAGGACGTGAGGCCGAGGAACAGAGTGATCTCTGAGGCTGGGTAATAAAACACCCTGTGGCTTCTGCTCCCACGTCTTGGCCCTGTCACAGATGTCAAGTGCTGCCATGACGGCCGCCACGTTGGGAGGATGACAAAACGCCCAAGGAGAAGCAGAGTCCCCTCCAGAGCCGTGCGGTAAGCCGACAGGGAACTGGGATCTCTAGCCCTGCCTGGGTCCTCACAGGACCACAGCTCAGGACAGACCCAGGCCCAGTGTGGCTGCAGCTCAGCTCCTGACTCAAACTGGACAGTAGAAAGGCTCATTATGGGCTGGATTGTATCCACAAGTTCATGTGTTGAATCTCCAGTCCCCAGGACCTCAGCAAGTAACTGTGTTTGGAGACAGAACCTTTAATTTTGTAAAATTAATAATGTGAAATTGGGTCACTAGGATGGGCTGAACTCCAGCATGGCTGAACGTTAAAGACACAGGCACAAGGGACAACTATGTGAGGACATGGGAGAGGATAGTGTGCCCAGCTGAGAGGCTTGGGAGGAGCTGGGCCTGTGTTCAGGCTAGTGGGGCACAGAGGACCCTGCTCCAGGTCCCAGCCCCTTACAAGTGGAGTGACATTGACCATGAGCCACTTGCTGCCTCTCTGAGCCCCTGGAGGGGGCCAGGCACAGCATGCGCAGTGGTGACAGCCTCCTGGGTGCCAGTGTGCACCATACCCCTGGGACTGCCTCACACACGTGCAACTGCATGCTCAGGGGCTCTCACTGTCCCAGAAGGCATTGACCACCATGGTGGCTGCACTGGCATGGACCTGCCTGGGCAGCTAGAGCAGGGTCCCATATTCAGTGGGGTGCAGTCACTTCCTCCCAGTCACAGAAGTTTCAGGCTGAGGTCAGGGGATGCTGGGCCAGAGAATCCTCTTCTGGATGAGACAGACATCAGTAAGCCATGCCCCTCCCCACAGGCGCCCTCTCCTTTCCCTCTTCTGGCTGTGTCACTCCGGGGCTGGCCTTGCCTTGTGCCTGTTGCCTCTGGTTGAAGCTCCCAGGGCACAGCCTCCTCTGTTTCCTGCATGGCCAGGGCACCTGCTTGGTTGGTGGTTAAAGTGCGGCCTCCACACAGAGACCCATATGCTTTGAGCCTTTGGCCTCAGTCTGGTGCAGCCTGGGGCAGACAGCCTGCAGGAGGGAGGGGTGGACGTCCACTGCAGTGTAGGACAGTGGCTTGTGACAGGCATGAGGGGCTACTGGAGGCAGCTGAATGCCCCCCCCCCAAACAGCAAGAGGCAGCACTCATGTTGGGGTCAGTGACTCCACTTTCCCTGGGGCTGGGGGTGTGGCTCAGTGGTGAGCACCCGCCTAGCTTGCTCACAGCCCTGGGTTCCAACCCCAGCACAGCCAAAAAATAGCAAAAGAAGACTGACATGGAACCCTTAGCCAAGGCTGGAGCAAAAGAAGCACTCAGTAAATGCCTTGTCACAAAACAGAGAAATGCCCACTGCCCACCGAAGCAGGCCACAGACTGGGCTGGTGGACAGAGACCCGGGGAGGTGTGGCCATGCACCCACGTTGATGGCAGCCATGGTCCTTTGGGGCAGCAGGTCCTGGGTGCTTAGTGGGCCCACCCTCCTGAAACCCAGACGCAGACCGTGAAGGGCAACTGGAGGCTGCAGTTCAAGGTAATCGCTCACCCTGGGGTGGCCCCAGACCCAGGCTTGGGCTGCATTTCCTCCTGGACCAATTTCATAAAAGAACTCAAATGTTGATTGAACAGTGTTGTGTTGATGGCAAAGAAGATTTGTAACCAGGTGGGTCATTGCCCTGGAGTGTGAGACGTTTCCAGGGCTCTGAGGGAACCAGCGTGGAGGCGATGTTTTATGGCACATTTGGAAGACAAACACACATTTATATGTCACTTGTTGCCATATAAATGCTAACTTGTACTTCTTTCAAAACTTTTAATGAATTGCATGCATTCTGGGAGATTTATAGGGTTCCTGGGATGGCTCAAAATGTTACTTTCAACATATTTGTCACTTTGGTAACAGCGCCCAAAAAACCTGGGAGACGCTGCACTCCAAAATCAATCATAGGTGGACGCATCTTCATAGAGGGTTATTTTGGTTGTTGATGGCTGATGGGCCTCCCAGTGCAGGATTTAAAGTTAAATTATGCAAAATCAAAAACAAACCTTATAATACTTAATCAAACATGCATAAAACTGTCAGGTCCAAATAAATTCTCTCAATTAACTTGCTTGAGCTTGTGATTGCATTTGCTAATTTAATCAGCCCCAGAGTAACCTGGAGGTGGGGTTGATGAATCCCTGTGAATGGGGTGCCCCGGGGGGCCGCACCAGGACCCTGCGCCAGCGGGCAGTGGCCTGTGGACGTGGACACGGAGGCCTCGGGGAGCTGTGCTTGTGTTTCTCTTTCCTTTCTCCGCTATTGTCTTGGTTTTCTCTTGCAGTGTTGAGAGTCGAGAGCGCAGGCCTCAGGCAGAGGAGGGAAGCACGCCAGCCCTGGGCCACACGCTCCAGCCGCTCTTTCTCCACTTGGAAAGGCAGCTGTTTCTCCCGAAGACAGTGCTGCAGCCAGGCCCAGGCCCACTTCCACAGGCGCGGGCAGCGTGCTTGGCCCTAGGGCCCCTCCCTCCAGCCCTTTCTGGGAGCAGCCAGAGCGGAGCAGCCGAGAAAGGCTCCACCCCCTCCCTGCCCTCTAGCTGTGCTCTGCCTCTGCGAGGCTTTGTGCTTTCAGGGGAGGTCAGGCAGGCATCCGTTAGGGGCGGGCACAGTGCCCTGCGCCTGGGGCGCCTGGGGCGGAGTGTGTTGGGGGGGATGGCGGCACCTCAAAGGTGGGGCCCAGAGCTACGGCACCCTGCGGACGCCTGGCCACCGGGCTCTGATGCTGAGCTCTGGGGCTCATCCAGCTGCCACAGAAATGGCCACCCCGACCTAGATGGCCACATCTGAGGGGCCACCCAAGCTGCAGCAAATGACTGCAACCCTGTGTGCGCTAAACATGGACCAATGTGGTGCAGTGTTCTGTCTTTGTAAAGCTCAGTGATTTAGCTCAACCAAAGGGAAGTCTGCTTCTGCAAGGGGAGGAGAGAGGGACGCGGGGAAGGAGGGAGCAGGCTTGTAACACCCTCTCCAGAGCTGTGTGGGAGTCCAGTTGGCTCTCGGTGCAGCCTCTGCCCCAGACTGGCCCACGTCTTGGGGTCCACATCTCAGCACCCCGCTCAAGACCCCCACATCATGCCCAGGGCCCTTCACACCCCCCCATGTGCTGGGGAGATCTCTGGGCCCTGGGCAGATAGCGCACCCTGGCTCCCCAGCAACCCTGAGTAGGTGCTGGGCCAGAAGGGGTAGTGCTGACCCAGTCCCTGCTTCATTTTATTTACTTACCAAACTGGGTGGCTGTGCCCACTTGGGCTCGTGTCCTGCTGTGTCCCTGGCTTGGGCATCTGTAAGGAGCGCGTCCATGTCTGTGAGGGCCCTTCCTGAACTGGATGCTAAATGCCATACCCTGTCCAGCATGCAAGTGCCCAGTCAGCCACCCCGTCACATTCCACCAGCCAGGCACATGAACAGGGGCCCAGGCTGGCTCATTCTGAATAACACAAGGAATGCCCTATGCATCTCGGGATAGACACGCTGCTGTGCCCCAACTTCCAGGCCCTGCTGCCCACAGTGCCCAGTCCACCCGGCCCACTAGCCGGCCAGGCTCTGGCCTGAGGTCCTCCTTGCTGCTGCCCACAAACCCACCCTCCCTGGGGAAACATGGCGTTCCCTGCCAGGCTGCAGCCTCTGCTGGCCCTCTCCAAAGCAAGCAGCAAGCAGCACTCAAGCCTCCTTGGGCAGGGTAGACTCGGTGGCATCCTGTGACACCTATCCACAGCACTGCTGGCCACAGTCAGGCCTCAGGAGCTTCTGGAAGGGACGCCTGCCACTGCCTGGGAAGTTGTCAAGCACAGCCTTCCTGGAAGTCAGAGGGTGATGTCCCCAGAGGCAGAAGTGGCACAATGCCATGTGCAGAATGGGGTGGCCATGGGCAGCACTTGGGCCCATGGCACAGAGGTAACCAGAACAGGGTCGAGGGTGGGCAAAGCCCAAGGACATGTTACCCAGTGAAAGAAGCCAAACAGAAAGGGGAAATCCAGCCAGGCAAGGTAGCACACAGGTGGCTGGCTCCTAGCTACGCAGGAGGCTGAGGCAGGAGGCTCTGAAGCTCAAGGCCAGCCTGGGCAACTTAGCAAGATTCTGTCTCAACAAACAAACACAAAGAAAAGGACAGATGCTGCATGGTTCCATTAATCTTCAATCCTCAGGGTCGTCACCTCCAGAGAAACAGGCAGTGGGGTGGTGCAGTGGGGTGGTGCAATACTGGGGAGCAGGTGTTGAGTGGGGACCCAGTGTGCCCCCACTCAAGAAGGCGAGGCCTCTGTAGGTGGTAGGTGCCACATGACACTATGCACTTGAGATCCCTAAAGTGGTGAACTTGGGGCTGGGAGGGCAGTTCAGGGCTGAGTACCTGCCCAGCATATTGGGACCCTGAGTTTCATCCCCATCGTCACAAAAAAGGAGTACATTTTATGTTGTTTGCCACAATAAAAAGAAAATCAGGCTGGGGATATAGCTCAGTGGAATAAGCGCTTGCCTAGCAAGCGCAGGGCCCTGAGTTCGATCCCCAGTACCGCAAAAAAAAAAAAAAGAAAATCAAGGCTATCAAAGAGGGTAGGCAGGAGTGCAGGATGGTGGGCAGGGTGGGGGTAAACTGAGGCAGGCTGGGAGCCAGTGGTGCTGGGTGCTACGTTCTCTGAGCCGTTTCCAGCATCTCCTGGCAGGCAGGGCTATGAGGCTTGCCCAACCCTGGGGCAGGGTAGCCCTGGATGACTTCCTCATGTGTGTCCCTGCAGAGCAGCCAGGGCCTGTGTGTCCCTGGTGGGCCCCTCAGAGGAGATGGAGCACATTCCCCACAGACAGGGCTTCTGAGCCCCACTCACTGAGAATCCCATGCTGTGCTGGGGCTCCATCACATTGGCCTGGGCCTGGACTGCTGCTCATGTCCCATCTGCCTGGGCACAGCTCATGTGGCCCCGATGCCTCCTCCTCTGCTCCCTCCTGATGACCGGTCCTGCCTCAGCCTGTGTTTAAGTTAAACTTTGGGGCAGGCCACATTCCCACGATTCACTGTTATTGGAGAGAAGCTTGGATGTTATTAACATCTACCCTCGGCTTCACAGTCCCTCTGTCCCTCACCAGACTCCTCTGTCCCTCACCTGTGACTTCTCTGTGAGACAGCGCTGTCCTGAGGTGCAGGTCCTGTCACCGGGCCATTTCTGTGCTTATTGTGAGCCTGTCAAGGACCACGTTCGCTTCCAAATGGCAAGTAATTCTAAGCTTGGTCCAGTGCCCTCGTGTGAAGTTACTGCCATCGTTTCTTACTGTTTATTTGATTTCTTAAATAAAAACGTATGTCCCCAAATAAGAATTTCCCGGATGCAGGATCAAAGGCTGTAGGCAGTGAGACGTTTCACTCCCCAGGCCGAGCTGGGGTGCCCTCACCTCCCCCACCCCTCCAGTTTCATTCTCCCTCCCTCCCTCCCTCCCTCCCTCTATCTCTCCCGGCGCCCCCTCACTTGCTCTGTTCTCCCTGATAAAGTACACACAACCCTAAACAGACCATCTCACCATCTCTTAAGCCTAAGCCGCCGAGGCCCCGCCGAGCGCTATCCACCACCGCCCCAGAGTGGCCCTCTGGCACGGAAGGCACGGTTGCCCGGCTCCCAGCTTCCCAGTGGAGCGCTCGGGGTAGTCCTGCCCTGAAGCCCGGGCCCTGAGCTCCAAGTCGCCACCGAGTGCGCAGCCCCCTGGCCTCCCTGGTGGGGACTGGAGGGAAGGCTCTTGTGTCCGCTGATCGTGGCAGTGATCCGCCCCACTTGTCACCTGAGTGCTGGGTCTGTGCTGTGTCCCCGGGCCTTTTTCCTGTCCCTCCTCCTGCCCCCGCTGAGCAGTCAGCTCTTTGGGGCGGGGCCTGGGCCCGGTGCTGGGGAAGACGCACTGGCCAGGAATCCCCGAGTGGAGTTCTCGACAGGAGGACCGACCTGACAGTCCCGGGGCTCCTGGCCCAGCCCGGGAGACAGCTGGGGTGGGGACACACGGGGGCCGAGGGGGTCCTCCGAGCACTCCCGGCGCTGCTTGTCCTGGCGGGAGCGCGGAGAGACCAGTAGGGGTCGCGCCAGGCCCGCGAAGGCGGAGCAGGACGCACGCTGATCCCAGCCAGCCTTCACCAAGGGGCGGGGCGGGCCGTGCACCCCACCCGGCTCACGTTTCACCCCATTGCACCCGCAGACCCTGTGCTCCCCACGCCCTCGGGAACGCCCGCCCCACCCGCACACTTGCTTGCCCCAGCGGGCCGCCTGCGCCCTGCGCCTCGTTTACTGCCCGCGTCGGCGGGGGGTCGAGGGGGTCCTCGGTGTGGCCCACCAGGCCGGACCTGCCTCGGGGCTCGCGAGACCAGTGCTGCCGCGTGGAGCCCGGGCTTCCCGGCACCCTCGGGACCGCGTTTCGGGGTAACGCGGGGTGGGGCGCCGTCGTGCGCGTGGGCCGGCTGGGGCGCTGGGCGAGGCTCTGACTCGCTGGGGATCGCTTCCCCCTTCCCGGCTGCTCCCCGCCGCCCTGACCCCCGGGCGCGGGTGCGCGCAGCAGCTGTCGATGGCTCCCGCGGGTGGCACCAGGGGGCGGCCGCGCTCTTCCAGCCCTCGATCCTCGGCAGGTGCGCTGGCGGGGTGAGGGTGCGGGCGGTGGTGGGGCTGGGGGGCTCGGGGCTGCCCTGTCCTCCAGGGGCCTCTGCGGCTTTCTTCCTGACACACGGGTTCTTGGGCCGCGTTCTCGGGCGCAGGTGCGCGACCCTGCGAGCTCGAGCACCACCCTCGGCTCAGCGCAGCGGCGCGGGAAGCCCAGGACGCAGTCACACAGCCCGAGGAGGAAGGAGAGGGAGGCCGGCTGTCGGCGGTCAGTCGGGACCAGCCGGTGGCTGGGGCCACCTCTGCACGCAGACTCTGGCCAGCGAGGGCTGTGGGTGCAGGGTCTTCCAGGAAGGCGGGGCCACATGGGCTTGGGGTCTGCACCCCGGTGTCTGTGGCCTGGGCCAGGCCTGGACCTCTTCCCCCAGAAGGCAGCCCTGCCTCAGCCTGCCTGGGCCCCTAGGTATTCTGGGCAGGGGTTCTCTGGCCTGGGCTGGCCCCGGGGCCCGAGGGTTCCTGGAAAGACAGTTTTGATGGATCTGGGGGTTCAGAAGGAGATGATGCCAGTAATAACAGTGCTGAAGGCTGCACCGTAACATGGAGAAAGGCTCTGTTTTTAGACCAGTTTTAGCTTTGCTCTTGGAGAATCACCCCTCGAGACCAAACTTGGGGTGAGGCCTTTTGCTTCTGGTACTGGGGACTGAACCCAGGGAGTGCTAGGCAACATCGCCAGCCCCTTTTTTAAAAAAAATCTTATTTTTATTTCTTTTCTTTTCTTTTTTGGTACTGGGAATCAAACTCAGGAACTTGCCGGGCAGGCGATGTACCACTGAGCTATTTCTCACAGAACTGGGCTTTAAACCCCAGTCTTTCCCACAGAGCTACATCACTGGTCATGGTTTGTGTCTGGATGTCCCCACAAAGCCTCATGCAGTTATGGGTTTGGGCTTCTAGAGTTTTTGACTCATGGTCCAGTGCTGGGATTATGGGTGTGAGGGCTACACCCACCCTGGGACGGGCAGCCTGCGCACAGTAGGAGGGAGGGACAGAGGCTGTCTGCTGCTGCTCCTCCCTTCTGCTCTGGCTGCTTTGCTGTCTTCTGCCGCCTTGAACTGTTCCCCTCCGCCATGTGCCACCCTGCCTTGGAGCCAGCCAAGTACGGACTCAAATCTCCATAGACTGGGAGCTAAATAAACCTTTCCATTCTTAATTTTGAGCGTCAGGTATTTTGTCTCATCAATGAGACAAAGTAAACAAAACATCCCTCAACCTTTTTTCCTATGTTTTATTTTGAGACAGAGTTCTTGCTAAGTCAACAGATTGGACTGGGGATATAGCTCAGTGGCTTAACTGCCTGCCTGGGAAGCACAAGGTCCTGAGTTCAGCTTCCACTAAATCATCAAATTGCCCAGGCTTGAATTTGGGCTCCTCCTGCCTCAGCCTCACTCAAAGTGCCTGGCTCATTTCCTTTTATTTATTTATTTATTTATTTATTCATATTTTAAAAATAAAGGAACAAAAGATGGTAACCGGGTAAGCAGCAGAGAAAGATCCTCCTGGAGGATTGCCACCCAGACACTGGAATATAGCAAGATGAGAAAGACAAGAAGGAGAGAAGCGGGTCCCCTGGTCCCAGGAAGGATTTGAAATGAGAATTGAGGCCATCAGAAAGAGCAAACAAGATCCCTCGCTGAGGAAAAGCTCAGGTGGCTGCCATGGTGCAGTCAGAGGAAGTGGAGGAAGAGGAGAAAGACGGAGTCACCGCTCCATACACACCCTCAGCCCGCTCCCTCGTTCCGACACTCACACCTCCAGCTTCAGAAGCCCGTGCTTCAGGAGCCCCCTGACTCAGCCAGAAGAGAGTGGAATTCTGAGAGCTGGGCCGAAACCAGAGGAGAGAACGCAGCCCAGAAAAGAAGCAGCGGCAATTGGGAGGTGTTGTCAAACCCAGCCTGATGATGAAAAGGCACAACAGCCACTGAAACAGTTTGCCGCTGTGTATCCACCCATTCTAAGCAGCGCCCTGAGGCAAGGTGAAGACAAAGCAACCAGCACACAGCCGGCCACACCCAGCTCTGCGCCTGCCCCGAGGCTGTGGCCTGCTCCCTCTCCCCTGTGAGAGCAGCTACCAGCAGAGAGCAGCAGAGAGCAGCAGAGAGCAGTGGCAGCGACCCTAGGGCCATGGCAATACCTACGGGTGCAGCCAATGAACAAACGGGAACTGGAGCACAACAGTAAGAGAGAGGTGGAGATGGAGGTGAGACAGGTGGCCCCACACACTTCTCACTCCCACACCAAGCAAGAAACATGAGCTGAGTTACCGGGCTTCAGCTCCCACCCTGAACTCCCTCTGTGAGCACCTTGAGTCTTGGCACCCCTCGTGCTCAACATGTGTTCCTGACAGCAATGGGCTGAGTCCATGGGCTTCAGGACCCACTCTGAACTACTAATGTGAGCACCAACAGGGACTTCATACCGCTTGCATATATGAACCTTGTATGAACCCATAGCTACAAATTATATGAAAAGCAGCAGTCCTGGAGTCTGAGAGATGACAACACACTCTACACAGAAGACCTGAGAAACTCTTCCAATTGTCTCCTAGAACTAAAATCTAAACTTAGTACACACCCTGGACTACCTTGGTGAGCATGGGTGGGGGAGTCTTCATGCCACTTGTGCCCAGCAGCGTAAGTGCGCCCAGTGCCCAGCTGTGTAAAGGGTGGGGAGCACTGGAGATCGAAAGGTGGGAGGAGGCGCAGACCTGGAAGTAGGGTGCAGACCCGGCCCTCGAGCTGGATGGGGATAACCACCAAAGAGTCATAGGAAGCCTGCAGGGAGACACTGGTGGCCTATGAGGGGACCCCAGGGGCCCTGACAGGGAGCTCAGCAGCCTGTTGGGGGGAAGCAGGCTCCCTGCAGGCTACATGAAAATCCTGAGAATCTGGACTGGGCCCTTGGGTGCACAGTGACGGGGCAGAGCCTGGCAGTGCACGGGGCAACCCCGAGGGCTCAACAGGGGCCCTGAGGGCCTCAAGGGCTTGTCAGTGGGGTGTTGATCAGAGTGTGCCTGGGCCCCTGTCTATGTACCATCACTGAGGTTGGGTGCTTTTCCACCTAGTGCCATAGTAATTTGTGTGCACCCATGTTTGTTGCAGCATAATTTGAAGCAGCCATGTGTCTTTCCAATGTGAGAGCCAGAGGGAATGAATAAAACCATAAAGTACAGTTATTATCAGAGGGAAGACGACTGATTGGGTGGGAGAACAACAGAGATGAAGGGGGAGAAATTGATTGATTAATTGTACATGCCTTTATTTGTATAACTGAGTAACAAATGTGAAGATAACATTATGTAATACAGCATCAAAAAAAAAAAAAAGAAAAAAGGGGCTGGGGATATAGCTCAGTGGAATAAGCGCTTGCCTAGCAAGCAAAGGGTCCTGAGTTCGATCCCCAGTACAGAAAAAAAAAAAACAGCATCCATTATTAATTCCCTACTATCTTCTCTATAATTTTGTATTTCCTTTATTGTTTTTATGTTATTCTGGTTTATGTCTGTTTGGTTGTTGATATGTCTCCATTCTTTTGTCTTTAAAATAAAGTAAATAAATAAAATACAAGAATGAAAACATTAACATCCATTTACAAACTAGCACAGGAACAATACAAGCAATACTGAATTACAGACAAGGTGGCAGGAAATTAGTAATAGTCATTGTATTACATATTGATGTCTTCAGAGTGGTTACTCAGGAGTCGTTTCTTTTATTCTGAGGTAGGATCTCACTACGTTTCCCAAGCTGACCTTCAACATGCCATTCTCCTGCCTCAGCCTCTTGAGTAAATGGGGTTACAGGTGTGCATCACACCTGGGCATTCTGTGAGCTTTGACAAATGGACAATGATGTGTTTCCCCCATTTCAACACCCTTTAGAAGAGTTCTGTTTCCCTAAAAAATACCATGCTCACCTGTTCACCCCCTGCTTTGCCTCAGTTCTCCGTTTGGGGGGTTTGAGATAGGGTTTCACTATATAGTTCAAGCTGGCCTTGAACTCACCATGTTGCCCAAGCTGAACTAAAACTCATGGCAATCCACCTGCCTCAACCTCCCCATTGCTGGGATCACAAGTGAGCCAACATGCCTGGCTAGTTTCTCGTTTGCAAGTTGGGTTCTGTTGGGGTTCTGGCCAGGCCAGGGGTAGGGGTTCACACTGTCCCAGCAGGGAGACCAGGGCTCTGGGAGCTGGTAGGCTCATGCCTGCAGGCCGGGCAGCCAGCTGAGCACAGACCGCCTCGTGGCTTAGCTATGTCCTGCGTGTGACAGGGCAACCATGCCAGGTTGTTTTTCAGTTAGACATAGTCTGAGGAGTGCTCCAGAGGGAGCTGGAGCCCGCCGTGGCCTGGCAAGTGCCGGGTGCATCCTGGGGGTCTACGGCAGACACTGCTCCAGGGCCGCTGCCGGCCTGCCCTGCGGTACTTGCACTGGGGACTGGAGACTGGCCAGAAGAGCTGGGGTCTCTGGTCAGAGTGTGGGGTGACGAGGCTCATACAAGTTCCCACCTGCTCCCCAGTGGCCATTTATCTGCAGGCCCAGGGCCCCTAGGGACAGAGCTGATAGGGCCCGCAGCCCTGAGCTGTGCTTGTGGTGCCGCCCACACCAGGGTGGCCTTGCCCAGGAGTGGGCGCGCGGGGTCTGGGTGTGGGCAGGTGTGGTAGTGGGGTCCATGGACGGTGGCATGAGCACTTTGGGTTATTTATGGACTCATCTATTTGCCAGGACGGGCTTCCCTGTATTCAGTTGCCATGGTAGCCTTAAACCCAGCATCTTATTAATTCTGCATGTTATGAAATAAATATACATCAGACAATCAAGGTGAAGGTTCTGTTTGTATTATGCATTTGGCTCTTGCGGGGCAGGGTGCTCCTGGCTCAGCTTCCCCCTTCCCTCCACGCATATCCGTCAGGCCCCGGCTCTGCGCTGGGCAGCTGTGGGTGTCCGGGGCTCGGGGGCTCTGGGGCTCGGGGGTGGGGATGGGGACCTGCTGGGAGCAGACAGATTGTCCCTGAGGGTCAGGAGGAGGCCAGGCTTCCGGGCTGTCCACCGGCCCGGCTTCTCTCCGAGTCTGTGCCACCCTCACCCTCCAGGCCTGTGCTGCACCTGGGAGGCCACCTCCACTTCCACTTCTGTTTCGTGCAGCCGTGGAGCCCCTGTTCCACCTTCCACGGTGACCAGGATGCAGCTGGGCCTGCTCCTTGCCTGACGCTCAGCAAACCCCACCGTGCACCCCCCGCTCCTCATGGTGTGCCCATGGCAGCCCGGTTCTCCTCAGCCTGCCACCTCCCCTGTTGGTGCCTGGACCAGGCAGAGTGGCCTGAGTCACAGACAGGGGACACTTGGGACAGACTTCCTCCCTAGTCTCCCTCTGTGGGTCCAGCCGCAGCAGCCCCAGCCGGCCAGGCCTCTGCCTCTTCTCACCCCAGGTGGGTGAGGGGGGCAGGGTGGCAGGAAGGTCAGCGACCTGGCTCTGCCACAAGCGCCAGGGAGCGCGGTACGGGGCACTCCGGATGAGGCCCGCAGCCTTGGCCATCTTTTTTTTTTTTTTTTTTTTTTTCCGGGACCGGGGATCGAACTCAGGGCCTTAGTGCTTAGCGGCAAGCACTTACCCCACTGAGCTGTACCTCCAGCCCAGCCTTGGCCATCTGCAGGGCGAGGCCCAGAGAGCGCAGGGACAGCTCTTGGCCTGCTAGATGCTGGGGTTTCCAGGGCACCAGTTTGCTGGAGTCTAGCCCTGTGACGGCTGGGCCACCTGGCAGCCATCAGCAGGTGGCACCTGTGGGCTGGTGGCCCATCGATCCCAGCAGGCGGCCAGCGAGTCCCTCTCAGGGCTCCCAGCCCCCAGGGCCCGATCAACACATCGACAGAGCTGCACTCTTGCCATTTAATTAAGCTCAGTTTAATTAAAAACTCAGAGTTCTTTATTAGACTGGGTAATTGATTTAATTTTCTTTGGGATTCAAGTGCCAAACATCCCTATGGTAGGAGCTCTTGAGTCCCATGGCAGAAGGAGAAGCTGCCCTCTCTGTCAGGGACTGCCATCACCCCGCGACCACCACGGCCACTGCCACCATGTCCACAGCCACCACATCCTCAGCCACTGGCTGGCCCTGAGTGGGATGCCCAGTAAGAAAGGGCCAACCCTGGCTGGCTCTGCTGCATTAGAGTGGGACTGCTGGAGGCCCCCTCAGGTGCCATACTCGGGATGGGGTGGTAGTGGATTTCCTGGTGCCCCAGACAACGGCAACCTGGGCACCGCCTCTGTGGGACTCTGCGCAAAGCATGGGGAAGACTTCGAGAAATCCACTCTTCAGTTTATTTTCTTTCTTTTTTGCTTGCTTGTTTTGAGACAAGGTCTCAATATGTACCCCCAGCTGGCCTTGAGCTTACAGCAGTCCTCCTGCCTCAGCCTCTCGAGTGCTGGGATTACACAGTTGGCAGTGGCTTATTTTATAAGAGGGTAATCCTTTCCAGCTGCCTTAGGAACGAGGGAGCCTTGTGCCTGAGGGCAGAATCCCAACCAAGGTGGTTCCCATGCTCCAGCCAGGGTCCCCAGCTCTGCAGCACAGGCAGTGGCCATGCGGGATCTCGATGACCCAGGAGGCAGTGGACACACTGGACCCGTGTCTCTGAGAATCCGCCCCACCTGCAGTCATGGTGCTCGGAGGGCTTTGTGGGCAGAGAGCACCATTATTGATGGCCAGGGAGGTCTGGACATGCTCCTTCCTACCAAGGCAGCCTGCGCCAGGGGCACCCAGGGCCGAGGACCCTCTGCAGGGGCCTTCGTCTTGCTGGGCAGATCCTAGAAGCAGCTTTAGGAAGCAGAGGTTCAGCTTTGAGCCTGGGGGCTCCTGGGCTCCTGGGTGTAGGCCCAGGAAGTGCCGCTCCCAGGGCGCTCACAAGGCCAGGAGCAGGAGAGAGCTGCATCCATGGGGTGGGGGGAGGACAAACAACCTGTCTCATAAAGGACAGTGCTGACTCTCGCTGAAATGCAGCTGCATCTTGGGGACCTTCTGCTCAACGACAGAAGCCAGGTACAAAGTCTCCATGCAACGTACTGCTTCTGCAGAGTTGTCCAGAGGGCAGAGGGTCCAAGTCTCAGCTCAGCCGCCTGCAGGGGAGGCTTCAGCCTGCTCCCCCTCAGTCCACCTGCCCCTCTCATCCCTTCCCACTCTGGCCCATCCCTGGACACCTCTCTGCAGCGCTTCCAGGACAAGCACCAAGGATCCAGGCACCCCAAGACCAATGCAAACTGGCACAGAAAATGGACCCGGACACTTCTTCGCCTGTGTCCATGAGGTGCTTGAACATGTCCCCTTATGCAGCCATGGCCCCTCCATCCCCTGCCTGACACTGTGCCCATTGGGCACTGTTGACCCTGGGCACATTGCATGGAGGCACATGATCCTGTCCATCTACAAAGAGCTGAAGGCTCCTCCGCCTTACAGCAGGGCTCGGGGCCTCTCTCTCTTTCTTCCCTGTCTTCTTCCTTCTTTTTGTGGTACTGTGGTTGGAACCAACCCAGGGCACCTTGACATTGAGCTAATCCCCAGCTTTTTTTTCTTTTTCTTTTAGAGGCAGAGCCATGTTCAATTGCTAAGTTACCCAGGCTGACTTGAGCTGGCCATCCTCCTGTCTCAGCCTCCCAGAGTGCTGGGTTACTTTTCCTTCCCTTCCTTCCTTCTCTCTTCCCTCTCTTCTTTATTTTTTCTGCAGTACCAGGTCAAACCCTGAGTCTCACATATACTAAGCAAGTGCTCTACCACTGAGCCATATCCCCAGTCTAATTTCTTTGTCTTTTATTTTCCTGGTACCAGGAATTGAACTCAGGACCTTGCATTTGCCAGGCAGGTGTTTGTGCCACTGAGCCATATCCCCAGTGCTTTTTCTGGTCTTTTTGAGAAAAAAGGTTTCACTGTGCAGTTCAGGCTGGACTTGAACTCACTTTGTAGCCCAGGCTGGCCTCAAACTTGCAGCAATCCTCCTGCCTCAGCCTCCCAAGTGCTGGGATTACAGGCGTGTGCCACCATGGCCAGTTCCCCAGGCTATTTTAAATTTATTTTAAGACGCAATCTCATTAAGTTGCTGAGACTGACTTCATACTTTCAGTCCTCCTGCCTCAGCCTCCCAAGCAGCTGAGGTTGCAGGTGTGCACCATTTCCTCTACTGGGGATTCTTTTTAGTGAGGAAAATGCCTCAGAGTGGGTGGAAATGATGGTCACATGCCTGTGGAGTGTTGCTCTTTATCTGGGTGAATTGTGTGGCATTTGATCACACATCTCTTACTCCTTTTTAAATTTTCAGCACTGAGTGTCAAACATGGTGGGTGAGTGCTCTGCCATTGAGCCACGCCCCATAAGGTGTAATTAAGATGAATTACATCTTAGTCAGGCTCTTATATACAAAAATAGAGGGTTACTAGATGTGGTGGTGAATGCTAGTAGTCCCAGCTACTTGGGAAGCTGAGGCAGGAAGATTGAAGCAGGAAGTGTGAGGACAGCCTGGAGAACTGAGTGAGACCCTGAATCAAAATTTTAAAAATTTTGAAGCCAGGTGTGGTGGTGCACGCCTTTAATCCCAGCACTCAGGAAGCTGAGGCAGGAGGATCTTCATGAGTTCGAGACCAGCCTGAGCTATAAAGTGAGCTTAAGGCCAGCCTGAATTGCATAGCAAGACCCTGCTTCAAAAAGAAAAAAAAAATATTGAACGTTTGGGGGTGTAACTCAGTGCTTGCCTAGCACGAACCAGGCTTGGGTTCAATCTGCAGGACTACAACAGAAAGATTCAGCCCAGGCAGGCCCTGTCAGCTGAGCTGTGGTGGCTCCCAGGGGAATTTCTCAGTGCAGGCGTCCTCCTTGTTGGGCCCGGCCTCCCTGGCACAGCCCCTCAGGGCCCTGGGTCCCTGCGTGGGTGGTGACCACTCACTGTCCCTGCTGCCTGCCCCACACTTCAAGGGCTCAAGGTTGGGGCAACCCAGCACCTTAGGGGATGCTTGGGGAGGTGCCAGGCATGGGGGGGGAGCCAGGACAGGAAGCCAGCTGCACCAGGCAGGGCTGTTCCTGCCCATGCTGGGCCCCTCCCCTAGACACAGCCCTGGGCACCGCTGTGGCTCCTGGGACCCACAGGGCGCTGGGTTCAGCGGGAGCCTTCCGCATCATGGCCCCTCGAGACCAGCGCCGTGGCCCCCGGCCCCTGTCGGTCCCTGTCGGTCCCTGCCGGTCCCTGTTGCAGCCCTTCCACCTGCTTTCCATTCTAATGGGCCTGGCCATGCTGGGCCCTGTGCCTATCGATTTTCTCTATTTTACTGGTTTAAGTTAATGACTAGAAACCCCAAACAAATAAAATTTCCTTTAAAAACTCCAGGAGATCAATGCATGAGGGCTGAAATCACTATTCTATGGGCCAGAGGGACAGTCCCTGGGGCCGCTGGGCTCCACTGCCGCTCATGGCCCGGGGCCTCCTGGGGGCTGGCGGGGCCTCTGGGTAGTGTCAGGCGTGACTGGGCTGGTGAGGCTGTTTAAAAGGCTGCCTCTGGGCTGTAAAACTGGGAGAATTTAGAACATATTTTCTGTCTTCTTCCCTGTGTCCCCAGTGGCTTTGGGGCAGAGGGGGGCTCTGAGGGTGGACATGGCCCGGCCATGGCAGAGGTCCTGGCTCAGAGGCTCCTGCCTGAGCTGGGCCAGCCCAGGAAGCCCTGGGGGGCACTGTGGGCATCTCTGGATGAAGGGCCCTTGGGGACAGCAAAGAGTGGTGGGTGACCGACCCTGCTCCTGACAGCCTCGGCCCTGTGTGTGGATACAGATGGTGAAGCTCTGGTTGCACCGAGTGCCGAAACCCCAGCCCGGTCAGCCGTGGAGCCTGATCCCCCCAGTGACCAGATAGTTACAACCCTGTAGCCCCTGGGGCCCAACTTGGGGCCCAAATGCCTTTTTGATCCCCAGGTGCTGGGAAGGTTGAGATGCCAGTTCATCTTGTAAAAGGGGACACTGAGGCAGGCTCTGCATGGGAAGTCTCAGCTACCCCTCTTCTAGCAGACCTGGACCAAGTCCCCTCCAGAGCTCAGGCTGGGGCTGGGACACTGGGGCAGCACAGGGGAGCAGGGAGGAGACAGGGGCCTTCCCTCTACCTTCCTGGCATGCACGCCTGTGTAGGTGAAGGACCAGCAAGACGCCCTGTGCCCAGGGCACACAAGCCAGGCCCTTCTGCCCCATCCGAGGCCTTGAAGGCACCAGCCGAGCTCCAGATCTAAACTACAGCAGGGCCAGGGAGAGGGTCCCAGCCCCTATCTGTCACAGCCACAGGACAGGGTTTTGAAGCCACCCTCCAGGCCCCCAGCTGAGGGCCATCAGAAGTGCTGGTCATCTGAGGGGCTGCAGCATGCCCCCCTTGCCCCAGTGACACAGGGCAGGACCCAGCCAATCTGTTTTTACTCTTTCTTCCCAGCCCATTCTCTAGACATCCTGGGGCTCAGAAGCATCCGTTTCTCTTTAGGAACATGCACAGCTTCTGTGGGTACCCTGGCTCCTTGCCACACCATGGATGGAGCTCAGCAGGAGGCCACGGCTCTGACCAGGCTTTCTGTCCTCCTGGAGTCTGGGTGATGTCAGGATAGCTCCTGGGGACAAAAGCTGTCTGCAAAGCCCCAGCGGTCTGGGCATCTATCCCATCCAGGCCTGTGGAGCCTCCCACGGCTCCTAGGCCCCCCCGAGAGCTGCAGCTTCTACAGTTGGTATGCGAGCTGGAGGCCCCTTTCTTCCTGCCCCCAAGGTGGAGTGGAGAAGGGGCTTCCCGTCATGCTGGAAGCGGCCTTGAGGACCCAGAGTTAACTTCCAGAAAGGCCTGCACACGTGTGTCCATCTGTGTCCTGGTGTGGTATGTAGTCATGCACGGTGTCTGCATGCTGCTGTGTAATTTGTGCATATTCACAGCCCACTGTGTGCAAACCACGCGTGTGCTGCAGGGTGTGCATCCTGTAGAGATGTGTGCAAGTGTGTGCTCCCATGAGTGTGTGGCGTGTGCCTGCATGTGCCACTGGAGAAAAAAACCCTGGCTTGCAGGAGCGGCTGGGGGCTCAGGTCCCTGCCTCCCTCTGCCTGCCCGGCAGGTTTCCTTGGTGTCTGCCAGGCAGGTGAGGACCTCCCCATCTGCCAGATGTTCCCCAGCCCCATTGTTGAGTGCAGCCATCAATTATTGAGGGCAGAAAGCTCCCTCTTTCCTGAAAAAGCAGAGCCCAGGAGCCCAGGCGTGGTTGGGTTACCCGATCTGTGAGTGCCAGGGCAGGGGGAGCAGCATGCCTGCATTCCCGCAGGGCAGGGCCAGGCAGGCCCCACACTGGAGGTCCCTCTATGTCCTCCTAGCCCACTTGTCTGTGAGGGCCGGGGACTGAGAAGAGACTGTCTAGCTCCTCCCAGGCTCCCAGGCTCCCAGGCTCCTCCCTTGTCCAGGTGGCCAGCACTGCCCTGAGATCACTCCAGATCTTGTGGTCATGGAGCTGTTGGGCCTGATCAGTGGCAGCCTTGAGGTCAGCCTTGGCTTTGCTTTCTCCTTGAGGGCAACATGTAGAGGCTTTGGGGAAACCCAGGACCTGTGACAGGTGTGGGAAGAAAGGCCCCACTGCCCCAGCTTCAGGGGAACCTTGGGCTCAGGACGAGGCCAGCAGGGGGTGGAAGCATACCTGCCCATTGGTATTCCGGTGCAGCAGGGCCTGGGGAGGACCAGTGGCATCCAGTGGCCCGACTCAAGTGGTTACCACGGGGCACCAGCTGCTTAGCCCATGCCCACCTCTCAGTGGCAGGTGCTGCCCTGGCTCTGGGACTGGGATGTGGTGACCCCATCCAGGCCATGTGGCAGGAGCCAAGCAGAGACTCAGGCCTCCCCCGCACCTCAGGCCACCCCAGAGCTTCAGAGTGGGAGGGGAGGCCGTCTAGGCTCCAGGATGCACAGCCAGCCAGAGACCACCCACACTGCCACGCCTGCAGGCCGTCAGCATGAGGAGGAAGGGCCAAAGGACACGTGTCCCTACAGCAAGTGTCTGGTGTCACGACATCCGATCGGCCACCCCAGCCTCTCCAAACTGCCTGAATTATGCAGGAGGCCGGCCGCCGGGCGGCAGATGGCAGCTCACGCTGTAACTGGAGCTGGGCAGGCGGGTACCACCCCTCCTCCCGCCGCTCTCCCAGGAGGCCCCGGACACATACGGGGACCCCTCCTGGCTCAGGGATTCCACCGCAAGGGACAAAGAGCTGCATAATCAGGGTCCTAGGACCGGCCCCCTGAACTGCTCTTTTGCTCTTTGAGTCCCAGATGGCTGCGGCGTCCCCCTGCGTGTTCCTCCCCTGTCCTCACTGTGTCCTGTCTCTTGACGCTGGTGCCCCTCAGGGCAGGGACCAGGCCCAGCTGGGAAGAGGTCGTAGGACAGCAGGGCCTTTGAAGCCCTCGGTGCCCTGGCCACGCCTTGCTCTGTCATGCCCCGTGCCTGTGCCCCTCTGCCAGGCTCGGGGTGTGCGGTGTAACCTCAGGGTGCTCAGGAGAGCTGCCTGGGACAGAGTGGGCTCCGTCAGATGGGGACAGAGAGCGCACAGGGCCTGGCTGGGTCCCTGGCTGGGCAGCAACAGGCACCCAGGCCAGGGCCTCGGGCAGGGTTGTGGAAGTGGCGGACATGGGCAGTGCCTAGCCCTGCTCTGAGACCACAAGATGAGCTCACTGCTCCTCCTGCCTCCTGAAATGCAGCACCCCCTCTGCTCTGTGCTCCTCCTGGTCACAAGTCACAGGGTGCGGCTTCAGGCTCCTGCACCTACAGGACCGTTCTGCTCCGGCATCCTCAAGCCCCCCTTCCCCCTGGGAGGAAGGACCTAGCTGAAAAGCTGGGTCTCCCCCAACCCCCACCCCTCAGTGCTGTGTCCCCTGGGCAGGGCAGGCCCCGCATGCATCCATCCAAACAATGATTTATTTCAGAATTAAGTGTATTACACCGAGAACTTGCCAGTTCCGACCTCCAGTGTGTGCGGGAGGCCTGGCTAATTCAATCTATTATGCAGCGGAGCCCTGATTGTTTGGAATGAATCAGTCTAATCGCGGTGAGAATCCAGGGTCATAATTAACATCCCAGCCTTAAATCCATACAGGGGGGTACCTAAGACCCCCAGGTGCAGCCCCACGCCCGCTGCCAGGGATAACAGGCTCTGATGCTTTGCATCGCAGGGACCTGGCACATGCCCTAGGAGAAGGGGATGCTGGAGGGGGTCCAGGACCCTGAGTCCCTGGGGATTCAAGGGTAGCATTGGGACAGGCTGGGTTCAGGAGGTGCCTGGGCCTTATCCCATGCCAACTTTGCACTGGGCAAAGAAAGGACAGACCAGCAATGGAAGGAAGGAGGGATGGAGGACACTGCTGAGGTGGAAGGGGCCTTAGCACTGGCTGTTGGCTATCAGGGACCAGGTGGCCATGTGCGCTGGGACAGAGTTGGGCCTGAGACTGGGTCCCCGGGTCACACGGTGATTGGGCTCTCTCTGCCCCCCCCCAGTTGACCCTCTGCAGTGATGATGTTCCCTACTCATGCCCTAGCACCATCTGCCACCCATCATGGGGCAGGTCCTGTGACCTGTCAGTGGGGCCCTGGCCTGGGTCTGGGCCTGACACGGCCCACCCCAGGAGGCCCCAGTAGGTGCTGGGAGAGGTTGACTGTGTCCTTGGGGCCACAGTGCCCTCCAGCCGCCCTGTGCCTGCATAGCCCTGTCTCCTGTGCCTTCACCCCAGGCAAGGCCTTCTCTTGGTAATCAGGGTAATCAGGACCTCCTGGCTTGGATCACCACCTCTGCCCCTGCGGTGGGGCTGGCACTCGGGGAAGTGGAGGACCCCAACCTAAACTCCAACCCTGGGCTGTTCTTGGGCTCCTGCGGGCCCTTCCCACTTCCCAAACTCCCTGGCCCAGGTCTCGAGCACCGGGACTGAGCAGCCTGAGGCACACTCTCAGGGGTCACCAGTGCCCAGGCGAGCAGGGCAGGACTGGGACTCCGAAGTTCCTGGATGAATGATGACTGCCCTGGACATCTGAGGTTCAGGGATTTGCATAGACCCCACTTGGCAAAAGGGAGAGGGGTCTGCCTGCAAAGCCCCAGCCAGGGTGCTGGGGGGAGGCCAGGGTCCAGTGTCCCACTCCCAGCCAGTCTGAGCAGGAGCCTGGGGCTTGCTGGTGGGGGGCAGGGTTGGACCCTCCCAGGCTATAGGATCAAGCTGGGTCCAGAAAGCCCCTCCCCCGTCCTCTGGAAGTTCTCAAGGTCAGGGCCATCCCCAGCAGAGCCGGCAGGGAGGGATCCACACCCGAGGGCACAGCCTTGGGGAGCACAGGGTCAGCCCAATAACCACTGCCTACCTTTTAATTTCAGGTCCTGGATGGAAATAGCAGGATCAATCCTGCTGACCATTTAGTGAGGTGTCGCCATTTGCATGCTTAAGAGTGGAGGAAGCTGCTGCTAGGGCGCAGAGGGAATTGGATTTCCAGGTGTGGACTGCATCTTGCCTCACCGTGGCCCTTGCAGGGGTGGCCAGGCGCCTTTGCACGGTCACCCCCCAGCCCCCACCCACCGCTTCGGGGCCCAACTCTGGTTCTGACTGACCCTCTGGCCGCCAGCGTCCTGGGAAGGTGGTAGCACAGGGTGTTGCAGTCCCCACACTGCCCAGAGAGCCTCAGGGTCCCCCACTTCTACAGTGCCACTATGGGGCTCAGGGCACAGCCATCCTGGTCTCTGAATCGGTCAAATGTAGGAAGCCCCGGCGAGGCGGAGCAGGTGCCAGCGGAGAGAGGCCTTGCCCTGGCCAGTGTGGGCCTGCAGTATCTCGTGCCCAGGGCCAGGGCTGCGGGCACTGCTGTGACGGGGCTCCTCTGCAGCTGTGCTCATGGGGCTTAATGAGCAGAGGCAAGGCGAGAATGCATGTGTCCCCTGGGCACAGTGGGGTGCTGAGGAGCAAGTGCTCCCCGGGATCCCCTGGTGGACTCCTTCCAGCCTCCCATGTTCTGCACAAGGATACTCAGTCTGTGTCCTCCAGTCCTTCAGCTGGCCCACTTCCTGGTCCAGCAGGCAGGGGCTCCAGGGTGTGGGGCCATGGGCCACTGTGTCCTCTGGGCAGTGTCCATCCTCATGCTGTGAGTGGCCACATCTCAGAGCCCCTCATAGCCAACCCGGCTGCCCAGCCCATAAGGGTGTGTTCCTGGCCCTGTGTGACATCAGCTCTTGAGGTTTTGGGGACCAGCAGAATCCATTTAAGAAGCTGAAGGCAGGGGCTCCCCAAGCTTCTGAGCCCCTATGTGGGTTGGGCTGGGGGACCTGAGGGTGTGCTCTGGACCCTGAGAAGGTGAAGGGACCTGGGGCTGGGCCCAGCACTGTCTCGGTGAGGCCAGGAGGTGCCGACATCGCTATATGGCTGCTCATGCATGGTGGCGCCAAGCACCCCTCTTCCTGATGCTCTCCAAGTCACTCAGCAGTGTGGTCCATGGGGCCAGGCCCTGCCCTCCATGCCCTGAGGCTACACAAAGCCAGGGCTGTTTCAGAGCCACAGCCAGGGTGCTGAGGGCGCCCCCACCTCGTCCTTGGGGCAGCGTCCGCCCCGCCAGATGGCAGAGCCGAGGCGCCCGTCCCGAGCCTCAACACCACAGGGCCCCAGGGAGCCAGGGGCGTCCTCGTGGTGACAGCAGAGAAACCAGATTAAAAGCGCTGAAGGGACCTCAGCGAGTCGAGGTCGATAAATCTCAGGGCTGCCTGCCCCGCCCGCCCTGCGCTGCAATCTGTCCAGCGGCCTTTCCCGGCCCCAACGCTCGCCATTACCTGGGGGGGGGGAGCCACAAATCACCATGACACACCAATCACCAGGCCTGGGATTTTACACACACGGCGCTTGAAGGATGTGCACCGGGCCAGTGTGGAATAAATCTCTCCGCGAACTTTCCCGCACCCACCACTGGCCGCACCCTCCAGCCAGGCCAGGGGCCCCCTCCGTCCCTGCCGGGCGTCGCCTCGATGGAAAGGGAGAGGAAGAGAATTGTTCTGCATCCCCCCGGAAGGCACACGCCAGCCCCTCTGACAGCGTGTGTCAGGCTCCAAGGCCGGGCCTGGCCAGTTCATTGCCAAGGAAGAAAGAAAGCTTTCTAAAATAATTCATCGAAAACTTAAAACACTCAGACACCAAGAAATTGCAAATGGGGAAATATGATGGATTGTGGGCTGAAAGAAGGCGACTTCTACAGGCGAAATTGATCCCTTGGAAAATGTTTTTGTCTGCTGTGAAAAATGGGTAATATCTCGCCGGGGCTCGAGAGCTATAATCCCGAAAATAATTTGCTTTTGATTCCCTCTTAGCCTCCGCGTTCTCTCTCTCCCTGAGTAGGCACAGGATGGGAGCCCGTGCGCCCAGGCTGGAAGGAAGGGACACCCCGACTATGCGCCCATCTACACTCGAGCTGACTGGGTGGGGTGGCTCCCATGCTGCAGGGTTCCCCACTCACTGGGGCTCTGCTGAGGCCTCATCCCAGCCTCCTCTTTATTCCCAGCAGCCTGCAGAGCCTAGTGGCCACAGGGCACAAACCCGGTTGGGGTGTCTGATGGTCACTCTCATCAGCACACCCTGAACGTGTCATAAAGCATCCAGAAACCAGCCAGAGCATCCTTCCATGCCCCACCCCCACAAAAAGCAAGCACAGTGGGGTAGACTGTCACAGGTTTGTTGACTGAACATTTCCTCAGACCCCTTTTGCAGATCTACCCACTGTCCAACACTATGGAGACCCCATTCCACCCAGAGTTTGTGGTGGTCACAGGGCAGATGTGTGTGTTGGAGGGTCAGACAGCCTCCCCTGGCTTCCCAGGGACTTGAACACCCTGGCCCTCCTTCCTCTCTGACTGTTGGCTGCCCAGGGCGCTGAGACTCCTTGGCTGTGTCTTGGGGCCTCCGGTAGAGTTTCCGGTCTCTCTAACTCCAGGGCTGGTGCACGGGACTGAGCTGACATCAGCTGTGGCTGCAGGAGTGCATGGTCTGCTTCTCCAATAGCACCGAATCCACAGGGACACAGGGTCCCCTCATGCTACAGAGGACAGTCCCTCTTGGAGGACTACGGCAGGCCCGGAACCCAGGGCCCCAGCACACAGGAAGGCAAGGAATGCTCGGGAAGCAGGAACACTATTGGGACAATTGGGGGCCACTGCATCACCCCCCCAAGCTGGGACCCCGGTGCGCCCAGGGCTCCAGACTCCTGTGTCGGCTCTGGAGAAGTTGGGGGTACCGTGCCCAGCCTGGGCCTCCCAGCCAAGGGGTCTGAGGGTTCCTTGGGCAACCAGGCAGCACTCAAGGATACAACCCAGCTCGTGGAGTCCCAGAGCCTGCCGGCCCCACGGGTCCCCACACAGAGCCGAGGCCTCAGTGGTGCCCTGGAGAAAGCCCATGAAGATCGAGCCAGGCCAGAGTCACTGGGCACCTGTGCAGGGCAGCCTGCCAGGCATCTACACTGTGTGTGGCTTAATGTCCCACCTTGGAAGACCCCGTGTGAGCAACCCTGTCCCCAGAGCTCAGAGCAGGGAACCCCAGAGCCAGGCACAGAGGGCCCAGGCTGGAGCAAGAGGAGGCTAGGCTGAGGCAGGATGGTGCCAGGCCCTGCAGTGGGCAGGGGCACTGTGTACAGAAGCCATGGGAGTTGGGGGTCTAGGTGACCCTGCTGTCCCCAGCTGGCCTGAGCTCGAGCACAGCCGTACACAAAGCAGAGGAGCCAGCAGCCACCCGAGTTGCATCCAGGATGGACAGGAGGCTGGGAGGCGGTGCCCTACGATTGTATTAGACAGACCGCGATCGACCAGGCACCCGCATGGCCCCAGCGCCTCATTTCAATAAACAGCAGCTCGCAGGAATTAGCAAGGGACTCATCTGCCCGGCTCCTCCTCCTCTGCGGGGCTTCCTCTGCAGGTGTCAAGGAGGGAAGATTTATGGGGATTCCAGCAAGATTCTAATTTGTTCCTGAGGCACTGGCTGCTGCATGGAGAGCATGAAGCACTTGCCCCAGGCACAGCCATCCGTCCAAGCAGCACAGTGTGTCTTGGGTATGGGTCACCCTGCCCTTGCCCTTGTGGCCACTCAGGTTGGGCATGGAGAGAAGTGCCCAGGCTCTGGGGCTGGGCGGTCTGGGGTGTGAAGCTCACAGGGGGGCCAACCCTGAGCAGGTGTAGGGTGCATGCGGGTTTGCAAGTTGCTTCATCTCCAGGGGCAGCAATAGTCCTGGCACACAGTGCCTGGCTCTGTGATTTTTTTTTTTTCACTTTTCTTATCATGCTGTTGAGCCCAGGGCCTCACTTATGTATGCTAGGCAAGTGCTTCTGAACTAAAACCCTAGCCCTGCTTCAGGATTTAAAGATTTGATTTAAAAAATAGATTTATCAAATCAGGCATGGTGGAATTACACCTGTAATTCCAGCACTCAGGAGGCTGAGGCAGGAGGATTGCCTTGAGTTCAAGGTCAGCCTGGGCTACATAGAGAGACCTTGTCTTGGAAAATCAGAACCAAACCAAAACAAAACAAAAAACTCTGTATCAAGCAAGATATAGTTCTCATATCACACAAGTCACCTACTTATTTATTTAAAAGAAATGGAGTCTCAGTATGCTGTCCAGACTGGCCTGACCTCCTGGGTTTAAGTGATCCTCCT
This sequence comes from Dinomys branickii, assembly GCA_004027595.1. Lineage (NCBI taxonomy): Eukaryota > Metazoa > Chordata > Mammalia > Rodentia > Dinomyidae > Dinomys > Dinomys branickii. The sequence goes on from PVLD010000067.1 coordinate 251,883, forward strand.
GCCTCAGCCTCCCCAGTACTGGGATTATAGGCATGTACCCTATGCCTCGCTGATTTTCTTTTTGCTTGAAGGCCTGCTTACAATTCATTATTTCAGCTTCCACATGTGCAAGGAGTTTTTATATCATTTTCATAATCGAAAGCTATTATGCCCCTTGTAGGACTCCGTAAGGACAGTTTTGTCTGGCTTGTCTGGCTGGCTTTTTATTTCAGCCCTGAAGGCTGTAGCCTGGGGGTCCTAACCCCCAGACTCCTGAGGGAAGTTTGCTTTCTTAGTTTGTCTGCTCATAATCAATTCTTTCTCCTCTGGCTGCTTTTATTTTTGTATTAAAAATTTTTTTTTGCAGTACTGGGGATCGAACTCAGGACCTTGTGCTTGCCAGGCAGGAGCTTATGCCACTGAGATATACCCCCAAGCCCCTGGTTGCTTTTATTTACTTTTATTCTTTTTTGTTTTTTGTGGTGCTGGGCAGGCACTTGACCCCGAGCCACATCCTCAGCCCTCTGTGACTGCTTTTAACATGTTCCTTTCCTCCCTGGTTTTAGGATATTACATTTCCCAGCCCTCTGGGAGGCTGAAGCAGGAGGATCAAAAGTTAGAGCCCAGAAGCCAGGCGTGGTGGCATACACTTGTAATCCCAGGACTCGGGAGGCTGAGGCAGGAGGATCATTGTGAGTTCAAGACCAGCCTGGGCACGAAGTGAGCTCAAGGCCAGCCTGAACTGCATAGCAAGACCCTGTCTCAAAAAGACAAAAAAAAAAAAAAAAAAAAAAAGAGTTAGAGCTCAGCAGAGGCAATTGTGTGACTGTGAAGCTCTATCTCCAAATAAAAAATGGCCAGGGACTGGCTCAGTGTGCAGTTCGGGGTTTGGTCTCAGCACCAAGTAAATAAGCAAATGAAAACATATCTGATTTGAATGTGCCCTGGGGACCTTTCCTTCACAGTCCTTTTTCCTGTTTTTGTCTTGGTTTGGTGTTTTAAGACGAGGTCTTGCTATTACTCTAGGATGGCCTTGCATTCATCAAGTCGCCCAGGCTGGCCTCTGAAGTGATCCTCCTGCCTCAGCCTCCTGAGTGCTGGAATCACAGGCAGGTGTCATCACGACAGCTCCTCGAATTTCTCAGGCTTGGGGGCTCTGGGCCCCTGGGAGAATGGGCTTAGATTCCGGCATCCAAGGGTTGTGAGCCCCCTCTGTCTCTCTCCTTCGAGGACCCTGCTGTGGGGTTTGGCTGGAAGTTATGCTGGATGTGGTGGTTGCTGTCATCGCACACGTGCCCCCACGCTGCCCAGTCTCGGTGTCCGTCTTCGTTCTCGGTCTCGCTTAGCCTAGCATTTCTTCTGCTGTTGATTCCGGGAGGCGTGGTTTCCACCCTGGAACTCTGGCTCTAGTCTTCGAGTCTCTGCTTGGCCTGCTCAGTTACCAACACCTGGACCATGGCTTGGCCCACTGTGTGGCCTCCCGCCTGCTCCAGCTCTCCTGGGGTCAGATCTGAGTCATTACATGGGTTTTCTCCTACCGTGCTGTCTGCATTTCCCTTGCTTTTCCAATGCCTGCTGAGTGCCGGGATGCAGACATTGTGCTCTATCTCCCATAGCTGCTGTGTATTTTATTTTATTTATTTTATTTTTATTTTTGAGACAGGGTCTCGCTATGCAGTTCAGGCTGGCCTCGAGCTCACTTTGTAGCCCAGGCTGGTCTTGAACTCGCAACGATCCTCCTGCCTCAGCCTCTCAAGTGCTGGGATTACAGGTGTGCGTCACAACGCCTGGCACTGCTGGGTATTCTAAATTCCTGTAAAGCTCTTGAGTTAAACTCCTGGGAAGAGGGAGCCCTCTAGGAGCTGACTTAGAGTTTCGTCCGTGGCTGGGACCTGAGCCTCTTTGGCTGGAGTGTAGTTTTGCCTGGCTCTAGGTGGCACCCTTCTGAGTATGTGGCCCAGCATTCAGGAGCCATGGGTCTCGCACTGGCTGGACCCCTGAGACCCTGCCTGCTGGGGCCTGGTGCCACTGTCAGCCCCTGAGCTGGTAGACTTGGGAGTGATGCCCCCCTCCCCATAGTCTGCTGTGTTCCCTGACTTCAGGGGCCATGCGTTCTGGTTCCCCTTCCTGTGGGGCTTTGACCCCCAGAGACCACTGTCCTGGGCTTCCCAGCTCCCCCACCCTAAACCCTGGCTTGGCAGTGCCCTTATTCTTTGTGGCCCAGAGCAAAGGCAACCCCATCCCCCATAGTGTGGGGAGGAACAGTCCCCAGGGGCCTCATGACCAGGTCATGAGCAAGTGTGAGGAAAGGGTGCTCCCAGGGTACCCCCATGGCAACCACCTCCTGTCCTCAGTGCAGCTGTGATGTGTTCAGGCTGGCCACGAACTGAACCTGGAAGGTGACTGGATGGTCAGTAGCATTGGCATGGCCAGGGCCCAGGGCTCTGTGGCCCCCACACCCTCTAGGACAATGCAGGACAAACTCAGGTTGGGCTGGACTGTGCCAGTCAGCCAGGAGATGAGTGGGTGCTGTCCCTGTGGGCCGGGCTCTCATCTCAGAGCCCAGAGGGGCTGGAGGCTCCCACGTCCCCAGCAACCTGGCGGGGACAACAGGCCTGGCCTGGTCAGACGAGGCTTGAGGTCTGAAGGGGCCACACCCCAGGAGTCCAATCAGCTTGGGGGACCCCACCCCAGCTGGCTGTGCGGCCTGGGCACCAGGGGGGGCCCACTGGGTGAGCCGTTGGCGGGGGAGGGGAGGTGGTTCATTTTCATACAGATCCTCCCAGACCCAGACGTTTCTGGGGCCCTGGTATCTGCCCCTCACCCCAGTGCAAGGTGTCCTGAGGGCCTTGGTGGGGAGTTCCCAGTCTGCCTCCCTTAGAAACTCCTAGGGGAACCTCAGGGGATCCCGCTTGAAGGGGGCGGACACAAGGTCAGGAGTGTGGGCCCGGAGGGGCAGCCTTGCCCGGCATTGTCAGGAGGACAGGGGTCAGGGTGCTAGTTCCACAGTGGCAGAGGTCAGACAAAGGGGGCTGGGCCAGGCGGTGCAGGTTGCTCCTGTCCTGCTCTTCCTGTCCCCACTGTGACCTCGGACCCTGTAGCAGCAGGACCTAGGGAGGGTGGGAGGGCGAGGGGCTTCCAGGCTTGAGCACCCAGCTAGCCACACCCTGGGGACTGCACCCCTGCGCTCCTCTTCCGGACAGGCCGGGTGGGCAGGTGCGGCCGTTGGGATGATGGATCTCGGCGCCCGCCCTGATGCAGCCCTGGCGGGGCTGCACTTGGCCTCAATGGCTCCCCGGGGGCCCGACCAATGGTGCCTGCATGCGGCCCCAGCAGCCCATGATGAATGACCTGGATTGATTTTCACTTAATTGACAATTTGGTGAACCTGTTTGCAGGCTCCCAGTTTGGACTGAAGGCAGTGGAGGGTGGAGTGGGTGCTGCCCGGCCAGGGAGGCAGCCAGGGGGCAGCAGAGGCCACTATTGAGGGACATAGCCATGCCAGGAAGGGGTCAGGTGGCAGTCTGCATGGGGGATGCCCAGAGTCCCTCCTTGGGTCACAGCACCTGTGGAGCCTTCCCATGCCCCGTGCTGCTGCCTGGCAGAACCGCCCTCACCTGAGTGGGCTTCTGTCCCCACCCACTGCCTGCACCAGCACAGCCACTCCCTCGTCACTGCCCGCTGCCTGCCTGCCATTGCTCCTCTCCAGCGCAGGACAGGTCTACCCAGGTCCCGCCCTCGGCTCCCTCCCCCGGCTCAGGCCAGCTCTTCCTACCCCAGGGTCTTTGCTCCCACCAAGACCTCAGGTGGAAATGCCCCTCCCCTGATCCACACACAGGTGGCTCCACTAAGGCACCAAAGCCTCAACTTAAATGTCCCCCCAGGCCAGATGTGGCACAGACCTGGAGTCCCAGCACTCAGGAATTGAGGCAGGAGGATCGTTTGAGCCCAGGAGTTTGAGGCCAGCCTGGATAACACAATACCTGTCTCTTAAAAAAATAAAAATAAATAGGGCTGGGGATATAGCTCAGTGGTATAAGTGCTTGCCTGGCAAGCCTGAGGTCACAAGTTTGATTCTGGTACCAAATACACACACACACACACACACACACACACACACACACACTAAATGATCCACATGTAATGGCACATGTCTGTAATTCCAGCCCTCTGGGAGGCTGATGCAGGAGGGTCTCAAATTTGAGCCCAGTTTGGGCAACTTACAAAGACGCTGGCTGCAAAAATGATTTGTCAGGGGTGACCTGGGCAGGTAGCTCGGTGTGGTGCCTCTAGCCTCAATCCCTAGCACCATCAAAAAGAAGTTTTCATTTAAAAAAAAGGTCCCCATCTTGAGGCCTTTCCCAAGCACTGGGCACTGCCCCTTCCTGTCCCCTGTAGGCGCTTATTTATCACCACTGGGGATGTCACGTGGCTGTGATCCCCTGCCGGACAGCACTGGCCACGCTGGGTCACAGGGATCGGTGTGTGCTGGCCTGGGTCGTGCTGCTCTGGAGGGAGGAGGCCCTGTTCCTGGCCTGCATGTGCTTCTCCCACCCCTTCGCCACCCCTGGAACTCACAAGCTCAGGAAGTGGGGGCTGTAAAGAAACCTCTAATCCCCCGCTAGGGCTCCAGACAAAAGCGCAAACTGAGTCGCAGGATGGCAGAGGGGGCTGCGGGGCTGGAATTCATCCCGTGGGCAAACAAAGGCTCTGCCTTTCTGACCGCTCGGGTCTGATTTCCGCCCCGTGCAACTTGATGCCAGCAGGAACCCTTGGCAGGGCCGCCCCTCCCTGCCCAACGGAGCTGGGGCCTGGGGCTTGGCAGAAGGCTCCTGCTGAGCCACGCAGCACTGAAGCCTCGTGCCCCTCCCCTATGTGCACATGGGCCTTAGCCCTGAGCCTCAGGGATGCTGGAGGGCGCCCCACGGGGTCACGGCCCAGGAACCCAGCTGCATGTGGCCTTAGTGCCCACCTGTCCTCAAACACTGTGTGAGCTTGAGAGGCTGATTCCTGCCAGTGAGGGGAGTGACCCTGCCACTGCACAGAGCTGAGGGCCAGGGACTGCTGCACATTTGCTCAGTGAGTGAGCCGGGCTGGGCCTCAGGAGTCCCCACCTTGTGCAATGGCCTCCTAAAGCCCCCACACTTGGTGCAGCAGCACGGGCCACCAGCCAGAGCCAATGTGCTGCTGGGAGTCCTACTGGGCCCACTCTGCACCTGCTGGTCACCAAGGCTGCAGGTCCAGCAACAGCTGGGCCACAGGCGTCACACCAGAGACAGGGCTACAAGCCCATGCTGCTTTGGAGCAGGAGCTGGAGGCCCAGCGGGCTTTTTGGGTGTGACTTGGCGAGTATTCTGAGATGTGTCCTCCAAGACCAGGTGGCCCACATCTCATGACAGAGCCCCATGAGATCCAGAAGGGAGACTGAGGCAGGCACATAGCAGAGATGGCCCTGAGGGGAGAGCCACAGCCATGCGTTCTGGAGGCACCACAGCCGGAGGAGGTGGGGGGACCCTGAGGGGGTCCCAAAACACTGGACACAGACCCACAGCGGGACCCTGAAGCCCAGGGCCTTTCTCTCCCTGCAGCCCATACCCCCATGTGCTCAGTGAGGCGCAGCTCTGTGCCCAGCTGTACCTCGATGAGCAGCTCTGGTGGGGACAGCCACCAGCAAGGCCCACTTGGGGGTGGCCAGGGGAAGGGGGAAGAACAGGGGCAGAGGAGGCAGCAAGTGCAAAGATCCTGTGGCTAGAGACTCAAGAAGGAGTAGAATCAGGTTGGGGTGGTGGGGTGGCCAGAGGGGCCTGAGGGGCTGGTGCAAGCGTTGGTAAATGGGCAAGTTGGTTGGATGCTGCTGCAGCCCAGGAAGGTGACAGTGTGGACACGTGCTATGCAGCTGGGGTCTTCTCTGAATATGCTCCCAGCTGCTGGGCAGACCCTCTAGGCTGGAGCTGAACCTGGTGTACTCCCGACCCTCACAGCCCCTCCCGGCCTCCCTGACCCCCTGGCCTCCCTGCCCTCCCTGGGGACCAAGGTGCACCATTGTGTGACCTGACCAGCCTCCCCATACCAAGGCCTTCCCTCTTGAGCTGCCCCAGGACACCTCCCCCAACCCCAACCCCAGCAATCAATGCATAGGACTTCCGGGGGACCCTGGGAGGGGCTCCCCCAATTCAATCAGCCAAAAAAGCCTGAGAGCTTTGAAGCTGACCTGATTCATCAGTGTAATGGCTTTGCAACCTGACCAGGGACTCGGGTGAGGGCCTTTGTCTTGGGTGCCAGTGACTAAGCCCCTGCTTAGCAGGAATGTGGGCCCCAGGCCCTTGTCGGTCACAGCGGAACTGAGCACAGCCGTGTTGACTTTGGCTCCTAGGCTATGGCTTCTGGAGCATAGAAACTTCTGCTGTGTAGACCAGTCTGAGCCCTTCCCCGGATCGAGTGTCAACTGGGGCCTTAAATCATCTTGTTCCAAAAGGGGATGAACCCTTTTGGTGCCCAACATAGGCCTGCAGTTATTCTGTGGTAGGGGTGGGTGCGGGTGGCAGCTGAACTTAAACCCCTGAATGATTCCGCAAAGCCCTGTTGTGACTGTGTCCTCTCTGCCAAGGGCACCACCTGCATAAGGGGGGCCAAGAGGGGCCCAACAACATGGGTTCCTCAGGCCAAGAGGGCACCAGGTAATACCCATGCCCTGGCCAGGCTATCCTGGGCACCCCCACCTGACGTGGAGCTAGGAGCCAGCTAGTGGGGAGACGAATGCCAGGGAGGCCAGGGTCACCAGCTGCTCAGTTCCTGGAGCCATCACGTAGACACATGCCATAGGGAAGCCATGGAGCTCAGCTGCCAACTCTGGCTCATCTGCCTGCTCCAGGCCGAGATGCCTCATGCACAGAATGTGGCACCAGCGGGTCGTTTCTGGCATGGACCCAAGGCCACCCCACAGAAGCCGCCCACATCTGCCACCTGGAGAAGGCAGGGACAGCTTCCTCATCACCAAATGGTTTCCGGAGCTTCTAGACCAGGATGTGTGCTGGCAGTGACGGCCGGAAGGGAGCAGAGGATATACGTGCTGCTGGTCCTCCCTGTCGCCCTCTCTGACATCAGCTGTGCTGTCCCCATGGCTGGCAGGCAGGGGCTGCTTGATGTGGGCAGGCGGCCCAGGTGGCAGTGGGGCCTGGCCTTCATCTCCTCCTTAGTGCTTGCTTTGGGCAAACACAGTGACCTAAGCTGAGCCTGGAGCACCAACCTTTTCCTGGGGAAAGGTTTAATTTATTGGGAGTGCAGAGCTACAAATCACAGGGCTGGAGATTTATTGCCTTAAGGGGCAGAACTGACCAGGGAGAGAAGGCGGCCTTCTCAGCTCAGCCCACTCCTTTAATAAAGTGAAAAACATAAAATGCGCCTGTCCCACACCTGCGGGTGGGTGCCATGGGTGGCAGTGAGGGTGATGGAGGGAAGTGTAGGACTGGCCTCTGTCATCTCCCTGAGAGAGATGCAGCAGGGACCTCCCTGGCCACCAAGGCACCTATGATACAGGGCAATGCTAGGGGCAGGGCCAGCGCCTGGGCATTGGTGGAGCCCAGCGCAGCAATGAGCTGGCCGGACACTTGGTGCCCACCCAGGGAGCGGGTGACTGTCCGCAGAGGGCACAGAGAGGAAGCAGAGGAACAGCGGCAGCTGTGGTTTCCACAGTGGTCCCAGTGGTAACCATGTCCTGGGCCTGTGCTTAGGCCCCTGTAACTGTGTCCCTGACTAGCCTGGTGACTGTGAGAAGGCTGGGGTCTTGGGCGTGGTGACTCCTAGCCTGGAGCACTGGCTCCTGCACCCTTCAGTCCTGGGTTCTCTGCAAGAGCTGGTGCAGACCCCTAAACTTTGGTCACATATAAGCAATCAACCCTGAGCACCAGGCGGGCCTGGGCAGGGGAGGAAGCTGTGCTGCCTGAATCAAAAAGCCTGGCTGCTGGGAGAGAACAGGCTGCCTATGGCAGGGCTCAGCCCCCTTCCTGGGAATTGCAGCAAGGGGGAGCGGCCCTGCTGGCCACTGGTGCATGGCTGGGAGGGGCTCAGGAGGACAGGTGGTCACAGAGCAGGTAGGGAGCCCAGGGGAGCTGGTGGCTGAGGGTCAGGCTGCCTTCCACTCTGGCCTGTCCCCCAAGCCACCCTGGGCCCCTGCCTCCTTGAGGAGCTCCAGTTCTGAGGGATCATCCGGCTGCCTCCTCCACACCCCCAGCTGTCCCGCCTCGTTGGCCCCCTGTCTCCGGCCCACAGAGAACAGCTACACTGCTGAGCACAGGGGTGTTGCAGCCTGGGGCCCAGAGGCTGCTCCTGTCTTCTGCATCTGAGGGGGTGTTGGGGCTGGGGCTGGAACCCCAGGCTCCCCAACAGGCAGGCATGGAAGGACAGGTCACCAGGCCTTGCTAGTCACCCCTGGGGAAACTGAGGCCTGGAGGAAGGATTGTGCTCACAGTCGTGGGGAAAGATGGCCCCATGACTTCTGAGTACCGGCAGAAGCCCCGTCCTGTCCCCAGGAGGCAGGCAGGCCTTGGAAGGGACTTGCTGCTGGGAGGGGTCCATCAACCCAAAGAGACCCTTTGGGCCCCAGGCAGGGCTCCTGGATTTCCTGTTCACCCCACCTTGGGGATTCCTGGGGGAATCAGGCTCTGTGGAGGCACCTGGCCCTGTCCTGACCTCCAGAGCGATGGCTGCTTCTCACCATGGTGGTAGAACCCATCTATTCTGAGTCCCTTTGTATAGATTAGGCTCCTGCAACCCCAACACCCTGGCCCCATCCTACCCCGCCCTGGGACCCGGGGTACTCTCCTGCCAAGTGAGTTAGATAAGGACAATGCTCTGACCTAGCCAAGAGTCTCAGGTTAGCAGCCAGCAGAGAGCAGGTGTGTGCACACGTGTGTGTGTGTGTGTGTGTGTGTGTGTGTAATGGGTCGTGTGTGTACATGTGCATATGGTCTGGCACATGGGGCCTGTGTACGCATGTGCAGCGTGGAGCAGCAAGCCGGAGCCAGCAGGAGTGCGGGTGGATGTGCGCATGCTGCGTGTGCGTGCCAGGTTCGGGAGGCGAGGGAGGCCGTCGTGGCTGTGCTCATGGGGCCTAAGCCCGGGAAGGACGCCATGTGGCTGCCTGGTCTCAAGCCACCCGCCAGTCCCTGGCCCAGACCAGCAACCTCCACACGGGCCAGGCCCCACTCAGCACCTCAGCCCTGGCACCTCTGGCCCCTACTGCGGCCCCTGGGGTGCCCTGAGCCCCTGGAGGCTGCTCTGGCTCCCTGTAGTTCTGGGACCACCCGCTTGTCCAACACCCCCACCCCCCAGCACTCTACTTAATGTCTTTCTCATCAGGAGTTTTAAATTATAAGCCTAAATGAGGTCTATAAATTTGACTCCATAAAATCCACGCACATCATTTTCCAACAGAAACGGCTCTCTAAGAAATATTTTCTTTGTGACCCCTTCTGCACCCCCCCGTGCAATATAACATTTATTCTAATATTAAAATGGCAGGTGTTCTATAAATCCTGGGTCCTCAGCACTCTGCATTGATTTTCCGCAGCCTCGGCCCAGCATGGGAGCTGAGTGCGTCAGTCTATTCGATTGAGATTCATACCCTATTTGGGGGTCAAAGAGCGGGACCTCCCGAGCTTGAACTTCTATCAGCCCGAAGTGATCAATAAGTGGGGACAAATTGGGGGCTGGCTGCTCACACGGATCCAGTGGCCTGGCTGGGCTCTGGGAGGCGGAGGGAAAGAGGGGTGCGGGCCAAGATGCAGGATGGGTCTGAAGCTGGCTCAGCCTAATGCATGGGGCCTCCTCCTCCCCGTGCCTGGCTGGGAGGAGTGGGAGCCCCGAGGGATGGTCATCCGGCCCTGCTGGGGGCCCCTGGGAGAGCCTGCTCCACGCAGACAGGTGCTGCCTGACCAGTGCCTCTAGGCCCAGCTGCTGGGCTGGGAGCAGCCTTCGCCCTGCATTTCCTGAGCACCCAGTACATCCTCTGGGAGTGCAGACTGCGAACATGGCCACTGCCCCGTGAAGAAGTGCCTGTCTCCATCTGTTTCACCAAGGGCCCTGGGGGTCCAAGCTCACAGGCCATCTTTTGGTGTGTTGGGGTCCCTGTCTCTGCATGGGTGGCCCCCAGTCCCACCTCTCCATGGAGCATGCCTGCCCGGCCCCAAGCACTAAGGCCTCTGACATGTAATGCATGTGCTGTATTAAGTGATTAGAGAGAGAAATACTGTGAACTCCGGCCTCTTACCTCTCCTAGCACACCTCGCCGGCCGCCTGCAGGAGCAATTTCATTAGCGCATCCACAGCAGCTGGCAGAGGCACCTTCCACGCCCGCGCGGGAATAGAATTTCTTTATGGAGATGAGAAATAGGAATATGAAAATTTAAGCCGGAGTGGATGTAATTTAACTTTGCATTATTTATCGGGGACACAAATCCTCTCTAATATCGTCGGATTTGGGAGGCTGGGGCAGGGTCCCCCGGCCTTTGGAGGTGGCTCGCTGCCCATCCCCCTTGTCCTTTCAAGGCCGTGGTGTGGGGCACTGCCAGGCAGGGGTGGAGGCTGCAGCTGGCCAGTGGGGGCCAGCTGGGGAACAGGGAGGGCACCAGGATGCCAGCAGGAACCCTGGTGTGACCCCCACCCTCAGGCAGTTTGCTGTCAACAAGATGAGTCTCCATGTCACATGGGCTGGGCAGTCTCAGGCCCACACCCTTGCTGGGCTTGGCCAGCTTGGCCCCACGCAGCCGCCTCCTTGGCCCACAGACCTGCAGCTCAGAGTTGCAGAAGCCTTCTTGAGCCGGGGTCTGGAAGGTGGTGTGACAAGTTGGGCCTTTCTGGGGGTGCTAGGCTGAGTCCCCACCCTGGGTCAGCTTCAGGCCATGGCCGTGCTGGGTGAGAACGTGACTGCCTCTGTTGTCCTCTGGCTGTGGGCTCCTGGGTGTCCTGGGCTCCAGCTCTCCCTCCCGGGACACAGTCATAGCAGCCTGGTGCCAGCCTGCACAGGGGCCACTGTGCCTATCCTTGGTGACATCTGCCTAGACGCATTCCTAAGTGAAGTCTGGTCCACAGCCACCAGAGACCTGTGTTTTCAGGGACACAACTCAACCCATGACAGGGATCTGGGAGGGAAGCCCTGAGCCCACCACACAGGAGGCTCAGAGGAGGATGCTGGGCAGGAATACTGGTTCAGGAAATGTTGGTGTTCTATGCTCTTTAGCGTTTTATGGTTTTCATATTTTTGCATTAAAAAATTATCCAGAGCATGCCCATAATCCCAGCACTCTGGGAGGCTGAGTCAGGATAGCCAATTTGAGCCCAGCCTGGGCAACTTAGTGACTTAGTGAGATCGTGTCTCAAAATAAAAAGTGGGGGGGCTGGAGATATAGCTCAGTGCAAAGGCCCTGGAGTCAATCTTCAGGATTTAGAAAAGGTTCTATGGTATTTGAATGTTAGCTTTTTCTCTTTTTTTGTTTTTTTGGTACTGGGAATTGAACTCAGGACCTTGTGCTTGTCAGGCAGGAGCTTATGCCACTGAGCTATATCCCCAACCTTAGCTTTTCAAGTTGATTCACAAATGTGACTCTGTGAAGAAGCCAAGTGTATTCTAAGATGGTGTTAAGGAACTTTCATGGCTCAGATTCCCTGAGACACGGGACTTCACTCTTTGCTTCCCTAGACTTCCCTCAGTTGCAAAGAAAACAGCTCACACATCTGAGAAAGTGCACTGCACAGGCCCACTCAGCTCTTTGACACTTCTAAACTTCCCCTGTAGAGCCGGGCGTGGTGGTGCCACCTGTCTTTCCACCACTCAGGAGGCTGAGGCAGGAGGATCCCAGAAAGTTTAAGACTGACCTGGGCTATATAACTAGACCTTGTCTAAAGAAAAAAAGAAAAAAAAAACTAGGGGCTGGGAATATAGCTCAGTGGCATAAGCACTTGTCTGGCAAGTGCAAGATCCTAAATTCGATCCCCAGTACTGGAAAAAACAAATCAGTAAGTGAACAATAAATTTCCCATGTAGTTTACAAAGATAACAAGAACTTACCGTATAAGTCTGCAGAGCTCATTTGCTCATTTGAGTCAGAATCACAAGCTGCCCCTCCCAGCATGGAGCACTTCTTTTTTTTTTTTTTTTTTTTGGCTTTTTGAGACATGGTCTCAACGTGTATTCCAGGCTGGCCTCGAACTCTCAGCATTTCCCTTGCCTCACCCTGAGTGCTGGGGCCACAGGCATGAACCACGACGCTGGGCCTCAAATGGGCCATGCTGCTTTAAAGGAGATAAAACCAAGAGACAGCAAACAGGCAGGCACTCTAGACCCCAACTCTCAACATTCCCATGTGGGATTCCCAGTTCTTGGAGTTAATTCAGACTTCATCTGAAAGGGTCAGCGAAGACTGCTTTTGAGGTCATTTTTGCCAGATATTCAGGGTAGGGGCTTCTCAGAATGGGGTGAAGCACTAACCCATCCCTCACTACCCTACCCTACCCACCTGACCTCTGTCCATGCCCCCCACCCCGCCTGACTGCCCCTCTGTGCCTTCTGAGGCCCCACATGGGGAGAGCTGCGCTGGGCTCGGGATGACCTGGAAACGACCAAGGTCCCCTGGGCAGGGGAGAAAGGGCAGCAGGGCCCTTGCTGGCCCCTCAGCCACCCCTGAACTCTAAGCCATCTCCCCTCTTTCACCAGCCTGGGATAGTTCTTAAAACTCGGAGGAGGGAGAGGGGCAGCCAGGTGCAGGGGTGCATACCTGTAATTCCATCACTCAGGAGGCTGAAGCAGGAGAATCCCTTCCAGTTGGAGGCCAGTTTGGGCTCCATAGTGATTTCAAGACCACCCTGGACTCCATAGGCAGGACCCTGTCTCAAAACAAAAGCAAAAACAAACAAACAAACAAGAACTCCCCAGCCAGCTTGTTAAGGCCCAGGGACCAGCAACCCAGAGGGTGCTGCCAGCCCTGGTGCACAATAACGCTCGCAGGGCCTTAAGCAGCCCCTGCCCACCTGGGTCCCACACAGAGGGCCAGATGGATGGCCAGATGCAGGGGCAGGGGTGGGGCTGCAGGGAGGGTGTGGGGTGGACAGACCAGGCAGGTGTGGCCATGTCCAGAGGACCTTGCCTGGGCCCTCACCTGCCCACAGGTAACGCCTGAGTCAGCTCCCCAGCTCACTGGTGCACAGTGCACAGCTCACTGGCAGGTGCAGGGTGAGGAGCATGGTCCCAGCAGCCTACAAAGCCGTGTCCACAGCTCCGTGTATGGAGGGGACAAGGATCAGCATCCCAAGCCTGGGGCTGCTACTTCCAGCCCTGCCTTGGCCTCCACAGCCAGGTCCTGTCCTCTGACCCTGAAGGGCTCTGTCTCTCATCAGGGGCACCAGGGCCAAGGCCTAGTTGTCTAGGTGACCCTGCCTGGCCACTCTCACCCGAGTCACAGGGGCCACCACGTCCTTTAGAGTTCTGAGTCCTGCGGGTCCCTTCCCTGCTTGTCTCTGCCAGTGCAGGCTGAAGGAGACCCGGTGAAGGAGGCCAAGAGACAATGCTACCGCAGACCCATAAGGTGGGAGTCGCTGTTTCTAGATACCCAGGAGCCCCAGGGCACCAGGGATGGGAGCTGAGGTGACAGCCAGAAGAAAGGTAGTCAGGGACAGGGTCCCTACAGTGCTCAGAGTCCCCTCAGAGGTTGACAAGAATATTCTGGAGAGGAGGAGGAAGTGCCGGCAGCCCTCCTCCCAGGGCTTCTGCTGTCCTCGCTGACCCTGAAGCGTGTCCTGAAACTTCTGGGCTCTGGGCTGCAGGGCCCAGGGTTGCAGGGCAGGTCCGGTTTCACTGGGGTCTCTCAGAGGGGCCCAGGGTGACACAGTGAACTTGCAGGGGACCAGGTGGTGGAGGACGCCCCAAATCATCCAAGGGCCTGTGTGTTGGTCCTGGGACAAAGACATGAGTCGTGCACATTGCTCCCTTTTGCCTGTACCGGCCGCAGTGACCAGGCCACCCAGACCCTGGCACAGAGGGGACACAAGGCGCTGTGGACACCACTCATGGTTCTCCTCTGGCCCCCACGACCTCGGCTACTCAGGTGCCTGGCAGGTCCCAGCAACCTACACAGCCTGCTCCTCCCTGGGTTCTGCCACCAGGTCCCCTGAAGGACACCGCAGCAAGTGCGACCCAACCAGCAACCTGGGCTGGCCACTCAAGCCCAGAGTGATCCATCTCCGGCAGTCCCCAAGTCCTGGTCCCACCCCCACTCCTGGCATTTAACTAATGGGACACTTAGCTTAATGAGGAAACTTTGCATAACAGAGACCTGCTAATTAAATTTTAAACCTTGTCATCGCCAGGATTAGCCTGGCTCCCAACAAAGCGAGGGGCGGGGAGGGGCACCCTCCGGAGAGGCCCTGCTGCTGGCCTGGCCCTCCCCGCCCCCACCGCCTCCGCGATTCCTGAGTACCTGGCAGCCCGGGCGCCTCTAAGGATCTTTGAGGTTTTCGGGGAGCTCCAAGGTGCAGAGAGCTCTGGGAGGACCTGCGCGCGCCCCACCCCTTCCCTCCCCACCCAGTCTGGGCAAGTAGCCCCAGGGCCCCTGCACGCCCTGCCCATCCTTGACCCCTGGGTCCATGGTCAAGTCAGAGACCAGGGAGGGAGCATATGAAGGGGTGTGTGTGTCCCTGTCACCCTGACTCAAAGATCCCCACCTCTGACCTTTCTGAGGTCAAACAAGGTGGCGGGCAGCACAGACAGTAACCAGGAGATGGGACAGCACTTCATGTGGTCCACTGAGCCACAGCCTCTGAGGCACAGCTGCTCCCTCCCGCTCCCAGGCAAAGCTGCCCCCAAGATGTCCCTCAGCCCAGGAGCAGGGGAGTCGGAGCTGCCCCAATCTGTCCATTGGGTGTTGGATGAGGGTGGGGTGGGGAGGGGGCAGAAAGGGAAGTGGGGAGGCTGACCCCACGACCACATGACCACGTGGGGCTGTGAGTCTGGGCCTTGGGTGCAGAGGCCTGGAGGTGGGTGTGCCCAGCAGGGTTCTAGCTGGGCTTTTAGGAGGCTGTTGTAGGAGGACAGGCTGTTCACAGGCACTGGACTCCTTCCATGCCTGCCAGGGAGTCCTGGGTGGGAGGCGAGCAGCTAGGGGACCTCAGGAGCCAGGGGGGTGGGGGACTTCACCTGCTGTGAGCCTGGCCCTTCTAATTCCAGGCTGGGCTTGAGTTGGGGCAGGAAGCACTTTGGATGAAAGCTGGCCTAGCGCCACCCACCCCAGCATTCCCAACCAAGAATGGTGCTCCCCTATGGCCTCGCCCCCCACTTCCTGTCCCTGGGTTACACTGGGTGTGGTGTGCACGGTCTGCTCCTGCCCATCAGGTATCTCTGCCATGCCCAGGTTCGCAGCACCCCTCCTCCGGTGGGCTGGGTGCCCAGGTCTGAGGGTGGACAGTGTCTGTGATGTTCCCACTGGTGGGCCACAGCGGGCACCCGGCTGGGAGGGCTCCACACGGGTCTGTGGGTGCCCATTTGCAGTGCTGGGCATGCTGCAGGCCCTGGACACCAGGACCCACCAGGATTCTTTGCTTGTGGGTTCTTCTTTATTTTAAATTTTGTTTTTGGAGATAGGGTCTCACTATGAAGTTCAGGCTGGCTTTGAGCCATGTAGCCCAGGGTGTACCTGAACTCTCCCACTGGGAGTGGAGGTGGGGGTACCTGGGGCACACAGACCCTCCTACCTCAGCCTCTAGAGTACCGGGATTATAACCTTGCACCACCACACCCGGCCTGTGCTTCTTTTCAAGGAAGGACTGTGCTCTTCCCTGTCCCAGCAGCCGCCACACAGGAGTGCACGGGTTCCAGCTTCTCTATGCCCTTTCTAGTCTCGGAGGTGTCCGTGATTTCGGGTTTGGAGTTTGTCTTCTCTCTGGTGCGGGGATGAACCACAGAGCCACATCCCAGCCCAGCACCAAGGCTTAAGCCCCAGCTGCCCAGAGTTGGAGCGTTGACCCCTGCGTCTTGAGTTGCACTTTCCCGATGACCAGGGCCTCGCACCACGAGCTAACCCGGTCCTGCTATGGGAATCCCTGCCAGTACTGGGGAGGAGATGGAGGCCTGAAGACAAGCAGAGGTGGGGAAGCTGAGTGGACCCTGGGCTGCTTCTCCGGGGCCCTGCACCCCCAGCCACAGCCTCCTTGCAGCCTCCCCCAGCGGGGAGCAGACAAGGCTGGAATGGGGAGGACAGGAAGCAGCAGGAAGCACCCATTACACCTCAGCGGGCAGCAGCAGCGTGACTGTCCATCCCTGAGTGTGCGTGAGCTTGGAGCGCATGCCTCAGTGTGCAGTGTGTGTGTGTTCCTGCACACTCCATGCCCACTCCCCAGCTTTGCCTTGTGGTCACTGCAAAGGTCACACCCACCACCCTTTGTAGGCTGGGCAAGTGAGACCGGTGAGACAGCACCAGGTCCTGGCCCAGCTCCACCGAGGCCTGGCAGGAAGGAGCACCCCGCAAGCTCCCTGACACCCCCATCAGGGAAGGGCGTTTCTGGGGACTGAGGGCTTGGCTCTATAGGACGCTGCCACCCCCGCTGCACTGCACCCACCCCGCTCGACTCGGGGGGGCCACAAAGCCCTGGTTACCCGGGTTGTCCTGGGCTCACCTTGCTCCCCGAGGTGGCAGTGCCATCTCCTTTCTCACCCACTCCTGAATGTCAGGAGGGGTCCCCGCGGCTCAGGATGAAATATTTTTATGGTAAAAAATGAGCCTCTGTTGCGTCGGCCGAAGGAGGTGGGAGCCATCACCAGGTCGCCGCAGACTGATGAAAATTCTTCTTATGATGTCGTGGCTCCCCCATTAATTAGGGGGGAGGGGTGCACCAGGCACAGCACAGGGCGCCCGTGGCCAAAAGCTTGTCAACATTGTCCTCGAAGAATGAAAATGTAAATAACTTTCAGATTCTTCAATGTCACCGCGGTATGGAAAAGGGTCTCCATACGGGTGTCATTCATCTCATCATGGATTTAAAGAGCTTTTTTCTATTAAATTTCCTAAAATTAATGTTGTATGTTGCTCAGAGTAATTTGAACAATTATTGGCCTAAAGAATTGATCATTATGGCCCCTGGGATTCAGCGCAGGAGCCAAAGCTTTTGAAAACCCATTGATTTATCAGAGCTGCAGCCCCACCCCACCAGAGCCTCGGGTTTGGGTCCTGGCCCCTGTGCTGCCTTGCTAGGGTTGCTCCTGGCAGATGGGGAGGAGAGGAAGGGCAGGAGTGTCCGTGGCTCCTGCTGAGGGAGTTCTTGAAGCCTGGAAACCCCCGTGAAGATTTATACAGGGGAGAAAAGAAGCCGTTTTCTGCGTTGGGAATCACTGCTTGTATCTTTCTGGTGCAATGCGATCAGAACACAAAGTAAAGGGGTAAGTGTGTGAGGGACCCCCCATGGGGGCTTGGGCATCCTGGGCCAACTGGACCCTGACCCCGGGCTGCTTCCACAGTGGCAGTAGGGAGAAGGAAAAACCAGGTGGGACCCGAAAACCCCCAGCACCCAACCCCCAGCTTGTCTCTGCTGGGGCCCAGGACCGCCAGGGGCCCAGTCTGGAGGGTCTCACAGTGGCTACTGGCTTCCCCAACCACATCAAGTCACATCCCTAAGACTCCAGGTCATAGAAGACACAGCACCAGGGACTCTGCCTCAGGGTCTGGACCTGGGGTGGAGCCCAGGACGTGGGAGCCTTGGGGTCATTGCCCTGGGGGCAGCACCATTGCACACCTCCCAAAGGCCTGCTCAGGGCTGGCCCACGAATGTGAGCTCAGCCACGCTCCATTCAGGTGGGGAAACTGAGGCCAGTGGCAGCTGACACAGGTGGGCTCCCAGGAACCAGTCCAGTTCCCTGCTGACCACCTCCAGGTAACTCAGTCTGCACTTGGTGAGGGGCAGCCCCTGCCTTGAGTCCCTACCCAGAGGTCATCAGTGCCACCAGCTAGAGGGAGCAGGCCGGGCACCATGGCCTGCCTGAACCTGTCAGAGTCTAAAAGACCTGAGGATGAGGGGTGGGGCAATGGGTTTGTTCCACCCAGGGCTGCCCGACCACCCAGCACCTGTCCCCTTCCAAGGAATCCAGCAGCTCCAGCTTCTGTCCCTGGGTGAGGGCACTCGACGTCACCCCCCCCTGCATGCCATGGTCTGCCCTCTGTGCCTGCACTGCTCAGGCCTCCTGAGGACGCTGGGCACTTTCCAGGTTGCTGTCTCTGGGCGCCCACATTCTACCCACGGGCCTGCTGAACTGGCACAGTGGTCTCCCCATCACTTCTCTTGCTCCAGGGAGCCAAGTGGCTGTTTGTGCCCAGGGCCACCTAGGCTCTGCCCTGTGGCAGGGTGGTCAGCCTCACCCTGTTCTTCCGCTCTCCCCTGCAGCTCCCAGCGCTAGTCAGCGACCCCGCTCATTCTCTCTGCATGTGGGGCCAGGAGGGTGCAGACGCCTCCCGGAAGTTGCCCAGCGGTCAGAGCCTGGAGGCCAGATCCTCAGAGCCCTTTTTCGCATTTCTCCCTGCCGCCCCGTCTCCCCCAAGCAAGGGCAGATGCTGATCCTGCCTCCTTCCCCTTCCCTGAGCCTGTGATTCTGTGCCTGTGGTGCCATGGGCAGCCTTGGGTTCAGGGAAGGTCGTGGACCCCGCCCATCCTGTCCAAAAAGGCCGTTGGCCCCAGTGTGCTCTCAGAGAGGAAGCCCAGCCTCTTGTCCGGCAGAGTCCCTGCCCACGTGGGCGAACCCACCTGCCTGACTCCCCGCTTAGATCCCCCTTTGGGGGCAGTCGCCTCTGTCCTCCATAAGAGGACAGCAGCACTCAAGGGGTCAAATCACTGGCCGTGGGTTACAGAGCAGCTCAGCGGGCAGCAGGCAGTGGGTACTGGAAACCAAGTTGGAGACACCTATGAGCAGTGGCCACATCACTAGCACAGGTGAACACCAGCACTCCGGGCCCCACTGGGCAGCTCCCTGTGGTCCCAGCACCCTGACAACTGGGAAAGAAAGCAGAGACACTGCTCAGGGCACATGAGAGCCCAAGTTCACAGGTGCCAGCCCAGGCAAGGAACAGCACCCCCATACCTCTCAGGAGACCCCCACCCTCCCCGGCCCAAACCCCAGCCCCACTAAAAACACGGCTTTCCAGAGACTGCAACTGACAAATTTATTGAAGTCTTGGAAAGAGCTGATCACTGGAGAATAAATAAACTCACAGGACGTTCACAGAACCAACAGTAGCTCCGATTTTGGTTTTGGGAATGACTTGGACTAGCACTGGGGCTTCAGGCACCTCCTAGAATCACCAGAGGAGCCCCGCCTGCTCACCTCCCTGATGGGGAGGGCTGGGTTTGGCACCTGAGCCCTGGGCGGAGCCTGAACACCACCAAGGGGAAGGGCGCCCTGACCCGGGGGCTCCGCAGGGGACCCTCGGGGTCCCCACCTTCTCCATAGGGCACTAGAGACCATAGGAGCTGTGGAGACCCAGGGCAGGGGACCTGGTGACAAGGAGGCCCCGGAGCCCCGAGAAAGGAAAGGTCCCTGGGGTCTCATTGTTGACCACAGAGGACACCAGCATGGCCCTCTCCACCTCAGCCTGGACCAGCAAGCCAGATCTCTGACCCCTTGGGGTCAAGTGTCAACGACTCAGCAACGTTTGGAGCCAGGGAAACGAAAACACAGTTATTAGCATCTTTACTGTCAGACGTTAAAGCATTTCCAACTGAGAGCGGCGGAGGCCCAGCCCCGGGCGTTTCGGGTCTGAAACAGCAGCAAATGCTCAGGAGGACAGTGAGGAGTGATTTGCTTACAAAATGCAGCTGCCGTCCCGGCTCCTGCGCAGCTACGGGCAGCCAGACCTACATCCTTTAGGGAGGAGCTGGGAGCCCAGCCCGAGTGGCAGAGGGCCAGGTGGCTGGGGCTCCGCAGACTCCAGCCCTCCCTGGACATCCTCATCCGGCCCCCTCCAAGGTCCTCAGGGTGGACAGCGCTGCCCACCCTCACGTCCAGTACTGGGTGGCGCTAGGGCTTCAGTCAGAACTGGCTGTGGTCCACTTCATCCAGCCAGGAGACTGGGCTGGCAGGGAAGTCGGGGTAACCCCCGCTGCTCCCCGTGGACAGGTCAGAGCTGGGTCCGTTCCCTGCTAGCCCCCTCATGGTGGGGGTACTGCCTGGAGTCCCCAAGGGCACAAGACCTAGGCTGGTGTCTGGGTAAACCAGGCTGGAGAGCAGGGGCTGGGGGCCAGGGAGGCTCTGCGGAGCAGCAGGGGACGGGGGTATGCCGTAGGGGCTGCCGGGGCGCAGCTCTCGGTAAGGTTCCGGGCCAGCCAGACTTCCATGCTCCAGGGGGAAGCTGCTTAGGGCCCCTGCGGGCCGGCCCAGGGCAGGAGTGGGCTCCCCTAGGCTGCCATACAGGCCGTTGGCGGGACCCATTTCAGCCAAGGATGGTTCCTCTGCAAGGGAAGTGGAGAGTGCCGATTAAGCCCTTCCCCTCAGTCAGGTCAGGTGGTCTAGCAGGGTAGGGGAAGGGTCCCTGAAGCTCCTGTGCGCACTCTCAAAATTCACTGCAGCCCCTGCCCCTCCCCAGTCCTCCAGCCCCGAGGTCCCACTGCCCAACCCCTATCTGATCGCTGTGTCTACAGAATGTGGATTCCCCCCCCCCCCCCCCCCGTGATGAACCCAAGGGCAGTCCCAGCAGGGGACCGGTACCACTGGCCCCTTCTGCAGACGGGACCTGTGGGCCCAGAGAGCCTGGGTAAGGGCCACACAGCCCCAAGCAGGTGGCGTTAGGGCTGGTCATGCTCTCGGTGTGGAGACCTGAACACACAGACCCCAGAGGAGAAGGAGCCTCCTTCCTCCAACTCCAAGCCCCCAGGACGTTTTGCCGTTTATCCAGAACAAACGTGCAGCCCGGGCTCTCGGAAATCACTGCAGGGCTTCGGGCAGAGAGGCTGGGCTCTCCCCCATAAGGCCGGTGCCCCCTTAGGCACAAGCTGGGTCCCAGAGCCCTGCCCTGCCGGGTCACTGGGGGGATCTTTTCCTGGGGATGGGACTGGGTCTCCATGCGAAAGAGGGGTGAATGTGTCAGACAGGAGATCCCAGGAGTGTCCTGGCCACCCGTGACTAACGAACCCATGTCTCTCCCGACCACCAGCCTCCACAGAAGCCTAGCCCTACCATTGAAGGAGACCTCGGCATCGCTGTCCTGCCCCTCTGGGAGGCTGTCCTTGTCCGACTTGGAGCTGCCGCGGGAGCGCTTCACGCTCCGGAAGTACTGGCCCCAGCGCTGCCGGCCCGCGTCCTTCTTCAGCCTCTTCTCCTTGGCCCGGCGGTTCTGGAACCAGACCTGTGGGCAGCGGTGGCGGCCGCGGCGGCAGTGAGGAGACCCGCCGCCTGTTCCCAGTATCCGGAAGGGGCCCTCCCATCCGAGCAGCGGTGGGGAAGTGCTGACCTGCACGACACGCATGTCCAGCCCGGTCTCTGAGGACAGCTGCTCGCGCACGTGGCGCGCGGGCTTGGGCGAGGTGTTGTACGCGCTCTTCAGCGTCTCCAGCTGCTTGGCGGTGATGGTCGTGCGCGGCCGCTTGGCAGTGGCCTCGGCCTCTGCACCACATGGGTGAGCGGTGAGGCCATCTGCCCAGTCCCCACGCACCACACCCCAAATGCCTACCCCAGCACCCCAGGGTCCCAGGCCCACCCGACAACTTCCTGGAGCATTTGGGCTTGGAGAGAAACGGAGGAAACGCCTAGCGGTGGGAGGGGGAGAAGGGCCTGGAGCAAGTCCCCTTTGAGGTGCCTGCAGCCTCTGCTCCGAGCTCACAAGGCCAGGCTTCCCAGCTAAGGGTGTGAGAGGAGAATTCAGAGCAGGGTGTTAATCACCTAATTCAGACACCTGAATGAGGCGTGGCTAAGACCCCAGGCTCCTGCTGCTTCCTGGTCTCCTTGCCTGACTCTGGGAGTGGCAACCAAGCGCCCCTACCTCCCCCATCCCAAACCTCTCATCCACACCCAGGCCTTTCAGAGCTTGGAGGAAGCCGAGCATGTTCCCGGACTCCACCCTGCTGACCTCGCTGCTTGGCCGTCTCGTAGTCCGCCTTGCACACCAGCCGGCTGTCCTCCATGAGGTAGAACTCGTCGCCCGTGGCCAGCTGCCGCTTGCACACCACACAGGCGAAGCAGTGCAGGTGGTACACGAAGTCCTGGGCGCGGCGCACCACCTGCGTGGGCGGGATGCCCAGCTGGCATGCGGCACACTTGGTCCCGAAGCGCCTGTGGGACACACAGGGACTCAGCCCACAGCTTCTTCGCCCAGAGCGGGACGCGGAGCCCTGGCCAGCGGAGCTGGGACTGGGTGGCAGTTGCCCTCCAGGTCTGGCTTGAGCTATGAGCTCCAGACACCATCAGCACTGGGAAGGGGCCTGCCCTCCCTGAGGGAGGCAGGGAAGGCTCTGCTTGGTGGGACTGAGTTGGGAAGAGCAGGGCCTGCCTGGGGCAGCACCGGCCCTCCGGAGCCCTAAGCAGCGCTTCAGCCCCAAACCTGACCCGCTCACAGCATCAAGGTGGGGGAAGCAAAAGGGATGGGGGTGAGGGCAGAGGGAGGAGGAAGGAGGGGCAGAGGACACGGGGGGGGGGGGCAAGCCCAGCCAAGCGCATGCTGGGCCAAGTCCCCACCTCACATGGAGTCATTATGCGCTGCGAAGGCGGACTAATACAAATTATAAACAATAACAAATTTACAGCGACAGAATGGATATGTGCCTTTGTTACCCCTGCCCTACAAACAAAACCTTCTAATGTAAAAGAAAAGTACGATTTAAGAGGGAGTAAATCTAGCAGAGTCTTCAAATTCGGCTTTTTTTTTTTTTTTTTGCAAATAGGCTTTTAAACACCTGTTCTATGAACAAATGGTTCCCCTTCCTGTAAGACTTGCAGATGTCCCAGCCAGGCCCAAGCCACCCACGGCACCCCCCCAGCCCAGCTCGGTTGGGACCCAGGGAGCCCTCCTGGGGATTAGAGGGGCCCAGAGCTCAGGCTCCCAAGCTGCCTCCCTGTCCACCCCTCGCCCCACCCCGGTGGCCCTCGCTCACTTGAAGAAGTCGTCCTTGCAGTAGACACTCTCACCCCGGCTGAAGCAGCGCTCGGCCAGTGGCGTGTGGCAGTCGCTGCACCTGAGGCACTTGCTGTGCCAGTGACGGTCCAGCGCCTTCAAGATGAAGCGGTCCAGGATGTGCTGGTCGCAGCCGGCACACAGCGGGATCTCTGTAGGTATAGGAGTGGCCCCATCAAAGGAGCTCCCAGACCTTCTCCGAGGCTGAGCCAGCCTCCCCTCCAGCCCTCAGGACCCGGAGCAGTCAGGGACCCCCTGCCCCCGCACATGCTCCACGCTTCAGTGGTCGCCTGGCTCTCCAGGGCAGGAGGGAACTGGAACTTCTCCCCCAGTCAGGTGGCAGCTAAGGAAAACCGAAACAGTTCTAGAAACGTGTCTGGGCACAGGACAGTGCCCTGGCTGTCCCAGGAGGCCGAATGCTACTGATCGCAAGATGTGTCCAGCAAGAGGGATGCACGCTGAGCTCAGTGCGCACTCAAGCCCGGGGATCTGCTCTGGGCAGAATGTGTCCCTCCTGCATGTTCTTCCGGTCCCTCGAGGCTGGTGCAAATGAGGCACGGGGCACCTCTGTCCGACCACTTCCTCAGCTTCTGACAATTAAGCATCCTGGCTTCACACCGTAGCATCCTGCCAAGCGCAGCGCCTGCCCTGGCCCTTCTGTCTGCAGGCCTGCAGGGTAAAACTGACGTCTTTCCCATCTGGGCAGCTGTGCAGTATTTATGAACAGGTTGGCATGGCTTGGGCACTGGTGCCAGGGCACACAGTGGACAGTTTGCCTCCCCACAGTCGCTGGGGAAGCCCGAGGGAGCCCCGAGGGGTCCGCAGAGGCCCTTCCAGGAGTTTGTGTCTGAAGACTCTGTGCTAATTTAACACTGGTCCGGAAGAGGGGAGAGCAGCATGTAGGACCCGGATCTACCCAGATGTAGGACCCCATGACGCACTGGCCTCCCTGGCTGTGCCCGCGGGCTCCAGACCCACGCCCCGGGGTGGAGGACTCCGAAAGGGCTCCTTCTGGCTGAGGAAGGAGGACCTTGCAACCTCTCTCCTGCTCTGGAGGAAGACCTGCGATGGGTGCGTGGCCCCGCGTGGGGCAAAGCCACAGGCTTGGATGCGGATCAAGAGGACCCGCTTTGTGGCTAGGGTCCCCTCACGGGCAGCGACCTTGGGTCTCTTAGGATACCCAGTAGGAGATGAGCCTCGGGGTGCCCGCGCAGAGAGGATTCAGCACCGAGGTCCGGACAGCGCCCCGGGCGAGCACCGCCAACCCCGCGTCGGGCAAAAGCCGTTCTGCTCCGGCCACCCGTGATGCCAGCGATCCTCGCGACCCCACTGTCCCTGCACCCCCCACGCCCCGGTGCCTCCGGGGATCCCCGCGATTCCCGGATCCCCGCGATTCCCTCGTCCCCCTCGATCCCTGAAGACCTCTCCATCCCTGAAGTCCTGGCGCTCCGGCTCACGCCGCCTGGCGACACTGATCGCGCGGTCTCCACCCCCGCCGCGCCCTCTTCCGAACTCGTTTCTGCGACCTCGCCACGCTCCCTCCAGCCCCGGCTGCCAACCCCTCCCCGGAACCCGGAAAATAAATTCCTGAGCAGAGATGGGCTCGGCGCGACTCCGCGCCCGGTGCGACCCCTTCCGCGGCCCCGTTCGCTGCTCCCAGCGCGCCCGCCGCTCCCTCTCCAGGACCAAGAGCAGAGCGGACAGCGGAGCTGCCAAGACCGTGGTCCCGGGGCGGGGTTCCCGCGTGGCCGGCGAGGCGCGCAGTGCGGTCGAGGGACCTGGTCGGGAGGTCCACGTCCCATCGCGCGCTGCCTCTGCCCGACTTGTCCCCGGAGAGCAGGGAGTGTCGGGAAGCGCGCGGCCGTCTTAGGGCCGAGGATGGCCCGGGGCGGTTCCCAGGCCCCCGAGGGCTCCCGCCTGGCCCAGCGCGCGGCCGTGGCACCCACCTCGGCGCAGGTCCGCCCTCCGCGCCAGCAGCGCCAGGAGCAGGTCGCCGCCCGCGGACTCCCGCGCTGGGTCCAGCTCCGCGCGCGCCTCCATGGGGCCGCCGCCTCCGAACCGCGCCCCTGGGTCCAGCGACGCCGCGGAACCCAGCAGGCGTCCGAACGGCTCCCGCGCTGCTGGGCGCTGCGCCCGCGGGCGGCCCGGGCCCCGAGCCTCGGCGGTGGAGGGCGGAGCGCGGGGGCGGGGCCGCGGCGCGGGGCGGGGTTGCGGGCGCGCGGGCCCCGGGGCTGAGACCGCGGGGCAGGACCCGGTCGGAGCCGTCCTTGGCTCTCACCTCTGCCCCGAAGCTGGCTCCCGAGGGCGCCGCGAGAGCGGGGCGTCCGGGTACCGGAGGGAGGGAGCCGGCTTCTCCTGCCCCTGAAGTTTGGCCTGGGGAGCTTCACAGCCAAGAGGCTTCGAGACCACTTTCGGCTGCAGAAGGCTACCTGAGCCCCAGAGAGAGCCCCACGGATCCAGACGCCACCTTGGACCTCCCAGTTCCGCGGGCGTCTGCACCACGCCTGGAAAAGCCGATCGGAGGGGGCGACTTTCAGGAGAGAAGCAGGCCCGTGCTCTCAACCTGGACGGGCAGCCAGGACTGGGCCAGGAGGGGCTGACCCAGGAGCCTGCACATCGCAGCACGCTGGTCAGTGTGCACAGAACTTCTTGGCGCCTGGTTTCCCGGCATCCTGCCCCAGTGCACACAGGTGAGCCCATGGGAGCTACCCCGTCCTCGAACGGTGGGAGGTCCTGGCATAGACCTGTGTGGCCACTGCAGTGCGGGTTCTGGCTCCCACAGAGGCCCCAGGAAGTGCTGGGAAGCCAGAAGGTTGTCAGCGGCCCTCCTGGTTCCCCTGCCCGCACCCGGAGGACAGTGAGCTGTCCACCTGCGTCTGTGTTTGGGACATAAGCTATGAAGACGGAAGGAGGGTGTGGGAATGCACAGACCCCATCCCGCCCCGCACCCCTGGGGGCCACTCTTCCCCGTGACTGCAGGAGGGCCCAGCACACCCCTGAGGGGGATTGGGCGTTAGGGCACGGGATGTAGGCTGTTGGCTACCAGCTGCGGCAGCGCAGAGGGGCTGGGTCAGAGGCGGCCCCACGCTCTGGGCGTCTGGCCGGCTCGCCAACAATGCCTCCATTATCTCCCAACGTCCGTGGCCAAGGAGTGGCCCCTGGGGAGGATTGTGGAGGCGGGAGAGGCGTCCAGAAGTTCCCCGCTGCAAGATGGGGCGGTGCAGGGAACTGACTCTCAGTCTGGGGAGGCACGGTGGTCACGCTCCCCTGGCCCTTGTTGCCACTCCAGGTCCCTCCTACAGTCACCCCGGACTTCTTTCTCTGTGGCTGTTCCTGCCCTGCTCCCCTTCTGCAGGCCCAGGCCTGTCCCGGCGGCTTCCACCCCCCGCCCTCCAGCAGGGGGCAGAGCAGCTCTTACCCCGAGTACCCCCAAAGGTGCAGAGGGTGTGCGCGGCGTGGGCCCCGGGCCTATCTCGGTCCCGCTCGAGCTCTGTTTCCAGCAGCATCGCGGTGGAGTCTGGCCGGAGCGGGAGTTCCCGGAGGACTGCCTCTCGCCCCCCAGGCCGGCGCTGTCGCGGGGTCAGAGCCCGGCACTGTGCGGGCGCTGTCCGCGGTGCTGAAGGAGTTGTCGCGCCTGGGCCCCCGCCCCTCCCCTGTCCCCGCCCCCGGCCCCAGCCCCTTCCAGGTCTGCTCGGGCGGAGTTGGGTGCGGGTCCCTCCCGGGCTGGAGCTGGAGCTGGGGCTGGCGGGCCTGGCTCCCCTCGCTGGCAGAAGTCGGTTATTTGAATGTTAAAGGCCTGCCCAGAGGCACCACATTCGCAGCAAGCGGGCTGGAAGCTGCTGGACGTCGCCACTGGGCTCGCAGCCTCTGGAAGCAGTGCTCAAGCAGCCCGCCAGTGCGCTCAGTGCCCAGAGGCCCCTCTTGCAGACACAGGTGGGTCTTCCACCGGAACCTGCGCCCGCTGGCCAGCTCCTCCCCACCCCCACCCAGCACAGCGGCTGTCCTAACCCAGAAGCTGTGCAGGACTCCAGAGCCCACTCCTGACCTGGGCAATGCGGACTGGGGAGGGTAGGGTCCTGCCGGGAACTCAGCCCCAGACCCCCAACCGCATCACTTTCACTGGTGAGGGGTGTCCCCATGCTTACACAAGCTGGGGGTTCCCTGAGCAGTGCGCCTTTGGCACATTCTGAAATAACACAGGGTGCTGTACTGTGGCTGAGTCCAGATCAGCTCCAAGGAGCCCCTCTGACCCAGGCTGTCTTCAGAAAACCTTTGGATTCAACAGGAAATACTCCAGAACCCTCTACACACAGCCAGGACTCGGATGGGAATGAGGGACTCACAGTGCGCCTACTTGCCTGGTGGGGCAGGCTCATGCTTCAAGAGAACCAGGACAATTTTCTCAAATGTCAGTTTTTATTCTTAAAATGTACATAATCATAGTTTACTTAAATACAAAATGTCCACTTTCTTTGCAGGTAAGAAATTTCACTACCATTTCCAGGTCAATTGGCTTTTTAATCAAAATCTTCCCATTAAAAATAAATAACCATTTAAATTACTGAACTATTACATTCATTAGTCTCCATACCTCTTACAATACTTAAGACTTTAGAAAACAAGACCGTACACCGTGCCTACAGGTGGCCTGAGCCTGGCAGGTTATGTGACTGCGCCAGCCAGCTGCCCCATGCCAGGGCAGCACAGAAGCCCTGCCCAACTGCTGGCCCCTCAGAGCGGTGACCACCACTTCAAAGACCAGCCCCATGTGGCAGTGACTCTTGGTTCCAGAATCCACTTCCCTGGGGAAGACTCATCCAATACCACACAGAGCCATTTGGTTGAGGATTCTCAAGCGGACAGAGACGACCCAGTGCCTTCAACATTCCAGGCACAAAAGCAGTGACCAAGACCAGCTCGTGATCCACCACAACAGAGGAAATGGGAAGAAAGGTGAAACAGGAAGCGAGGCAGGAGCAGCCAGGCCACTGGGCCCCAGCGGGTGCTCCCTGTCCCTCCCCTCTGCTCTGACCATGGGAGGCCAGGCAGCGGCAGCTGCCCGTGTGTCTCACATAGCAGCAAGGACAGTGGTGTTATGGGCACTTAATGATACCCACATGACCGACTGTATGAGGAAACATGGGAGTATAAAATACAAAATCGGGACAGTGGAAACATATTTACAACTATCCTGGTCACACACGTGTGCAAGCACACGCAGACAGGCATGCAGATTCATCCAACCCACTTTATCCAAAAATAAAAGCAGCTTGCCAGACAAGCCTAGGGCACAGCAGGTCCAAGGGGAGAGTCCCAGGAAGACTGAAGTGTTTTGGGTTTTACAAACAAAGTATTTCAATTGTTAAATGGTCAAAACATCCCCAAGGAAGGCTGGGACGTGCCTGTGTGGGACCTTCTCTTTGTGTCTCCCCAGTGCCACCTTGGTGCAGCATGAGGAACTCAGGAGTCCGAGGGGCTGCCGTGCAGGCCATGTTGTACCCATGTTGACCCTGGACAGCCACACTGGGGTGGCCCTCACATTTCTGCCACCAGACAAACAGAAGGCACTGCCACCACCCTAGCCCTTCTAAGCCCCAAGTTTATTCCCCATGGTCCCCGGGTTCATTTTGAGAAAGCTAAGCCACAAAATCCCTGGCCCTCCTTCCATGAAGGTGTGAGGTGACCAGAGCCCTCTACTGCCTCTGCACCCCGAGTGCCCATGACCACTGGTCAGGCAGGAACAGCCAAGTGACTGAAAGGCACTGATGGCAAAGCCAGGACCATGGCTGCACCTGCTTCAAGGCACCCAGAAAGCTGCGGCTCTGCTGTGTCACCTCCAGGGAGTTTCTCCAAGTGCAGAGGCCAGGCCCTGCAGGAGTCTGTGGGGCCCTGTGGTGGTCTCTGCTCTTTCCATCCTTGGGCGATGCACACAGGGCTCTGAAGTGGGAGCTGTGGAGGCTGTGGACAGGGCCATGAGGCATGGTCCAGGACCAACACGTTTACAAAATCCCTGATCAGGAACCTAAAGCTGCAGGGGAATTGGGGGCAGGGTGGTCTGGGCTCCTCTGTGCTGAGCTGCTTGCCACCTGGGCCGGTGGGCGCTACACGGCAGGGTGGTGGAGCCGGACTTTCCACCGCTTGGACCGCACTCGGAAGAAGAAGTACATGAGCATCAGGAAAAGGGAGGAGGCCACATACAGCACCACGCAGAGGCTCATGTCCAGGCTGGAGAAGCCGACGCCCAGGAAGGACGCGGCTGCCTCGGCCTCCTCACGAGCCCGTGGCCCCTGGGGACTCTGGGCTCTTGCCTCTAGCCTGAGCTGCGGGCTCCCAGAAAGTCTGGTCTTGGGACCTGGCCCATGGGGTGGGCGGAGGCTCGGTGCATGCTGGTCCCCCTGGGGCCCCTCCGGGGCAGTGAATCCTCTGCCTTCCACCAGCCTCTGGCCCAGGGCTTCTGAGTCCCCGGCATCTCCCAGGTCCACAGAATACGTGTCCACCAGGTTGCTGCTGCTATAGTGCTGCTTCAGGAACGCCAGCACCTGGCCCTCGTGCCAGCTGTCCAGGCCCTTTATTTCCTCGTGGCAGGCGGGGCAGAGGTCTGGAGTGGGCCATGGGACCTTTGGGAACTTGGGGTCCTCACTCAGCTGGCCTAGAAGGAAGGGACAAGGTCACAGTGGGCAGAGGCCCCACCCCACCTGCCTCAGGCCACCCACCTCCTTTCCTTCTGGCCCCAGCATCTTCTCAGATGCCCACTTCCTGTGCAGACCTCTGGTAGGCTCTTGCGCCTCCACATCCAGGAAAAAACCCACAAACTCACCCACTGGACCCTCAGCAACACTCTGGCTCCACCCCATGAGGGCTGAAGGTGTCTTCTGTGCATGCCACAGGCCTGCGGCCCACAGCCAAACTGCTCTGTCTGCCAGGGTGCCATCCCTGCATGCTGCTATCCTGCATACTCTCGTTGCTTGGCCTGGCCTGGTCCTATGAGGACCCTGCTGCACATTTGGGGGCCCCATGGCTACAGCTGGGTGCACTGAGCTATGCTGGCTCCAGACTCTCCAGTGCCCCCAGAGACCCCCTGGGAGAACACCCTGCTCTGCAGCTGAGTATGTGGCCAGACTCTGCTGCCTGCTCAGAATGAACACCAGCCAACCCCTCCACCAGGCTGGGAGGGACCTGCAGCACCACCCTGGAGGTCCCAATACTACAGGCCTCCCTGTGGTTGTCCCCTCCTCTCCCATCCACATCCACCGACAGCGCCAGCCAGCAGGGCAGAAACTTGAGCTGCTGCTCTTTACTGAATGCGCTGGCTCTGATCCCTCTCCCTGTGCTAAGTGCACAGAATACCAGTCAGGGCCCGTGGGGAGACCAGACTGGCCTGCCCTTCACACTGGATGTGTCCCCGCACTGCTGGGTGGAGACCTGCATGGACACGTGAGATGCCAGCATCCTGGAAAGGCTGTAAGGGTGGCCCCAGGCAAGAGGTGCAAGCCAGATCCCTTGGCTCCCAGGCTGGGGATGGCAGGAGGCTCTGCAGGGACACTGCCCTGTGGGGACAGCTGCGGGACAGCTGCAGGCCGCTTGTGGACCCAGCATGCCGAGAGACCTGGGGGGGGGCACCCTGACTGCTGGCAAAGCCTTGAGACTTGGCTGACTGGGATACAACAAATCCCAGCAACCCGAGGAGCACGGCTGCTCTCCATGCAAAGAACCAATTTTCTTTAGTGCTTTAGCTGTAATATGTTTTCTAATACAGGGATTAAACAGACCAGGAGTCTACTAGCATTTACTATTCATCTCTATTAAATTTATTTCTCAGTAGAATTATTTTAAGCCTAATTTTAATCTGCCATTGATTTTAGAATAGTTTAAATTACTTAACTCTAAGAAAATGTTTGTGCCTGATTTAGTTTTTTATTTTATTACCATACACACACACACACACACACACACACACACACACACACACACTTTCCCCTCCTAGGTCGGAATCCAGGTCCCTGCACATGCTAGGCAACAGCTCTTCCACTAAGTTATACCCTAGTTCTTTGTGACAAGATCTCAGTAAGTTGTTCAGGCTGGACTCAAACTTTCAACTCTCCGGCCTCAGCCTCCCATGTACCTGAGGTTACAGGTGAGGGCCATAACACCAGGCCCTGTTTAGTCTTTTAAAATGAAAACACTGAGAGGTTTTCTTTACACAGTGGTGCTTCGGTTCATGAACTTGATGCTTCCCAGGATTCTGGTCACAAACCAAACTGGACGAGAACCAAATCAAATTTGATTCGGTTCCCATCCTATTCAGTCTGCGACCAGAATGGTGAAAACAGTTAAGTTCGGGAACTGAGGCACCAGTGTACTCTGAAAATAGATTGACAGGATTTCATTATACAGCTCTGAGTGGCCTTGAACTCACTGCGTAGGCCAGGCTGGTCTCAAACTCAGTAATCCTCCTGCCTCAGCCTCCTAAGAGCTGGGATTATAGGTGTGTACCACTATGTACTGCTGAAAAACTAACTCTATCCTAAATTTTCCAGTGTTAAAATTATTTGGGGGCCCAGCATGCTAGGGTCTCTGGAGGGACAGAAAGACCCTGGAGTGATGGGGATGGGGAGAGACCCCATGCTATGCATAGCAGGCTGGGGATGCCACTGCTGCCGGCCTTTTGTCCCTCCCCAGGGCACAGTGCCCCTCACCTGCCAGGCGGCTGTTCACAGCATTGTGCCTCCTCCAGAGCCAGAGCACTGCCTGGTCTGCAGTCTTCACAGTATCCAGGGATTCTGCAGCCATCTCTTCGAAGTGCTGACCGCACTCCTGGCACCCGAAGAAGGTGCGCACGTATCTCCTCACGGCCTGCAGCACAGCCTGGGGGTCATCCTCAAATCCTGCAGGGAGGGAAGAGGGTGCCAGGCTGCAGGGACACCACTGTCAAGGCTGG
Source organism: Dinomys branickii (assembly GCA_004027595.1). Taxonomy (NCBI): domain Eukaryota; kingdom Metazoa; phylum Chordata; class Mammalia; order Rodentia; family Dinomyidae; genus Dinomys; species Dinomys branickii. The sequence goes on from PVLD010000067.1 coordinate 283,929, forward strand.
GGTGGGCCCCTGTGTGTGCCTGAGGGGTGCTCCTATGGCATCCTCTTCAGACAGGGCTGTGGCACTGGCACGGAGATCGCGTGTGTGCTAGCACAAGGGGAAGGAGCCCAGGTCTCAGGCACTGCGGCCTGTTGGATGCATGATCCCTCCTTAGCCAGTCTCTCTGTTGTCCTGCCTTGGCCTCCTGGCCCACAGTGGCCCAATCCCAGAGGGCTTCTCCTCTTGTACCGCTGCTTACTCGAGACCGGGGTGCCAGGCAGAGATCCACAGAACTCACCCAAGCTGCCAGCACCCCTCACAGGGGACACCAGGTAGCAGGTGGGCAGGGCCTGTAATCCCAGCACTCCAGAAGGCTGAGCCCTGGCAGAAGCAGCAACTTAGCAAGACTGGGTCTCAATATAAAAGAAATAAAGGCTGGGGGGGTGGGAGCTCAGTTCAAAGGGCCTGGGTTCCGTCCCCAGAAGGGGGAATAAAAGGTTCAGCCTCTAGGGGTGGCGGTGAGAACCACCTGCGTGCCGAGCAGGTGTCCCGGGGCTGTGCTGAGTGCACACAAGAGAGTGAGTGGCGAAGTGTGTCCAGAAAGCTGCCCTGTGCCACAGGCAGAAGGTGTAGCCAGGGCCCCAAGTGGCCAGAAGGGAGCTGCACCCCTGTGCAGATGAGTGTGCAATCGAGGACCTCACACCAGCACCCCAAGAAAGCACAAAGTGATTCCAAAAACAATTGGTCGATCAATGCAGGGCATGCTGGGGAGGCTCTGTCTCTACACCGCAGCCTGCCAGGAGTGGGTTCTCCTTGCTGGGGAGTCACCCACGGCTCCAACCTTGATATCCCTTCCCAAGGACTCTGGACCCTTGGGCCAGGGACTTCCACCAGGACCTGGCTGGTGTCATTCAGAAGGTGGCTCTCGGCACCATGCATCCCCGGCTGGCCCTCAGTGTGCCAGGGTGGATGGCAGGGCCAAGAGGCATGGGTGCCCAAGATCTGCAGACATCTGCCTCCCATCATGATAATCCCTTCCCCATGGAGCCGCCGCACACCCGGGACCCTAATCTTTAAAGTGGACAAGAACCATAAACCCCTACCTGAGGGGATTAGTGCAGGCTGCTGGTTTAGTGGTCGGGGTTTAGCGAGTAATAAGGAAAGAAAACCTCCAAGACTTAATCCTCGCATCCCCTGACCTAATTCCCCAGGCAAGAGACTGCTCAGAGAAAGACGGCTGCACTTGGTGCCGGGGAAGAGTGGTGCGGGCTCTAGCTGGGGCTCTGCTTTGCTGCCGTGCCTCTGGAGCACACAGTGTGAGTTTCTTCCTCAGGCATCTCCAGGGATGCGATGGGACTCAAGAGACCCACTCGGCACTGTCAGCTGAGGGCTCTGGGCCCTGGCCGCGGTGCTGCTGCTCTGCTTCTGGCTTCTGCCCTCTTTCCCGACACACTTCCTCCTGTCTGCATCTCTCAGGGACATGGCACTGGCCCTCTCGCCCTGGTCTTGGCCTGGGGAGGAGGCCCCCACGCTGCCCTGAGTCTCAGGGACAGCCCGCAGTCCCCAGCAGGGTGACCATCTCCTCTCCCGCCAGCAAGCAGACTCTACTTCCCTGGCCTGGAATCGGCTGCACGGCAGTAAGCAGCTGCAGGGACATTGAGGGACACTGAGCAATGCTGCCTAGCTGGGCTGTCTGGTGGGAAGCTGGGCTGGCCGAGGGGTGGGAGAAGAATGGGACCCGGGATCCCCACATGCTGAGTAAAGAGTGCATCAAGGACAAAGGTCACTGTCAAAGGCTCCATGATGCTACCAAAAAGTCTGTGGGAGGCGGAAGTCACAGGCTCTACCCAGCCTCACATAAACCCTGCTGGATACAGCAGTAAATATGGAGCTCGGTGATAGGCGGCATCCTGGGCTGGCCTTGAACCTGCAACCTTCCTGCCTCAGCCTACCAAGTACCTTGGAGCACATACAGGTATCGCTGTGCCTGGTTGGGTTTTGCACTTTTAACCACTCAGGCCGGGTGGCCCCTGAGGCCTGACCTGGTGCCCTCCTACACTTGGGCTCCCTTGGGAGCAGTGGGCCTGCGACTCACTTCTGCTGAGTTGAGGCCATGAGGCGAAGGGTGTCAACCCCAGCCCTGCTCCCTCTCCTGCAGGCTCACTCTGGGGGAGCTGGAAGGGTCTCCCAGGGGAGCCGCCAGTCCCAAAGCAGACTCCCAACCCAGATGCTGAGAGAAGCCAAAGGTGGGTGGGTCCAGGCTGCTACAGTGGAGATGGTCTATTAGCAACAGCAGGAGCCGACAGGCGTCACTTAGATTTCCCTAAGCAGACACGGGTTTTCCCGAAGGGCAGTTTCCGGCCAGCACCCCATCCTGAGAGCGCCTGAGGTAAGGAGTAGGGTTCACATAGCTACAGGTGGGTGCAGTCCTGCACACATGTGCCACACTCCAGTGGACACCATGCCACCTCTTTGGGGCTTGGGCCACTCACCTGTGCCCGCCAGTGCCTCAGGGTGGGCAGAGGCCTGGATGGTCAAGGTGTGGAAGAGCTTCCAGAGGGAGCATGGGTAGCCCCTCAGGTCTGGGCGGCTTCCTTGACACCCCACCCACCGCACATGGTTGGTGAGGAAGATCCCGGAAATCTGGGGAAATTCGAAGAACATGAGACAATTTCAGAATTGCAAAGTGCTCAGGATGCCTCTGCCTGGCTGGGGTGGCGCTGCCAGGGCCAGTGTTAAAACCCTCCTGGGAACACCAGCGCCCTGCACTTCACCCCAGGGGCTACACAGGATTCAAGGCAAGTGGAAAGGAAGGGCTGTCTGCTAAGGTACTTCCTAATCACAGAGGCAGGCTGCCAGGAGGAATGGCTACCTGTGTCCCAACTAGCCCCAGCACGCAGGAGAGATGCTTTTAAGTTAGGCTTCGTCGTGAGGAAGTATTATAGGGAAAGCAGCGTGGTGCAACTGCCCCGCAGTCACAGGCCGAAGATGGCTGAGCAGGGGCACGCGCACTGTAGCGGGAGTGCACGAGCTGAGCCCCTGTGAGCTGCTACCCACAGCCCCGTCAGTCACCATGGAGATGAGCCCCAGGGCTCCTGGGACACCAGGCTGGCACTGAACAGGTGTTGGGGGGACGTGTGGCACCTGCTCGTCTTAGGCCTCCACAGCACAGGGTGGAGCTGCAGAATGGCAGCAGGACAGAGGCCCCCTCAGCATTCAGGCACCACTCTGGAAGGCTGAGAGCTGGGGCTTCCTCCTGGCACTAAGCAGGGGCTGGGGCACAGGGCTGCCGGGGGCAAGTGTAGTGCTCAGAGCCCCAGGCCGGCCACCTGTCCTGTCTGATGTAAAGTGACAGTGTTCCCTGAGGAGAAACCAACCAACCAAAGAGCCTAGCACCTGCCTGGACTACCCATGCACCCCGGGTGGCTGCCTGCTCCAGGGCTTGCATCCTGAGTGTGCCAGAGCCAGGTGAGGGGCAGCAAGGTGCCAGCAGCAAGGCCAAGCATGGCACATGGGCAAGTATGGCTTCCTGTTCCCCTAGATTCAGTCCTGAGACCAGGAGCAGGCATGGGCCAGGCACGGACAGGTACCTGGGGGCTGGGCTCACCCGCATTTTGTTGTTGACCAGGTCCAGGACAGCATTGTAGGGGATCCGATCCAGGGGCAGCGTGGCCAGCCACTCCTGCAGCGTCCCCAGCAGCTTCCTGACAGGTGGCCGGCCAGGGAATAGCTGTGTGAGGAGGACCCTCCCTGAGAGGTGGTCAGGAACCCATGGCTGGGTCTCCAGGTCCACAGAGGAGATGCTGACCCTGCCAGACACCCAGCACCATGCAGCCTCCGGAAACAGAAATGACTCCCCTTGGCTCCCTAGGTCGGGGCTCCCTCAGAGCTGGGCTCCTCCAACAGGAGGGTGGAAACTGACCACAGACGCCTGGCAAGCACCCCACTCTGTTCCTGGTTGACACCAGGTGGCCACTGCAGGGCAAAAGTCACGGTGTGTGGGTCACCACCAAGGGGTTGGGCTCACCCCCTTCCTCTCCATCCTTGCGGCCCACTCTCCGTGCACTGAGGAGTGGGCCTGGGGCAGCCTGCTCTGTGAGGACCTGTGGCCTGGAGCCCCATGCTCACTATGCTTTGGGACCACAGCTGTCCTGGCTGCAGCCCACAGACAAGGGGCCAGCAGCACTGATCTCCCAGCGTTAAACTTGTCTTTAGCCAGTGAGCAAACTTGAGAGTAGCTACTCAGAACAAGGCACTGTCTGCCTTGAGCCAATGCCCCCCTCACACCCCTGACCTTCAAGTGCCAAGGCGGGGGCTGGCTCGCTCTGCCTCTGCCTCAGCACTGAGTCCAGAAAGGACTCCCTGCTTGTTTCCAGAGGACTGTGGGCTCCCTAGCTGCCCCCCATGAGGCCTGTGCCCCAGGGCCACACATCCATCTATAACTGTCCCTTGCAGACCCTCCAGTGACTTCAGACACCTTGCCTAGGGTGTGAAGCCCTGGGACCTCCCTCGCCCCAGAGCTCCCAGAGCCCCCCAGGGACACCTGTACAGGTCTAGGCCAGAAGAAGGGGGGGTCTCCCTTGTGAGCCCCACACCATCACACACCACACGTGCCCACTATGCGCACAGCTCGCCCAATGCCCTCGGCCAGAGCTGGCCCACCTTGGCGATGACTGTCACAAAGTCCCGGAGGGTCTTCAGCTCCGCTCCGGCCAGTGACCTGTGCGAGGCCAGCTCCACCCGAAGCAGGTAGTGCAGCCCCGACTCCAGGTCAGCAGTGTACAGCTTGGCCCTGGGAGGAACAGGGAGTCAGGAACTGCCCCTGGCACTGCAGGCCCTGCTCCCAATGGGGAGGCCAGCAATGGGGAGTCAGTCACTCAATTTGAGGCACACCCTGGCCAGGCTCCCAAGGACACTTGCCTGTCAAATTCTCTCCAAACCATGACTTCTGTGTTTTCTTCTTTGTCGGGCTTTTCAGGCAAGGAAAGTGATTTTTTCCTTACATTTGGCAATGACTTCAAATAAGAGGAAAAAAAGGATCGGAGCGGCTTCACACTGTGGGGAAGGAGAGGGAAGGTGGGGACGCCCCGCCAGCACTGCTTCAGCTTCCCTGCCAGGGGCGTCTGCGTGGGGTGCTGAGGCTCAAGTCTCCCCGGGGCCCAGTGTGAAGGCTCCTGGCCCTGCCCCATCCACCACACACTCATCAGGGCCACAGGGCAGCAGTGGTGGGGACAGGGAGCACGGGGCCCTTCTGCCGAATCTACAGCTAATCTGAGTTGTGGTGCAGAAAGCTCCAGGCTCATCTGCGTGCTGGGATCCAAGATGTCTGCAAAGCCGGTTTGAGCATCTGCCAAGATGAGCTTTACCCTGGCTGTGATCACCCAGCCTAAGAGCCCCGGCCGCCAACTCAGCAAGCATCTGGCAGCCCCTGTGGAGGGCACCAGACTGAGGGCACCAGAGGGGCTCAGGGCTCCCCAGCGTGAGTGCTGTGGCTTCCAGGGAGAATGGTCCTCTCTGAGGGCCAGCGGTGACCTGTGTCAGGAGGCGGGCACATGGCTCTTCGGACACTGCTCTGGCAGTGCCATGTTGCACAGTCAAACCCCCAAGTGCTTAGGGCCCCTCCGGGTGAGCTCGAGGCTGTGCTTTCTTTATAGTACAGGCACTTAGCGAACTGTGGTGCTCTGGGCTTTCTGGGCAGGACCCAAGTGCTGTCTTCTTCTGGCCTGGTCATGTGGTGACCCTGAGGACTGCTGGGTATGCACTGCTAAGTCAGAACATGCCCAGTGCTGCTGGTGGCCCAGGAACCCCATGGTGGCCAAGAGGGTACAGCCAGACAGGCAGGGAGCATGGGGCTGTGGCTCCTACTCCTTCCACAGTCTCAGGACCTCACCCCCCCACTTCCCCTTCATCTGCCTTCGCCAGCCCCACCCTGCTACATCCCTGTCCAGGCCCAGCTGCAGGGCAAAGGTTATACAAGGTTCCCTCACTCTGGAGTGAGCAGGCCCAGAGGGGATTGATGGGCAGTTCTGGACATGGGTCTGCTGTTCAGAATCTCTGGAAAACCCAGCCCAGACAAAAGAGCTCCTGGAGCCTGGGCCACATTAGAACAAACCAGGGAGGTGGCACCAGGCCCAGCACTCCCTCAGACTCAGCAAGGGACTCCCTGGCCCCCCTAGGAAGTCAATGCGGTGTGCATGTCCCCACACCCCACTGCAGCCAGGACAGCATGCCCACCCTGGGCCATGGCCACGCAGCACTCACACGTGAACCAGAGCATGGGAGCCATTGGGGTGGAGCAGGTAGCAGGAAGGCAGTGAAGCCACGCCGAGCTGCTCCAGTAGAGCCCTGTCCCCATCCAGTGCTCTGCTCACCACAATGTTCTCGTAAGGAATCAGGTCCAAGATCACCTGCACGACAAGGAGAATGTGTTACTCCCCGAGGATGGCAGCGAGCTCAGAAAAGTCCACCGCCCCTTGCAGGTCACCTGGCCAGCAGGACACAAAGCCCAAAGCACCACCTGCAGTGACCGGCGTGTGCTGCGCTGCAAGCTGTCAGACCTTAGTTGCAGTGCATTTTAGGGCCAGTAATGAGATGAGTGCACTGTAGTGTGGGCCCACGGTCGGGAACTACAGTCTCATCTAGGGATTCTCCAGACTAGTCCAGGGAAATGCTCCACTCTCCCTTTTAAACATGCCCTCCAGAGGGGCCAGCCCTGCTCCAAGCCCTGCCCCACACAGCAGCTCTCCCAGAGGTCTGGCTCTCTCAAGCAGCAATCAGGTGGGGTGGGTGGCAGGGTCCCTGGGGCAGGACAGGCCGCAGCCAGCCACAGTCGCAGCCTGCCAGGGTCCCTCCCACAAGAGCCTGTATCTGCTCGCCCGCCAGGGCTAAAGGCACATCGGAGGGGTCTTGGTGGCAGAGGGACACAGTAGTGGCATCTGGGGTACACAGAACCCCCTGGCCCCATGCCTCAGATGCCCCAGCCTGGGTGACCCAGGTGTAGGGCAGCAGCTATTCCTGGAAAGAGGTGGCTACAGTTTTACTCTCCAGGCAAATTCTCACTCTCAATTTCTTTGCCACAGACTTATGACTCTGCTGGAAAATGGAAACCATGACCCCAAGAACTCAAGTCAGGACCCACTGCTGCCCACGCCCCTACAGCAGCTGAGCACTAAGACCCGTACCTCTCGCCCCACGTAGGAGCTGTTGCTTTCAAACAGCACAGCCACGTAGCGGCTGCCACGGCTGCTGAGGAGGGCGAGGACGTCCCTGGGCCTTGTGGGAGAGAGGAGGGGCTCTCAGGGTCCTGGTGAGCGTGTGCTGCCACCCCGTGCCGGCACACACACTGCTCTCGCCCCCGGGACACCTCTGCCCTGGTGAGCGTGCGCCGCCACCCCGTGCCGGCACACACACTGCTCTCGCCCCCAGGACACCTCTGCCCTGGTGAGCGTGCGCCGCCACCCTGTGCCGGCACACACACTGCTCTTGCCCCCAGGACACTTCACAGATGACAATCAGCTGCACCTTGCGGGGGTGATGCCACAGCTACTCACGGGATCGGGTCCAGAGCCGGGCAGGCTGGTGGCCGGCGGCCCTCCGTGTGGTTCTGCAGGAAGTCAATCATCGTCCGCCTGACCGTGCGCAGCTCCCTGTCAGGCCCTGCCGAAGCAGCCCCATCACTGCCACGCAGGGTGTGTCTGGCCCCTGTGCAGCCACCCTGGACCCGGGGATAGTGTGTGATGGGAGGCACAGTCGGCCGTGGGGCTGCGGGTCCTGGCGCAGCCATGTGGTCTCCACAGTGGTGCACACACAACAGAAGCCCGCAGGGCGCTGGGGCGGGCAGCTTCAAGACACAGCCACTGCCCAGGCCTCACCCGCAGTGCTCTGCCATACTGAGTTAAACACTGAGGAAGACGCCACAGGTGTCTCCCGGTGCCACTTTGAGAGCCGGTCACCCTCCAAGGCCTGATCTGCACTGCTTGCCTGGCCACGCTCACTCCGGAAAGGCTGTCAGCTGCACCTTGTTTACGTACTTCTCCAAACACTGTTTCAGCCAGTGTAGTAGCTCTTCACACCTATAAGGGCTTGGGAGGCCAAGGCAGAAGGAGCTCTGTGTGGGCTACAGAGTGAGTTCAAGGCCAACCCAAACTATAGTGAGACCTGACCAAAAAATTTTTTTTCAATAAAAAATTTACTTTAAAGCTGGGTGTGGTAGCACGTGCCTGCCATCCTAGCACTCTGTGAGGTAGAAGCAGGATGATTGCAAGTTTGAGCCCAGCCTGGGCAACCTAATGCGACCTTGTCTCAAAATAAAAATTAAGAAAAAAAGGCTGAGGATGTAGCTCAGTGTAAAGGTGCCAGTGCTACACATGTGCACGTACACACACACACCACACAACTTCAAGAAAAATTTCGCTACTCCATTTTCCAAGAAAGACAAAGGAAATTCTCACTGAGACTCTTCGGGTCTGAACTGCTCACAGAAAGGCGGGCGCAAACACGCTGACTGCTCCATCTGCATCAGCAGGGGGGTGGCCACGCTAAGGGAGATAGTAGAGGGCTGTTGGTCCTTACCTCTAAAATTTTCTCCCGTTGTAAACTCCTTTGTAAATGCTTTAAAATACTAGAGAAAAAACACAACAAATAAGCAACAGCCAGGAAGGTCTGCGCATGTTTATAACATGACTGCTGTCTGGTCACCAGGGCTTCTGTCCGGTTCCTTAAGACCCCGAGTGATGAGGACAAGCCACCCCTCTTCTGCTCTGTGGACACCAGCGACCCTGCCGGGTCCACAGCAGATAGGTGAGCATGTGTCAGAATGCTGTTACGCACATTTTCTAGCAGTTGGGGCTGTAAAGAACATCACCCCCTCGATTCTCGGCACCAGAGGTGGTGGTGTGACCACATGAGACCTACAGGGAGCTCAAGCTGCTGCCAAGTGTCAGGACGTCACAGGTTTTCCCACTAGATCTGGCACTGTGTCCAACAAAGGCAGTGGAAAGACAAGCTGCAAGCTGGGCAGATGGGTCAGAAGCGAGAATTTACAAGGACCCTGCAAAGCTGCCGGAAAGGGACGAACACCCAAGAAGGAAATGGACAAATGGCACCAGCAGGCATTCCAGCCCAGGGACATCTGCCATTTCTCCTGAGCCTACAGAGGTCTTCGCGTAGGTGGGAGGGCATACGCAGGGGTGCTGTCCCCGCCTGAGGAAGCCTGGGGCAGCCCAGACACCATCACTCAGAGTGACAGCATTGGCACTCAGACACCACGAGTCATCAGTATCCACCTCACAGTTGATCCTCACCACCGCTCGGGGCAAAGGACAGGGCTGTTTATGCAGCGCTGTGTGACTTGCGCAAGACGTTAAAACGGAAACAAAACGGGCAAACGTCTGGTGCCACCAAACGAGGACAAGAAAGCAGGGAAAGGGCACCAAGGGCTGAGCAGCCACAGGCCTGGCACTGTGCCAAGCAGCACATGCTGGCTGGGGACAGTGCAGCAGGAGCCAGGAGGGCACCAGGACACCTGCCCTTGGGTGTAAGGTGTTGGGCATCGTGGGCACCTCAGGAAGGATGCCAAAGGCGCCACATGCTTCTGGAGAAGCTCAGTCCTGTGTCTGGCAGTGGCAGGCAAGCAGCCAGGCTACAGGCACACAGGGCCAGCTGCATGGGGACCTGGACAGGGGTCGAACTTCCTCCGCCCCCTAGTGGGAGAAGTGGGAACAGCCTTATCTGTGGTGTGACAGTGGGGCGACACTCAGCACTGCCACCACGGGCAGGCATAGTGATGGTTGTGGATGAGCAGGTGCTCACAGGCAACATGGGCCATTGTTACGGTTTGTGTCAGATGTTGCCATAAAGCCTTGTGCAGTCATGAGGTGGGCTTCTAGAGTTTGTGATTGACTGCACAGGCCAATGCTGGGTGTGAGGGCTACACCTGCCCTGGGACAAGCAGCCTGCATACAGTATAGGGGAAGGAAAGAGGCTTCTCTCTTACTCCTTTTTTGCTCTTGCTGTTTTTGCTGACTTCCGCTGCCATGAACTGTTGCTCTCTACCATGTGCCACCCTGCCTTGGCACCAGCCAACTACAGACTGAAACCTCCACAAACTGTGAGCTAAGTAAATCTTTCTTTCTTTAATTTTGGATGTTGAGTACTTTGTCCCAGCAATGAAAAAAAAGTAATCAAGACAGCTGTGCAGGCTGCAGGGGCTCACGAGGAGCCATGTGCCTGGTGCTCCCATCCTCCCACCCCTCCTCAGCCTCTGCATTCAACAGTGTGGATGGGCCCCTGCCAGGGACGCCAGTAGGTGTTTCCAGAAGCAGCACAGGAACACAGGGGAAGAAGCGGTAAACAGCAGCGTGAAGCCCCAGGTAAAAGAAGTCCCCGGTGAGAGAAGGGAGGGCCAAGCACAGCTCCGAGGCCCACATCCTTTTGGCTGAGATCACCCTGGTGCTTGAGCCCAGGGAGCTGGCTACGTACCCGGAAGGTGGGGTAGAAGTGGATGTCATAGGTGCGGCACACCTCCTGATTCTTGTCTTCTGCACAGTCCAGAGCAGCGACGCGGATGGCAGTGGCCCAGTCTGAAAAGCAGGAGTGAGACCTTCAGCCTGTGGGGCGGGGTAGTGAGCACCCAGCCAACAGCCCCCTGGAGTCACCATGCGGCCAGGGAAGGGGAGTGCCGTCTCCACCAGAGGCTGCACATGTCCCCCACCACGGAAGACCACAGTGTCCACCAGTTCCTATAGAACTTGCAAATGGCCCGGCAGCTGCCGCACCGCCCCCTCCCAGTTCAGTGACACCCTGATGCCCGGTGTGCTCCACAGGGCCCCGCAGGCGTAAGTGTTGGAGATGGATCGCCCCCACACGCTCACTGGCAGTGTGCATATGAACATCTCCACCAGCAGCGGCCCTAGTCCGGACGATCCCTCGGCTGGGATACTTCTGCCATCCTCAGCAGCAGGAAAGGAGCGCCTTACACATTCACCCGCCCTTAACTTTTTAGTTGTAGCCAAGTCTTCAGCATGTAAATAAGTGATAAAAACATGACACCCTGTGCCCCTCCATCTCCAGTCTCATCCTCTCCTTTGGGCTCCAGCCAACCCACACCGAGTGCCTGAGGGTCCCAGGGACACATGCTCCCTCATAAACGACCACACCTGGCTCCAAGGGTTCCACGGTCACAGCAGAGCACACACACCCTCCCCAGCCCACAGCACACCCAGGCGGCAGCCCTGTCCCTTTGCCTGGCTTACTCATTGTTTGCATCGGGATCCCAGTGAGGCTGCTGTCCTGGGGCACGCACCAGCTGAGGGACCTGCTCTGTCCGTCCCTTTTGCTCTGACCTGCTGACAGAACCCAAGCCCCGCTCTTCTGCAAACAGGGCCAAGGTCCATGTCCTTGCTGGGTTCTTTTGCCGAGGTCACTCTGGAGCTTCCACCAGGGGCAAGCAACCCTGGCTGCCTCTCTCCATGACCACCTCCAAGTGCATTGCTTCATGAAGACAGCAGCCAGCAGGGTGCCCTTGTCCTGGCCTCCTCGTGCAGGCGCCAGCACAGCGCACAGCACATGTGTGTACGTCAGTTGTCTCTCAGGGTGCAGAAAGTCCCTGGCCTGCCCTCCATCCCCACCCTTGGAGGGTAAGAGACTGGTGGGTGTCCCTGGGGTCAGCCCTGGAACTCCCCTGTAATTAGAGTCAGGTTACAGAACAAGATGCCCTCTCCCATGAAACCATAGCCCGGGGGCTTGAATGTGCTTCCAGCCTGGCCCTTGGAGGTCCCTTCTCTGGGCCCACGCAAGAGCAAAGTACAGCAAAGCCCTCAGAGGCCGTGGGCTGAGGAATCTGGGGTCCAGGTGCCCGAGGCCAAGCACTGAAGGACAGAACAACTCTGGGTCCCTAAGGAGCCACCTCTTCCCAAGCATGGGAGCTCACAGCTGCCAACACCAGGAACCAACAGGCCCCTCGTCTGTGTCCTGCCTGGCCCCAGCAAGGCACGTCTGTCCTCCCTGGTGCGCACTCTCCCTCTCCTTCTCCCCGTGCCTCTCCCTCCCTCCCTCTCCCCCTCTCTCTCTCTCACACACACACACACACACACACACACACACACACACGTGCACACACACACACACGCACACGCACACACACAGAATGGGCCAGGCTCTTGGCCGGTGTGCAGGGCTCCATCGCCCACACCAGAGCGGAAGAGAGGGGACAAAGCCACATCTTTCTAACTGAGACCAAACACAACCCTGCTCCTGCATGAGACCAATGTGTGTCCCAAGGCCACTGCCAATGCAGGGGCTCCGCAGCTGCAGGTCGTGTTTCCTGGAGCCTCGGATTGCACGGAACTGAGGAGGAACAGTTAATACTCCTGTCTAATTAGCACGGCAGATGGCAGCAAGCACGGCACAGAGGCTTCACCGCCTTCCTTCCGCCACCGGCGCACGGGGCTCTGCGGGCAGCGCCTCCACCGCAGTCCTGTTGCGCCTACTGCCCTGGCTCCGCCCCACACTCCTGCTGCTCCCTGGTGCGGCTCCACTGCACATGGCAGGTTGCTCAATTCTTTTTTTCAGCGCTAGGGATGGAATCCAAGGCCTCTGAATATTAGGCAAGTACTTTATCGCTGAGCTACACCCTGGCCCTACTGTACCTTCTATTTTATTTATTTATTTATTTAGCTTTTTGACACAGGGTTTCACTTACATAGTCCTGGCTGGCCCTGAGCTCACTATGTAGCCCAGGTGTACACACAGTGATCCTCCTGCCTCAGCCTCCTGTGCCACCATACCCAGCTACAGCACCTTTCCACTGAGAAAGAGGGCAAGAAAGTGAAAACCTGCTCCACAAGCGCCCAAGTGCACTGTCACAGCGGCCCAAACCCCAACCAACCTAGAAATGAGGTGCGGAGATGGTGGTGCCCAGGACGCTCCCAGCCGTGCTTCTTGAGTGTGTGGGGTCCTAACCCTCTGTCGGTTGTCCTTAAGCATAAGTTACTCAGAAGGAAACATCGCTGCCCCAGCCTGCGTGGACACCCAAGGGCCTCTATCTTCTGGAGCCCACACTGCGGCTCTGCCAGCCTCCAGGGACAGGGCACCTGCACATGGAGCCGACTGTGGTGAGAGGCTCTCCCTAGCCCACCTGGGGCTGGCCCTGCAGCCAGAGTGCTCTGGTCTCTGGGGTGGCACCAGCCCTGCCCTCCGCAGTAAGGACTCCTGGACATGGGGTCCTGGTGCTGAGGAGTTGAGATTGTGAGAAGCAGAGGCCCGATCCACATTCTGACACCTGCAGCCTGACCTCCATCCGAACAGGGGCCAGGCTGCTCCCGTTCACCCCTCCATGGCCCCAAAGTGTACCAGCAGCTGGCTGCCCCATGCTGTGTGCAGTGCTGGCCGTCAGGGCACTCGCCCACATGGCCATGGGGTCCTACAGTGCGAACGTTAGGGCTCCCACTCAGCAGTCAGGGACCTTGCAGGCCCAGGCCCTGCACAACAGGGGCAATGAGCAGCCAGAACCCTGACCCTCCTCCCAGTGTCACCAGGATGGCGGGTGTGCTGTGCTTGTCCCTGGGACAGTGAGCAAGGCAGACCCCGTGCCTCCTCCTGCTCTCCCATGAGCACCTATAGGTCCCTTCCTAACACCAGGACTTTAACCGATGACGCCCTCTGACCTCAGAGACTCAGGAGGAACTGGGCTGCCAAGAGTGGTTTCCCCTGCAGACATCTCAGAGATAATGCTACCGCCACAGACAATTGTTTCCCTACCCTGTTGCCATCAGGGCAAGGCTGAAAGAGGATGACACACACGGTGCCAACCCCCCCCCAGCCCTGACCCTGGCCCCACTTGGCCTCTGCAAACCAGGGATCCCCCCCTGCCCTGCTCCAGCCTGAACCTCCCGAAGAACTGGGACTCCCTCTGCCCTGTTCCTGAGAACGAGGGTGCTGCCCTACATGGGCACAAGAGGAGGCAGGGTACCCAGGCCCCTGGGAAAGTTCACGGTGCAACACACAAGTGTGGTACCCTCTCTCTTGCAGAGTCCTGTCAACCACTAAGACTTCCTCTCATTCGTACTTCCAGGGTGCAATGGGTAGACTCAGCCAGAAGGATACAGCTTAAAAAAAGAAAGAGGCCCCAGCTGTAGTGGATTGACAACTGGTGGTCAACTTGTTACACTCAGCTGAATTGAGTCAGCATGGTGCTGAGTGTGCAGGGCCCACTGAGGATTGGTGCCCACAGCATAGGAGAACTGGAGAGGAAGACGGCGCTATTGATTCTCCTGGAGAAGCTTGTCACACTGGTTTTCCTGATACGAACTCAGCTCAGATGATGTTCTCATCATCAGAGGAGCTCAGGACCCCACTGTTGCTGAGGATGGCTGTGGTACTTTTTCAAGGCAGCTCTAGTTCTTACTTCAAGTGTTGCTTCCTGGCTCCAGTGCAGACCACTCAGCCCGCTGGCTCAGGTCCTTCATCTCACTGGCACAGACTTTCTAGCTTCCACCACTGACCTCTGGGCCTTCCCAGTGCAGACCCTTGATACAGACTTGCATGAGACATTGTCGCGGGCCCTAGGTCTCCAGCTGGACTCGTGCGGGACATTGCTGTGGGGTCCTGGCCCTCAGCGGGGCTCCTGGGGTCTCCAGTGTGTGGACAGCTCCTGCACTCTTTTGCATTTGACTTTCTGGCTGAATATTATAAATAACCCTATGAACTATGCATCCTGTATTAAATCCCTTCCCTTGTAAACCCCGATCACAACACCGGTTTTCCCCAGATTTTTCGCCAGTGTGACACTCTTGTCCAGGGGGGGACAGCTAAAGCTGTGGCACCGGCAGCAAGGGTGGGGTGCATGCATCTCCCCCAGGGTCCTGCTGGGCTGCACGGGCTGTCACTGCCGAGCACTAAGGGCAGGCAGGGTCCCGGCCACTCGGGTAGGACTTTGTCAGCAATATTGCCGCTGACTTCCGACAGATCAAGGCCAGTCCCTGCCTGTAGGAGTGGCACTGGAGTGTGGAGCCACAGGGCCCACCAGGGTCGGCATGGGCAGGCCTCTTCTACCAGACACAAGAACCTGTCTCCACCGACACAGCCATGAGCTCACACTGGCCCCAGCCTGGCCCCGTGGCAGCAGTGGACACAGGGTCAGACACCGGGCAGGGTGGGGCATCCCAGGACAGCAAGAACAGGACACAAGATCACAGTGGGTCATTTCCGAGTCTCAGCCACAATTTCCTCCACAGCAGGCCGCAGAAGGAAGCCAGACAGAGGGGGACCTGCTGGGCAGGCTGGGGATATGGGCAGTGCC
Organism: Dinomys branickii; assembly: GCA_004027595.1. NCBI lineage: Eukaryota > Metazoa > Chordata > Mammalia > Rodentia > Dinomyidae > Dinomys > Dinomys branickii. The sequence continues at coordinate 299,206 of PVLD010000067.1, forward strand.
CTGGCCACCACATCTCTGTGCAAGCATCTGGCCCTCACCCTGCCTTTGCTATGTTTCTCCTAAACTTACTTAGCCACCTAAAACTGCAATTCCACCTGCAGGCCAGAGCTTGGCTCTGCCCCGTCCCCGGAACCTCACACACCCAGTCTGGGCTGGCTCCTCTGAGCCGACTTCAGACAGAAGCATCTCCTTTCCCGGCCTTGCTGCCTTGACTCAGGCTCCGCGTGACTCCCTGTGGCTCCCCTCAGCAGCACACAGCAGCCAGAAACACCACACGCAGACTTGCCCTGCCTGGAGCCATTCTCTGGCTCTTGCCATTGGGAAGCAAGATGGATACCGCTTGCCAGGCCACAAAGGGCTCTATGGGACACGCGCCCCCAGCCCCTCCAGCCCCGCCCCATTTCTTCCCAGCAGCTGGTGCGATTTTGCGGGCACCTCTCCTTTGAAGTTTCTCGGGGCTTCTGCTCCCCTCCTGGAGGGCCGACTTCTCTGTTTTGTTCATGGCCTATCAGAGTGGGGTGGAGAGCTGCTGGGTTCACGTATGGCCCACAGTGCTGCCTGCAGACACGACAGCCAAGGGAACAGCCCAGTCCCACCTGCCTCAGCAACAAAGACTCCTGTGATCAACAGGTCACCTGTGGAGCCTCGCTCCAGCCAGGATGTCTCTGTGTGGCTCCAGGCCTCCTGACCAGGATGTGCTGGGCACAGGCATTTCAGGGCCTTTGTCTGTCTGAAAACCGGCTGTGGCAGGCGGGAGAATTTCGGTTACACAGGCGCCAGGGGCACTGAGGAGGCGCCAGCAGGCACTGCAGAGCCGGCAGATGGGCGGTATTCACAGCCACACAAAGGACACTGCCGCCCACTAAACCAACCAAACGCACAAGGCAGAAAAGGCTCAGCTTCAGGCTTGGGCTTCATTCAGCAGCACCCTCCCTGCCCAGCCTCTCCACCTGTCCAGGCTGCCACACAAAGGCAAGGATGCTTCCAGCAAATGTGACTCACTGGCTTCTCTGGGTGTCCAGGAACACGGGGTCAGAGGGCACCAGCTGGGAGGCCCTGGAGGCCAGGCCTCCAAGGGGAAGGGAACCAAACCTCAGGACTTCTCACTGCCCATTTCTGCTCCTGTGGGCTATGTTAGCACCACTAGTTTTAAAAATATTCATGAAATAATTAAATTTCTTTACATAGTAGACTAATACTTATGTCAGATTTGCCTGTCAAGTAACAACCACTGGACCTGGCGGGGTTAGGCCTTCACCATTCCTTGCCACACGCCAATGAAGAAGTCTACAGAAGTCCGATTCATGCTTAAACATCAATTAGTCCTAAGAAACGATTATGGGGAAGATTAATCAACTTCTGAGGTTTACGTGAACACATGGGAGGGCTGTGTTTAGGGCACTGAGCTCGGCTGTGGTGTCTTCAGCCTCCTGCAGCCAGGGAGGTGTCAGGGGCTCCAGGCCCACGTTCCAGACCCCAGAGCCTTCTGTCCAATCGCAGGCCCTTCCTGGAGAGCACAGGTCTTCTTGAATAACATCCAAGTTCAGACGACAAGTGTTGGAGAAGAAGGCACGGGGGAAATCAAACCCCACGCCCACATGCACACCAGGCACAAGGTGCAGCCACGCCCTGAGGGGCCGTGGGAGCCAGCTGCCCCGCCTCCACCTTCTCTCTGGTGCTGGGGATGGAAACCAGAGCCTCAGGCATGATGGCCAAGGGCTCACCCCTGCACCACAGCAGCCCTGCCCCCCACAGTCTCTGCTTTCCCAGCATTTGTCCCAAACAGGATGCAGCCCTCAACGTTCAAGGGACAGGGCTGGAGATCAGCTTAGCAGCAGGGCTCCTGCCTGGCAAGAGGAGGTCCTGAGTTTAATTCCTTATTCCAGAAAAACATTCAAGGGGAGTGAACTAAGGGTGAGGCTAACAAATGCTAGTTCAGTGTTGAAGCATCACAGGTGACAGACAAGAAAGCAAGCACTTCTGAAAGTGACCCGGCCCAGGCCACTCCAGGGCACCGCTGCACAGGCTGGGAGGCCCACTTCACAAACCACCCCAGGGTCTCCCACGTCTCTGCAGCGAGCTGGGGGCAGGGCCACTCCTGGAGGCCTGGCTGCCTCCCACTCTGGTTAACTGCAGAGCAGCCAGGGGGCTGTGATAGCAGGGACCACAATGACATCTTTTGCCTGCTCCTGCCTCCTCCAGATTGCAGCACACACCCGACAGCCTCGAGGCCACACGCGGACCTCACTTGGCTGTGCCCCTCCCTCAGGTCTTTCTCTGCCTTCCTCCACGGCATAACGGGCCTCCTGGAGAAGACCTTGTGGTTGAATTCGCCACAGAATCTCTGTCCCAGTCAAGCAGACAAGAAGAGCAGATGCAGAGGGAAGAGGTGCTCGGGGGAAGGCACGTAGGCCGGGGCCGCCAGCTGGCAGTGGTCACACAGTACCCTGTCCTCTGCCCACAGGAACACAGCCTGTGCCCAGGTCCTATCCAGCACCCACCACACACACCTGAGCTGCCCTCTGCAGGCACACAGGTGAGCCCATGGGGCTCTGGCATCGCGCACACCTGGACTCAGCTCCAGCCTGTCCCTCGGCTGTGTGACCCTGACTGACTCCATCTCACTTGGCCTCAGGCACCGCTGCCCACAGTGCCCCCTTCAGGGCCCCCTGCATGTGCCCAAGGATGCACGCTCTGCATTGGGCCCCCTCTTGCCACAGACACCCCACAGAGATGCCCTGTACACAGCTGATGAGGGCGGCAGCAGCTCCCACAGCTGGAGGAGCCATGGCGCCCGCACCTAATGATTTTCAGGAACAGAGTGGGGTTTTTTGGCAAAGCACTCAGAAGTGACAGGCGTAAACCAGGCCCACATAAACGTCTGAAAGACCTTTGGCTCACCTAACAGCGGATCTTTTGTTTGCTAAGCCACATTCTCAGGAGGAAAAACAATTGTTTTCAAAAATTTGAAGCCAGTGAAGGGCTAGAGGAAGTTCGGAGGGAAGTCCCCCCGCCCCCGGCTGTGCACAGGGGCTGGGAGGGGCTGCCCAGGACCGCCCTCCCCTTCCTGCTTGCTTCAGCTGGCAGGTGATGGGGCAGGTGGCACAGCCCTTTTAGCTCAGAATCCCCACTGTGGCAACCCCCTGGGGGCAACCACCCTAGTGTAGGAACAGCGTTGAGTGGCTGAGGAAGGTGGTCCGGAAGCCATTTTAAGGGGGGGGGCTGGGAGAGGCACCTGAGAGTCCCCAGTGCAAGGCCCATGTGCCCAAGAGGATCAACATCACACTGCAGTGTGGGGCGAAGGACACCCCTCCCTGAGCCATGACTCACAGGGAGACCACAGAGAAGCACAGCCAGTCACAGGGGGCTGCCACCCTTGAGGGAGGAACCAGGTGAATCAGGCATACCAGGTGGCCAAGGCCCCATTCACAGAGGTGTCCCCTGCAACACAGGCACCTGGTGTGGAGGACATCACAGGGGGCAGGCCTGGCCGCGTGCCCTCTCCTGTGGCCGTGAGCCTCTGTGCAGGTGTCTTTCAGGGTTAGCTTCCCTACGAACAGTGACCCTTCAGCTTGGGGCTTGTGCTGACAGGACCATGGGCTCCGCCCAGCAGCCCAGGCTGGACTGACAAGTGCATTTCTACCGAGTTCCCAGGTGACTCTGTTTTGTGAAGCCTGGCCCTAGAACAAGCTCCGGGGACGCTTCTCAGTGCTTTGACCTCACCTTAGCATCCTCTGCCTCACAGCCCCAGGTCTGTGCCCCTCCTCACTGTGCTCCTGCCTGTTTCACTTTCAGCCAGATCTCAGCTCAGGCTCAGACCAGGTCTTCCTGCCATGACTTGGCGGACAGCCGGCTCTTTTTATGCAGCCGCACTGAGCTAAGTTTACCACTGTACAAGGCATGGATGTGACCGTCTCCCTTCTAGAAGTAAACTTCCTCCCATGTTCCAAAGACAACGTTCAGGGTTCCCTAAATGCTGGTTCAGCTAACACAACAGCTTGCAATATTTGAATCTGGTATATGACTTTTACATTTCAGATACTAAACTGAGAAAAAAAACACCCCAAAAGGTGACAGAAGTCCCACCAGACCTACCAGCACTTTCATTTACATATGTATATCTCTGCTGTTAAATAAAAACAACAACTGAAAACTCTATTTTATTGAGTGACTTGAAGCAAATCCTCTAGGAGTTTTTTGGTTCCTTCTTCCACTCTCTGGGTCAGTTCTACCCAGTGCTTACTAAGTATTTAAAAGTTGAAATCCAAGAGAACAAATCCACTAGAATTAGCTCCAACACTGAGATGAGAGGATATATTTTAAAAAGTCATTTACAACTGTGTACTTAAAAAAAAAAGTTTTAGCTGAGTGCCAATGGCACATGCCTGTAATCCCAGCATTCAAAGACGCTGAAGCAAGAGGATTTGAATCACTGCTAAAGCCTGTCTCAAAATTAAAAAAAAAAAACACACACAAAAATAGGTGGAGGGGGCTGGGTAGAGCACCTCTGGGTTAGATCCCCAGTCCGCCCACCCTGCCATTTCTTCTATTTGAGTATGAAAAAATTCTGCAGAGTTGGATGTAAGACCTAAAAACAAAGGTGTGGGAAAGAAGAGTAACAATTTGTAACTGCTCTTGGCCAGTGAAATCTGTAATTAGAGGTTAGCGCTACAGTAGCGAGTAGTCCTGCCAAACCTCAACTTTGCTGGGGTGGAGCTCCGACTCCAAAACTGCTTAAATCCCATTTTACAAGCCCAGCCTGTTGGAAGGGGGGGTACAAATGCTCCCTCGGGCTACAACTCTGCCCTAAAGAGAGGTAACTGCAACACTGAGAAAGTGCTAAGCACCAGCAGTTTGGTGGAATGTCTGATTTCTCAAAAGCTGCGGTCTGGAAGCCCGGGAAGAGGAAGCCACCAACAACAGGCGCTGTACTTCCTTTGCTCCGATACAGTAGTCCCCGGGGCACTGGGTTGCTAAGTTGTGGGCCCACTCTGATATCCACCATATGGCTAGAGATCCAGACCAGGAAGGGGATGACGTCGATTTAAAGGGCTGGGAGCAGCGGAGTTTGGACAGGAGTGAGGATGCTCAAAGGACGGGGCTGCCAGGCTGTGCAATGCACTTATAGGGGTGGGGTCAGGAAAGGGCTGGGGTAAGAGGCCTGGGGGCCTTCCGAGGCTCTTGAGGCTGAAAAGGAGAGGTGTTCTATGGTGGGAGACCCGATAGGCCCACTCGCGGGACGCGGGGGCTCGGAGCCTGGCTAGCAGCCCGGAAGGACGCGAACTAGGCTGGGGCCAGGCTCGGCGCGCAGGGCCTCACCTCGCACGTCTCCGGCCAGAGCCCGCCACGTGGGCGCGTAACCGATGCAGTGGCCGCACCAGGAGGAGTAGAACTGCACGAGCCATGCAGCCGAGCTATTGGCCGTGGCCCCGCGCACGCTGTCGCTGTCCAGCACCCACACCGCGTCCTCGCCCGCGCGGTACAGCCGCGCCGCGCCCGGCCCCACCGCGGCTAGGAGCAGCAACAGCCCCGGCAGCCGCGCGGCCCGAGGCGGGGACGTGGGCGGGCGCGGCGCTCGAGCTCCAGGACTACGCGAAGCCGCCCCGGCCGCCGCCATGTTGGGAGTGTCGCCGGCGCGCCGACCTTTCACCTTGGCAACCGCCATCACGTGGCCGCGCGCGCCGGCCCCACCCCCTCGAGTGCGCTCTCCCCGCCCCCGCGTTTCTGGCCAGTGGGACTCCGTAAGGCTAGCCCCGCCCCGTAGGCCCCGCCCCTCACGAGCGCTCGCTCCGCCCCGGGCTCCCGGCCCCGCCTCCTAGATCCGCCCCTTGAATCTCGCCCCGCCCCGACCCCCTATAGGCCCCGCTCCGCCCTCGCGCGCTCCCTCGCTCTCGGACCCGAGGCCTGGATCGGATCGGACCGCCTGGTTTAACAAACCAAAAACACCACCAGGTTAAATGCGAAATTCGGAGGAACAGCGAAGCTAGCTGGGTAGCATTACAGGCTGAAATTTAAGGGGCGGTTCTTCGTGCCCTGCTCAGTTCACTTAAATCCCCGTATAGCTGCAAGGCGCTGTCTCCCACAGACCTGGGATGCACAGCTCCTTTGACATGTTGCTCTGTTGCGCGGGAGACCTGGTCTCCTGGTTTTTTGATTGCTGGTCCTGATTTTTACATACGTCAAGGTTCAAAACTGTGACCCAATACAAAGAAAGGCAACCCTCCCTGGCCCTGCGGCTGGGTCGGACTTGGGTTCTTGGTGACTTGTACCTGATCGGGCTGGCTGCCGTTTTGCTGCCGCCTTGGCGTCTGTCCTGTGGCTCTCGTTGAGACTAAGAAAAAGGCTTGGCTGTGTGAAAACCCCGAGGTGCAGTGACCCAAGGCACCCTGTCACTGCCCTTCTTCTCCACACTCACCACTCCTTCCTGCACGGTCTGGGTCTGACCTCTACTCTGCGCCAGGCCTGCGAACAAGGTGTGCAGAGAGAAGCCTGTCCCTCTGGTCTCTAAACTAGGCACGAAGGCCCACAGTGCAAGGCAGGGACATGGACACAGGAGGGGATGGGGCAGAGGAGGGGGGGAGGGAGGTGGCCCTGGTGCCAAGGCCCTGAGGTGGAGGTGCTGAGCTCTCAGGGAGCAGCAGAGCAGGCCATGGGGAAGGACCAGGAAGACCCCAGCAGGGAACTGGGGAGAGGCTGGCGGCTGCGGACAGAAAGGCACAGGGCTGAGGCTGCCACAGCCTCTTCAGAGGTGAAGCAGCGAGGGGCTTATGCAGCTACAGACTGAGGTGTAGCTCTGACATTGTCAGATGCCACACTGTGCCACAATGCCACCCTGATGGACACCCCTGAGGGCGAAGCTCCTACCATCAAGCAACAGACAGAGAGCTTTGGGAGCCCTGGGGCTTGGCTGGGCTGGGAGGGCACCCTGTGCATCCACCAGCCCAGTCTTCTGTGTCCTTGGGACAACAGGAAGGGGCCTTGGCTGGGGCAAAGGGAGACAGGTGTTAGGGGCAATGCCAAGAAGCAGCTTGATGGGCATGGTTGCCATGGTGTGGGCAAACAGACAGGGCCCTGGAGACTGATGAGCTCTGTATATTTCTTGGGGTCCCAGAAGCCACTTGGGGTGCTAGCATGGGAAAGGCTGGCTTCTTGAGCCTGGTTTGGTTTGGCTTGGGCGAGAGATCTTTGGCACAGGGCCAGCCCATTTGGAAGGCAAGTGAGCTTACCCAGCTCCCAGCCGTGGGTGTGGGCATGCAGGCGCAGCAGAACCAGTGCTACCATGTCCCCCAGTGTGGGGAGCCACTGAAACTGAAGATTGATCACACATGCAGAGTGCCCGAGGCCAGTCACATGAACGAGCTATTCCAGCTCCCAGAACACAGAGAACCCAAGGCAATCCAAGCAAACAGGGTGCTAGACAGAGGGTATCACGTGACATCAACCTGCCCAGTGTATAAATAAATGCACTGAAGTCCTTGAGCAGTTTCTTTCCCCCATCTGGAGAGAGGGCTCCACCTGACCTCAGCTTTCTGTTTCCTGACTCTTGGCTTTATTTCTTCATCCTCTACCGTTCTTCACCCTGAGAATTTCTAGAGCAGTGGTGGATATGGCACCCCAGCAGTGCACGGCTGCCACTCTGTAAACTGCCAGGGGGGCCTTTGTGTGTCAGCTGTTCGAGGGGCTGTGCAAGGATGGGAATCCAAGGACCTGAGAGGCTCCCTCTGTGACTTGGGATGGGGAGCACAAAGGCCGATTGCAGGATCGTTTTTTTATGCAGGAGGGATGCAGTAAGCAGAATGCAGAAAGAGACAGATCGCTGGAAAATTAAACGTGGGGTTTAACAGAGAAATAACCACTTTCTATGAAAGATAATGGCTTCTCCCGAGACTGGTGTCAGGATTTATTGTGCTGAGTGGTTGTCAAAGATCCAAGCCTGAGACCTTGGAGGGAGGGTCCTGTGGGATAGCCTCACTGGGTCACCACATCTGCATGCTGGAGCCAGGCTCTGCACACATCGGGACATAAAATGTGTCCAGCTCCTTCGATGGATATACTTTTCCTCCGCCCACCACAGCCGTTTTATAGCCCTGGCCCCCTCCGGCACTGTCACAGGAGGCGTGGCCTGGTTCCTCATTAGTTCCTGAGTCCAGTCTCCCTTCCAGGGCACCATGCCAAGGCCAAAAATGACTCTGGCAATGTGATATACCTGCCAGGCCCCCAGGTAAGAACACTCTGGGGAGACCCTGGTTCTCCCACAAGTACCCCAACACTGCTGAGCTGTTACCAACAAGCCCAAGCAATGAGATTGGGCTTTGGTATTGAATTTGAGGCAAATCTTTAGGGTTTCAATGTAAGAGATTTACTGCCATGCCAACCACGTGTATAAAATACATAATTCCTCTCACACAGCCTCATAAATTCAAAAGGGTCAGCAATAAATAGAAAAAAACAAAAAATTACAGGCTAATTTGTTCAGAAAACTAGAAGGGAATCAATAAGGCAGCTGTAGCTCACAATGTGAAGTCATACACACAGGGGACAACTTTCCCCCACTGGACCCAGAGCTCTCTGCCCTGGGAAAGTCGGGACAGAACCAGGTGACACCGTGGCTGGCACCTCCCTAGATGAGATTTGTCCTTAGGGACAGGTGCCCAGGAAAGGGCCTGAGCCAAGCGTTATCCCTGAAACCTGGTGGATTGTGGCTCCATGAGAGCTCTCTGGAAGGGGCCCTGCCTCACTCCAAAAGTGTCCCAAGGGTCCATTGCTGGAGTGACAGGCCAGAGGGCACTGGCAGCTCCCTGTCCTGTGACTTGGTACCTCAGACCTCTGCTCCGACAGCTCTTCCTACACCCAACACAGTCTGTGATCACGATACCCTGATGCTTACTCAGTGAGAAAAGTCAGACGCACAAGCCTGGTGCTTCGTGGTTTCCCTGCTGTGTGAAACCCAAAGTACAAATAAAGAGCAAGACAAGGGATGGATAACAGGGACCAGGAGATACATCTTTTACACACAGGAAGGGGATTGGGGGGAGGGGGAGAGAAGGGGAGGAAGGGACTGAGATGTATCCTGGCTGGGTGGCAACTCCCCTCAAGGAATGTATTCATAAAAATAAAGCCACACAGGGGCAGGAAGGTCAGGTCCCCAGCCCCTAAGTGCAGTTAGGTGCAGGGACAAAGTCAGCAGGGAGGTCCAACCCTGACGGAGGAACAGAGACCTGAGGGTCAGCACTGGACTCCATTGTCCCCAGGGCCAGCGCTGCTCATCAACCTGGACCCACCCAGGAAGGGACCTAATTCAAGAAGTGTGGGGGGGGCTGCACATGAATTACTCAATATTCTAACATTCATGTGTACAGCTCAAAGAGGTGAGCTTCATGGTATGGGAATCACATCTGAACAGACAGTGTTTAGAATGTAGTGTTACCCACAGAAACCGGACAATACAGAAGTAGAAGAGGAGAAAATAATTTCCCAAGGACAATCCTTTCATAGTCTATAGTCTATTCAAGTGGGTTTTTAAACATTAATTTGAACTGATCCATAAAAACACAGAAGTTGTACATATTACTGGGCACCATGTGGTGTGCTCGAGTGTTCCAGTACTGACTTTCCAAAGCTACTGCATGTGTAGCGCCTGTCCCCGCCCTTTCATGTCACTTCAGCTGCTGCCAGAGCTACAAGCAGGTTCTCATAAGAACATTTGGGGTTCTGGCTGGGTTTTTAAAAAATTATTCTTGGGTTTTTTTCTGCTATATATATATAGTTCAGGCTGGTCTTGAATTGACTATGTAGCCCAAGTTGGCCTTGAACTCAAGTGATACCCCTGCTTCAGCCTCCTGAGTGCTGGGATTATAGGTATGCACCACTACACTCGGCATTTTGGTTGTCTTTGTTTTTGACATTCTGGGGATGGGGCCCAGGGCCTCACCTAAGCTAGGCAAAAGCTCTACCACTGAACCACACCCTGAGCCCTTCTAGTATTTGTTTATTTTTTGAGATTAGGTCTCACTAAATTGCCTATGCCAGCCTTGAACTTGCAACCCCTCCTGCCTCAGCCTCTGAAGTAGCTGGGATTACAGGCTTGTGCCAGCTTCAGCACCATTTGTAGTGATTAGGAAGTGAGCTGGTAAAAGTTGATGGACACACAATAGACAGGCAGACAGACACAGAGATGAACACATGGATGATGGACAACAAGGGATGGGTAGGAGTCACACACACACACACACACACACACACACACACACACACACGCACACACACACACCCTCAGGAATGGAGTATAACCTCAGAGAGCTCCTATTACAGGCTCTAGGTCCTCTCAGAAAACCCTAGGTTGGAAGTCAGAAAGCAGATCTGAAAGTTGCTTCTGGGTGAAAGCACTGACCCCTGGGCTCGTATGAAGCCGCTTCCCTGAGGGCATGGCAGGTACAGGTTCAGGACAGAAACAGCAAGCATACAGACACCCACCCACCCCCAGCCTTCCCCGAAAACTGCTGTCCTGCCAGGCTGGTTCTCCAGACAGGTCTGTGGCTGTGGTGGCTTCAAGTGAGGCCCAAACGTGCTCTCACATGAGATTTTAAGACACCCCATGTCAGCCACTCCCCCTCCCACCCAGCCTAGGGGCAAGGGTGGACGGGAGGTCCTGGATGATCCAAGCCTGGCACTAGTAGCTTTGGCTGAGACAGTGGCTGTGGTGCTGCCCCGAGTGTTAGGCTTCAGGGATGTGGGTGGACTTCCTGGGGACGGGTCCCATAGGTGACTTCCTGCACAGCCAGCACAGGTGGCCATTCTGTGGGACCTGTCCACGCCTACAGGGACGTGGCTGGCCTGCCCCATCCTCCTGGATACCACCAGAGCACCATCAGAGGCTTGTGCAGTGGGGGAATGCTCAGGGACCCTGTAGGACTGTGGCTCTGGGGTGACCCCATGGCTTCTCTCCACACAGGTCCTGGGTGCTGCAATCCGCAGGCTGGCCTTTCCCTGGACATCTGTCCTGAGAAAAGTGGACACTTCTGTGAAGATGGAGGTGGGCACAGGATGGAGCCATGTGCCCCCTCCCTAAAGAACCACTCAGGTTCACCCCGTACAGAGCTCACTAGGACATGAAGGAGGTGGGGTGGCCTTGCAGGGATCCTGAGAAAGGGGGTGCCCAGGAGACCCAGCAAGCCCGCTGGAGACAGAGGCATTCACAATGCCAGAAGTGACCCCATCTAAGGGCACAAGCCTGGGGCCCCAGGCTCTGCTGGTCAGTGTTGAAGTGACCATCAGGCCCTGAGCTACCACCCAGCAAGTCCTCTTTCCTCTCAGCCCAGGCCAGCTTTTCACTCCCCAGCTCTTCTTGCCTTCGCCTCAACCTGCCTTGTCCACCCCCTCTGTCCTCTGGGCCCACTGGGCCAGTGCTCCACACCCTGCCCTGGGCAGCACCCTCTGTGCTGCCCATGCAACCTCCCTGCGCTGCTTTCTGACTTGAACAGAGGCCTTGAGAACCCAGAAGCTTTGCAGCCTGAATGCAGAGAATTGCAGTTAGTGGACACCCTGTCAGATGACTTCCTGCACAGCTGGCCATGGATGGCCAGTCAGCCTGACCTGTCTACCCTAGGAGGAAATGGCTAGTGCCAGAGGCTCTTCTGTGTATGCACATGCACACACACGCACATGCACACACTCACACTCACACACTCACACATGCTCACACAGTGACATCACAGTGTCTAGAGGCTGCCCCCGGGGGCCAGCACAGCCATGGAGTCCAACAAGATCCTCTGGGTGAGCTGGATAGACACCAGGGCCACTGCGTTGTCCCTCTCTGTGCCCAGGAAATTAGAGCAGGAGCTCGGTGGCTGGTGGTCAGTGACCGAGGGCTCCCCTGGGAGCAGCTCTCTGCCCACTGAGTCCTCTGCCCAGTGGCTCAGGCCTTCCACGCCTTCCTTACCAGTGTGCTCGGGGGATACCACCAAGGGCACTGGGTCTGGGGGAGGGCCGGAGGGGGTGCTCAAGCCTCCTGCATGCCCTACACTCTCAAAGCACTGCAGCCCTTCCTGGGGTTCCATGTGCCTGCCCAAGGCCTCCCTGAGGGCGCAGGGTCCCACATCCAGCACACTGGGGTCAGCAGCCACCAACAGCCCAGACAGACCCTCCCCTGCAACACAGGCTCCTTGGGATGGGAATGAGGGCCACGCTGGTGCCCTTGGGAGCCCCCCAGGGATGCTGCCTCCCCCTCCACCCAAGAGCGACTCTGGCCAGGGGACCTGTTCGGACCACTGCCCACTGGAGGCCTGAGTCCCCTCTGTGGACCCTGACCAAGCCAGTTCACACTCAGGGCCCCCACACAGCTGGGATGCCTTCAGGTAAAGCCCCAACTGCTGGGGATCCAGACACAGAGCCTGCTGCAGGACCCCCTTGGACAAGGACAAGTCCTGGGTGGCAATGGAGATGTCCTCCTCCAGGGAGCCCAGGGAGCCTTGGGGAACCATGGCCTCTTGTGGCGGGGAAGGGAAGTCTTCGGAGCAGGACTGGGCCTCATCCCCATCACTGTCTGCACAGGGAGGGGGAGGCGGTGGGGGGAGGTGGGCACCCCAGGAAGGGGCACATGGGAGGTCCCCACCACCGCAATGCTGCTCCCCATCCACAGAAGATAGGGCCCCAGCCAGGAAGCCAGCGCTGTGCAGGGGACCAGCTTGCTCTGGTACTCCGGGGGCCCCGTTCCCTGCACTCCCAGCTGCCTGGCCTTCAGCTATGGAGGATGCCAGCCCACAGGGGACCTCAGGCCCTGGAGAGGCCTGTGGGGAATTCCTTCCAGAGGACAGGCTTGGACCAGCACCCCGGGCCCTTTCTTGGCAGCGAGCCCCTTTGGATGCAGAAGTCCCTGAAGGAAAGGACAGTGACAGGCCTAGCTCACGGGCAGAGGCTGCCTCGGAGGACACCTGCTCAGGGCTCCCTGTGTTTGATGCCCCACTCAGGCTTCTGCTGCTTCTAGAAGGTTCCTGTCCCTGCTCTGGGCCCTGGGTGGGCAGAATCATGCTGTGTTCCCAGCTGGAAGAGCCAGGAGGCGAGGAGCTCCCAGAGGTGGGCTGGGCCACCAGGCTGGGTTCTGGTAGGTTCTCCTCAATGTCCTCATCCCAAATTTGGCCGGAGGCCTCTGACAGCTCTGACCCGGACCTTGGAGAGCGGACGTTATGGGGAGGCAGTGGCCAGCCTGCTTGCAGGCAGCTGTGCCCTGGGACCGAGTCTTCTGCCGCAGCCGCCTCCCTAGGAGTGCCAGGTGCAGGGGCAGCCTGGCCACACTCCAGCCTCTGCCAAGTCATCAGCCCAGCACCCCCAGGCACAGCATCTGGCTGAGGGTCACCCTGGCAGAGCCCCCAAGAAGAGGGTGGGCCCAAGTCCTCATGCAGAGACAGCTCCTCAGACCAGCCGGGATCTGTGCCTGAGCTGCACTCGGCCTCTGGGCCAGACAGGGAGAGAGAGTGGTCAGAAAGCTGCACCAGGGTGGCTGTAGCCCTCTGAAACTCCTGGAGGGAAGAGCAGGACAGGCCACTCCCAGAGCCTGCCAAGGACAGAGGGGACGACTCCGGGGACCCTGAAGACTCCTGGGAAACCCCAGCTTCAGGCTCAGAATCCAGGTGCATGGAGGTTGTGGGCCTGGGTGGGGTAGGGGATGCCACCTCCTCCTCCAGGGCTGCAGGAGCTGCTGAGACAGGGAGAATTTGGGGACATCCAATGGCTATCACACACTGCACCCTTGGAACAGGCCTCTCCCTGGGCCCCCACAGCCAGCACCTCAAAACCAGGACCCCAGCCGAGGTGCAAGAACAGGATCGTGCCAGCACATCCAAGCCCTTGGGCCCCAGACCCTACCACCCCACTCACAAGGGGTCCCTGGTATGGACAGCCCAAGTCTAGAGACCCATCCTCCAGGGTGGCAGCTATGGCCATGCTAGGCACTGTGTCTCTTGGCTGCTCCTCTGCCACAGGGATGGCCCAGACTGTGCGGGGCTGCAGTGCTTACCACACCTGGCAGCATGGGTGGGGCAGTAAGCAGGGAGGGCACTGTCAGGTGCTTCAGGGCGAAACCTGGCTCAGATCTAGGACCTGGCCTGGGGTGACCCTTATGTAGGGACTCCAGGGTCCCTGACCTGGCCCAAGGGTGCTGGAGAGGGCAGGGGTGTCACCTGGGGAGGCGGCCAGTGGGATGCTGCTGTCCTGCCAACAGGCCTCTGTCCTGTAAGCACATGGTGGAAGAGTCCTGTGGCTTTCCACCCACCTGTCCTCCCAGCTCCCAGCTCCCAGCTCCCAGCTCCCAGCTCCCAGCTCCCAGCTCCCAGCCAGGGACACGCAGGGTCAGCCAACAATGCCACTCTCAGAAAGATCCCTGCCAGTCACCTCTCACTATCAAGGCTCCCCAAGGAGCCTCTGTCTTTGGGTGCCATTTGGCCTTGGTCTCTACTGGATCCAGTGGCAGATGGGGTACCCCAGAGCACTCAGAAGGACCCCTGATGCACCCAAGGCTGGTGCTCACCAACATCTCACTGGGCAACACCTCTCTTTCCCAAAGGGTGTATGAAGGAGGTTGCTGGCTGAGTCACAGCGGATGGGGCAAGCACACATCTCCACACCTTGGGGGTCCCACCCCTGCCCATGGCCCCATACCTCAGCTCCCTAAGCAGGCTGCTTGCCACTTCCGGTGGCTCCCCCAGGGTGCTCCTAGCAACATCTAGTTCAGTTTGGCGCGTGTTTCCTTCAGCCATCTGCGGGAATATGTGGAAAAGTGAACAGTCAAGGGTGGTTGCGTCCCCGAGCTGAGCCAAAGCCCTCACTGTGAGGAACAAAGGCCACTCTGCTGAGGAGGGGCTACAGAGAGCCCCTCACCAGGCAGCCCTCCTACTGCCACAGAAAAGACTCTCCTGGCCATGTGGGGCATCTTGGGGTGTGGAGTCTTAGGGTGAACCCCAGAGTCTGTACATCTCAGGGAGCCTCTCGGAGGCCTCGGGGCCATCCCCCCCCCCCAGTGCTCTCACACAACAAGACACCCAAGGCCACACAGCTGGACTAGGCCCCTAGAAGTGCAGACAGCACAGACCACACCTCCACTCACACTTGCTTCCTGGGGACAGTGAGGACCATCTGCCCCCAGGAAGTGTAGGCGATGTCCCTGGAAACTGTGCGCTCTGACATCCCTTGGAGCCGTGGGCCTCTTCTTGGCCCAGCGGGCTCTGGCCTGGGTGTGAGAGTCTCCTGTGGGCAAAGGCACAGCCAGGGATTTTGCATGCACAGATGAAGTAAGCAGGGCATGCGGAGTTCCAGCGCCCCAGGTCAAATTCTGAAAAGTCACGGGGATGCAGGACTGCTTTGTGGCATTCAGTCTGTGTAAGGACACAGAAACGCCAAGGATGGTTACTGACAGGAAGCTCCAGAAAAAGGCTTTGAGAAAATCACTTTAAATTTGGATACTTAGTTCCCTGCTTCCAGACAAATCTCTCCAAGGAGGCTGGAACCCTCATCAGCCTGTTCCTTTCCCTCATCTGTCTCCTCTCAGCCTGGACACTGGCAAGCAATGAGCAGGGCCCCTTCCCCTGGCCTGGACACTGGCTTGGACCCATCTTCCTAGACCCGTGTCCACCTGAGCCCTGGGGGCTGTTGGGACCCTGAGCCCCAACACTGTCGTGTTCTCCAAGCTCTTGCCCATGGGCCTTGGTGGAATGGAGGCGACGGGGTCATGCAGGAAGGCCCCCCCACCAACACGATGAGTGCTGACCAGAGAACAGCAGCTATCAGGCAGCCCCAGGCAAGCACCAAGCTTGAGTCCCCCTCTGTGACCACACACCGCATCTCACGCTCCCAGTCTCAGTGTCTCGTCAGTGGCATGGGAATGAAGAGCTTGCTCACCCAAAAAGGGACCAAGGGTCCCTGAGTGGGGAATAGCACCTGGCTGACCCCCAGGATGTGTGGCCAGTACACGAGGCCAGGCACAGTGGGTCTGACCTCCCCACCCCAACCCATCCATCCTGAGGTTTGATTGTTTTGGGCCTCTCTGCTCTGTCAGCTCACGCATGAGAATGTGTCCATCCTGCTTTTGAAGGGACTTTCAAAGCCTGAGCTATGACCCAGCAGTGAGGTGGCACCCTGGGCACCAAGACCCACCTGCTGGGCCACCCCCACCCCCGTTTGGTGGCTGCCAGGACTACCTGAGCACCTGACTGTGACTGTGTCTCCTCCCACACCACTGAAGGTCAGCAATGAGCTCCAGAGATTCTAGCCTGAGCACAGTTCAGGAAGCAGAATTTAACCCACAAAACCCCCTCGCACTAGTGAAAAAGATGTTTCTGGCAACTCTTGTTTCCAAATACTCAAAAATGCATTCCAGGTCAAACAGCTAGAGCGAGTTATAAATTATGGTTTTGAATCTCCCCAGGGGTGCGGCCGCGCCATCTCCCGCGGGAAGCGGATTGGCCAGTCTTCTAGCCGTGCTGGGGTATGCAGTCAGAGCCGGATGCCGCCAGCACCGTCTTCTCAGCTGTCCTCAGGGGTCACTCTGGTTCGAGGCAAGTTTCGCTGGGTGGCGAGATCCCACGGGGCAGGTGCACAGGCCATGTCCAGGGCTCTTACCTGTGGGCAGCTCCAGTACCTCCTGTGCCCCCCGCTGAACTGTGGCGGTATCCCCCTTTGCTTTGAGGGCCTGCATTGCAAGACAGAAAGAAAGATGCCCAGGGCTGCAGGAGTTGCCACCAGGCAGAGGGTGCCAAGATCACAATGATGGGGATCAGCAGCAACACAGAAGCAAAGACAGGCAGGTGCCTGGTTCCCAACTAAGACCCAGAGGTGGCGGGAAGAATGGGGATGCCACCCAAGCAGAGGGTGCGGAAAGGGTTTCCCGGGGACTTGCATACAGGGCAGGCGGAGTCCAACAGCTGTCCTGGGTCCAGCGAGCCTGAGTGCAGATGGCCCAGCCAAGGGTCGCAAGGCTCTGGAAGACACAGTCCTGGAGTCACAGCTGCTAGGACAGGCTCAGGGCTGCTGCCCACTGCCCCTCCCTCTGGGGAGCCCCAAGCTCCATGCAGCCCAGGACCCACTTCTGGGGCCCCGATGCCACTCCTAACACCACTCCCTCTGCACCTTCCTCTCCCTCCAGGTGTGAGGTCAGCTACTACTCCATGCCACCTCCAACCACAGGTGCTGGCATCCCAGAGGTGCCACCTCTACCCTGTGCTCCTCAGACTGTGACACTATCCAATGAGGAGCCCAGAGTCTTCTGCCTGCTGTCTGTCTATGCTTGGGCTGCTGTCTCTGGAGGAAGGGTGAGACATGGGAAAGCCAGGGCCAGTCAAGAGGGCAGAGGCGATCAACGCTCCCTGCACAGGGCTGGCCCAGGGAGGAGCAGCTCCCTAGGGTGGGAGGGAATGGCTGTGACAGGCCTGCTTTGGGCCATCTGCAGAAGATGAACTCCCCAAAGATGTGCTGTAAGCCCTGGGAACAGGCCCTCATTTGGAAAGGGGCTGTTTTCAGGTGGGATTTAGCTAGGCCTCTCTGGGTGGGATCCCCCTGGAGCTGGGGCAGCCCTAACTCCCACAGCTTCTGGAGATGGACAGAGGGTGGAGTGAGGTGGCCGTGCTGGGGACATCCAGAGCCACCAGGAGCCTCAGGAGGCAGGAAAGACTCCCCTGGGGAGACCAGGGACAGCACAGGTTCCTTCCGCATCTCTGCCTCCGGTGCTGGGGAGAATGCCCCACTGCTCTGGAGACCACGCAGCTTGCGGAGCTCTGCCACCTCTGACTCAGGGAGGGACACACCCTGCAGAACAGGGCCCAGGCTGGGGGCCGTGCTGCTGCTCCATGGGATGGGAGGCCAGGGGTGGGGTGGAGTACGAGTCTTCCAGGATTTTTCCCAGCAGGAAGACAGCAAGTGAAGGCACTGTGGGGACCAGGAAGGGCCTGGGTCTCGTCAGCCTCTGCCTCACGCCACACTCCTGGCAGGGGCTCAGCTCCGAGAAAGCTGGGAGTCTTGGCCCACATCCAGGGGAGCGCACACCTGGGTCTAGCTCCACCCTCTCACCACCTTGGCAGGGCTGCATGCGCAGGTCTGTGTGCCCAACCTGCCCAGTGACATTCAGGCCTGCCCTTGCTAGCACAGGGGCAGCTCTAAGCAGCTGCAGTTCCAGAAGCTCAGCCAGCAGCAGGGCTGTCTGGGTCCCTAGCCCCACAGCCCCTCACACATGGACAGGAGGCCCCGGCCATGGGAACCCACACCGGCACAGTGGGCCACAGCGCACATCTGGCTGGCCCGGGCCCACTGCTACTGGCCCTCCGGCTACCTTGCTCTGTGTGGCTGCCTCCATCCTCCGGCGGGCTGCCAGCCTTGGCTGTGTCCGCTCCCGAGGCTGTCCTCAGAGGCTGCTGGCGGCCGGTGGCATCTGCAGGTGTCTCGAGTGTCTCATCCCACTGCTCAGAGGCAAGGCTGCAAGGTGGATTCAAGGTCACCACCCTCCCCACTGCCCCCACCTGGCACGCCCTGCCCTGTCACAACACTCTGCAAGGTCCGGTCCCCAGAACAACCTCGAGCCTTGTCCAGCAGTGGCTGTGGCCAAGCAGAAGGCAGATTCCTGGCTTTCCCACAGCTCCTGTCCCCGCAGCCCCCCAGACAGATATGGCTGTCACCACGGGGGGCATGTGGGACAGACGGCAGCTTCTCAGCAGGGATGCCTTTGAGTAGGACTCTGCTGTAGGCCCACTGCCCCTTCTCGGGGAGTTGAGAGAACAGGGTACCTGCATGCTGATGCCAGGCCCTGGGCATCCCATCCTGCCTACCTGGGTCACACTACCAGGCCAGCCAAAACTACCTATTACCCCCTCCAGGTGGTGGGCAAGGAGGGCAGGCTGGCCCTCCTGACTCCTCTGGTTAGGGTCAGTGCCTGGGGCAGCCCTGCCCTGTGGCACCTGCTTTCTCACCTGTATCCTAGAACCCAGTCTCCTGAATCCACCCCAGGGTGACCCTGACTGTCTTTCTCAGCTCCACACTTGGGCAGGGAGTGGGCAGGAATATGGGCTCTTGGGAGGTGGTCCTCGGCCTGGAGTCCCTGTAGGATGCATGGAAGCCTTGGCCCAAGCGCACCTGTGTCCTGGACAGGAGAGCCAGCAACCTCCCAGCGGCTTGGCTGGGCCTAGGGCAGCCAAGAGAACGGCACCCAGGCCTTTGCAGAAATCTTACTTCCCAAGCCCTCCCAGTAGCCCAGGTCTCACCACCGCTATGTCCTTGTCCTCCCCAGTGCTGGCTCCCTGGGATGCAGGGGCACAGAGCCTGTTCACCCATGTGCACCATCCCCAACATGCTCTCCACACAGAACACAGGAGCCAAGCTCTCTGGTTTGCCCAGCCCTGACCCCAGCACAACACCACGAGCTGCTGCTCACAGTGGGCCCTCAGAAGACCCTGTCTCTCATCTGCTCACTTCTGAATGATGACTACACTTTGCCAGTTAACATGGACAGCTTCAGGGCCCAGGCCTGCCACTGCATGGGGCCCAGCCCATCGTATCCAGTCCCGTGGGCAAACTTGGATATTGGGGTGGTGTCACCCCTGGAAGCCTTTGGCTGGTAGCAATGAAAGCTGCCCAGGCAGAAACCCAGGAGCTGATGACCTGGGGAAGGCTAAGAGTGGTTGGGTGGTGAAGACCCCCCTAGGGGCCTGGTGAAGGCCCCTGGTTGAGGGTGGCTTCCCTTGTCTGCTCAGCCCCACAGTGGGCTCTACCTTTGAGGTGGGAGAAGCTGGCCTGAGAGCTACAGTGCAGAAGAGAGAGTCCTACCTGGTTCTTAGGGCCACTGCAAGCTGGGGAAGTATCTCCAGCATAGGGAGTCAGGGTGACCCTGACGGGAATGGCAGTCCACGCACCGGCCTCCACCAAGGGACCTCCTGATTCCGGCTATGAAGGGTCCTGTCCCGTTATGCTGGCAACCAAGGCCCTTGCACGACCTCAGAGAGGGCCAGTCACATGACAGCCCACACCAGCTCCAGGCGGGAGCCCACAGGCTGGCAGCCATACGCATGCCACCTGCTGCCCCAGCCAGGCCGGACACCTGTTGTCCCTCGGCACCCTGCGGCAGCCCTGGAAACTCCCAGTGGCCACACCCAGCAGCCACAGAACTGGAAACACAGCCGCTGCCTGCTTTTGCCCAGCCCAGGCAGCTCTGGGCCCGCTTTCTGAAGACACCCCAGTGCCCTCACAGTCCCCCTCCCTAGGATAGTGTAGGGTAAGGGGTTGTGAATAACAGCCAGGGCCACAGGATGACTCACCGTGTGCCCTGCGCACTCTCAGGTTGTCTGTGGGCTTGTGGGCCAGTGGGGCTGCCAGGCCTGCTTGGTGTTGGGAGGCACAGGGCTCCTCCCAGCTGCTGGCCTGTCTCAGAGGCTCCTTGCCAGATGGCTTTTTCTTGAGGGCCGGGACTCTAGGGAAGACAGCAGAGGCAGCCTAGCGTGGCCTCATGGGCAAGGCAGGCAGCGGGTGCGTGTGGCAGCCCTGGGTGGCCCTATGGGTGAGACCAGCTAAAACAGCACATCCTGCCCTGGCAGGGGCTCCGCCTGCTGATGAGTACTCAGAGAGTGGTGTCCTCACCTAAGGCTGGCAGAGGTACCCCTGCAAGCTCTAGGATGGGGAAGGGGCTCCTTCCTGCAGGCCCACCTGGGGCAGGTGCTTCAGAAAACTGTTCACTCACCCAAAGGGAACCTCACCCGCCGACTTTAAGGAGATGCCCCAGCATACAGCTCTCTCCTGCTGGCCTGTGGCCCCGAGGGAGTGGAGTCAGAGAGAAGCCCTGGCCACAGAGGTCTCTGCTGCCATCTTTCCCCACCACTGCCCAAGTGGAGTGAGCCGTGGCCCTGACAGCCCCGCCTTCCCCTCCTCCTTCCTGCTGGGTTGCCCACCTCGCACTAGGCTTTCTTCCTTCACATCCTGGGCCACCCATGACCACGGGAGATCTGTCTGCTTCTGCAGGACCTGGTAGGTCACCTCACCCAGAAGGTCCTCAGCCCACACCTGCATATCCCCTGCCGAGCACCCACCTGCTTTGGTGTCACTGGCCTCTGCGCTGTGTCCTTCTGCTGCTGCAGCAGGTGCTGCCTGCCCTGGAGCACTGACCTGTGCAGGTCCTGCAGGCCCCAGCTCTCCCTCTGCACCTGCCAAGGACCCATCAGAGCCCGTGGGGGAAAGAAGAAGGCTGATGAGTCGCAAAGAGGTGACTGGGGCACAACTGAGCCTCCTTGCCCACCACATGCCCTCTGCCCACTCTCCCTGCATGGCCCTTCAGCCACTGGCTTCCCAGGGATTGTCAGTAGGAAGCTGGAGCACCCTTTTCCTGTGTCCCCACAGTGGGGCTGGCACACCCTCCCTCTCTCTGGGTCTCTTTCTTTTTTAAAAAAAATTTTTAGATAGGGTCTTGCTATATAATTCAAGTTGGCCTTGAACTCCCTATGTAGCCCAGGCTGGACTCGAACTTGCTGAACCTCAACTGTCTCAGCCTCTTGAGTGCTGGGATTGTAGGTGTGCGCCACCAGAAACACCAGCTGAGTTTCCTTTATTAAACCCTTCCAAGACGTAGGAGACGGACACTACTACTCAGATGCAAAACTGAGTGTTAGGGTTTGTGCCTGGAGGTCCCCCCAAAGCCTCCTTCAGTCATGGGGGTGGGCTCTAGAGTTTGTGATTGATTCATGGTCCAGGGCTGGGATTACGGGTGCGAGTGATACGCTCGCCCTAGGGTGGGCGGCCTACGTATAATGTAAGGGACAGAAAGAATCTTCTTTCTCGCTCCTCCCTTTTTGCTCTTGCTGCTTTTGCTGTCTTTTGCCATCATGAACTGTTGCCCCCTGCCATGCGCACCCTGCCTTGGAGCCAACTTCTTATGGACTGAAACCTGCACAAACTGCGAGCTAAATAAGCCTCTCCTTCCTGTTTTGGGTGTCGGGCTTTTTGTCCCAGCAACGGGAGAGAGGTAACAAGGACCCTGGGGACCCTAGCAGCGGAGTCACTTGCCTGAGGCCACGACCAGCAAACGTCAGAGCCTGCCCTGCAGCCAGGACAACCGTGCACCCTTGGGCCACGGACGTCCCCTCAGTCCCCAGGCCCGCAGGGTCCGAGGCAGCTGCCGAGAGTGGTGAGCTGGTAGGGACGCTCCAGCACAGGCTTGTGGAGTGTGGCAGGCCTGCCTCTGTCCCACCCACCCAGCAGCTGGGGCCTTACCCACTCCTTCTCCAGCCTGCCGCGGGCCTGCTGTGTCCTCTCCAACAAGGCAGCCCCTGTGTCTTGGTGTCCTTGGTGCCCCAGACTCCTGGGGGAATGAAGGCCAAGGTCATGTCGAGAGGCCTGCAGGTGGACGTGGAGAGGCGCAGACAGGCCAGCTTGGGGCGCAGGGGCCTTCCAGGATGCAGATGCAGAGGAAGCCCTGCTGGGCAGAGTCTAGAGCCACCCACCC
Organism: Dinomys branickii; assembly: GCA_004027595.1. Classification (NCBI taxonomy): domain Eukaryota; kingdom Metazoa; phylum Chordata; class Mammalia; order Rodentia; family Dinomyidae; genus Dinomys; species Dinomys branickii. The sequence goes on from PVLD010000067.1 coordinate 321,665, forward strand.
GAGACTGGACCACCTGGTGGGGAGCGGCCTGGCTTGCTCTGGGACCCAGGCCTGAGGAGCACAGAGAGCTCCCTGCAGCCTGTAGCCTGGCACCTACGGGCCTCTGGGAGGGCTTCCAAAGCTCCAAGTGTGCTTGTTAGCGCAGGCTCAGGGAAGGCATTGGGGGCCCTAGACTACATCTTAGTCTAGGGGCACAGGGACAGGGTATGTAGCAAACGTGCACAGACCTATGGGGGGCTGTGGGTGATGTCTATTGTTTGTTTAGGGGAATACTCTACCACCTTACCACCTTACCTCCTTTTCTGCAATTAGGCATTCATTACTACAGATCAGTAGGTGTCCTGGGACGGGCAGGGCCATGGGGGGGAGCGGCAAGGCGACAGGGGCGTGGTCATATGGACGGGGCAGGGCGGCTAACGGGCACGGCTATTGGATGATCCTGAGGGGCGGGGCGGGCCTCAGGAGCGCTCACCCTCCGCGAAGGTGCTGCAGCCAGGCCCGCTCTGCGCGAGCCTTCTCCTCCAGCGCCATCTCGTGTAGGCGCAGCAGCGGGGCACGATGCTGGGCGCGCAGCCCCTCCTCCCGCAGGCTCTGCTCAAACGCTGGGGTCGAGGCGCGGACACTGACCCTGCCGGCCCCCGGCTCAGCGCTCCCAGTCCCTGCCGCGCTCCCCTGGGGTGTGGCAGGCCGAAGTCGCGTCACCGCCGAGCATCCAGGCAGCTCCTGGGACCACCCTCGCTCCGGGAAGCCCTCCCGTACTGCCTGCCTGTGTCACTCTCTTGCCACCACCCTTTCTCCAGTAGCAGCCTCTTCCTGACTGTGAGCTCCCCGAGGGTAGCAGGGCCTCATCTCTGTCCAGGCTGTGCCTAGTCCCTAGAGAGTGCGGCGAAGGCCTTGTCCCTTCCCTGAAATGTGCTGGCAGGGGCCCGCACCTGTCACCCAGAGCAGGAGGGAGGCTGGCACTGCGGCCAACTGGCCAGGTGGTTGCCGATTGCCGGGAGCACTTCCCAGCCTGGCCTGGTGTAGCCTCTGAGAGCCCTGATGCCACACCCAGTGCATGCACCCCAGAACTGTGCCCCTCTCCACTGCCCGTACCTGGTGGGCGGAGCTTTCTGGAGGGCAGAGCCTGGTTGGGCACAGCTGGGCAGGGGCTGAGTCGGGTGTGGCCAGCCCTGAGCGAGAAAGCAGGCAGGGTTAGGGTGGGTACCCGTACCCTGGGCTGTTCTTCCGGGAGGTGGGTCGAGGGTGGGTGCCCGGGGCTGCCACCCTGAATAAGCTCCACCCCAGGTCCCACAAAGCTGTGGTAAAAGGGGAGCACCTGGGACAACAGCCTTGCTGCCTGGCTTCCACCAAAAGGCCACTGGGGCCAGAGTGGGCGACGTGGGTCCTGCGCTGTCAGGAGCAGTGACTGAAGAGCCCCGATTCCTGGTTGAAGTGGCCGCCTGGCTGTGGATGTCTGTCAGTGTGACCAGAAAGTGACCCCATACTTCAGAAAGATTTCCTTCCCACCAGCAGAGTAAAGGGGATTGGATTGTGGGCTTTTTAATCCCATCTGAAACTATTTATGTACGCTCGCATGCATGTGTGTTCACACAGGCGGGGAAGCACAGTTGCCAGTGGACATCAAGCAGCACAGAACACTATTGCTGCTGGAAGAGGGATGGTGAGGGCCAGCATCTCATGGCGTGAGAGAGTTTTCGGTCGAGTGCAGGGAGGGAAACTGAGGTAGAGGAGATCGAGCTGAGTCTGGGGCGCCCAGCAGCTGTGGAGGTGATGGGATAGTCTACCTGGAGTGCTAGTAGAGAATACACCAGTTGGCCCAGGCAGAGAAGCAGCTGGAGGCAGGGAAAGAAGTGTCCCTGGTCAGGAAGACTGGGAATTTAGCCCATCTCCAGCAGCCAGCCTAGACAGCCCTGTGGTCAGTTCATGGCAGTGTACACGGAACACCCTGCCTGAGCAGTGCTGGTCAGATAGCAACTGAGATACCTGCCATCCACGGCAGAGTTAAAGGTCTGCAGAGACCCAGGTATACCAGCCCTTACCATGGTGAAATCCACCAGGGCCCTTGCACAGGGAAGGGTGCAGGATGCTGTGGTCCATGAAGACAGGAAGACACAATAACAACTGACCCAGGCTACGCTCAGCGTTAGAATTTATGGAAAACATTAAGGGTTTCTATAGCTTTTTTTCTGTGTCCTTAAAATGTTAAGTGAAGCTGAGGCAGGAGGATTGCAAGTTCAAGCCCAGGCCTTGTAATTTAGTGGCTCAGAGGACCCTAAGAGACTTTCCATTTCCAAAATGACTTTCCATTTCCAAAAATGGGCTGGGTGTGCATCTCAGGGTGAAGACTCTGGGTTCATCCCTAGTACTTCCAAAAAACAAAAAAAGAAAAGAAAAATTAAGTGAATCATGGAAGACATAAAGAAAAGATCTAAATGGAACTCTTAGAAATAAAAATTTAAGGGCCAGGGATATAGCTTAGTGGCATAAGTGCCTGCCTGGCAAGCACAGGGTCCTGAGTTCAATTCCCAGTACCAAAAAAAAAAAAAAAAAAAGAAATGAAAATTTAGCGAGGGGGATAGCTCAGTGGCATGGCGCCTACCTGGCAAGCACAAGGCCCTTTGATTCCTGGTATTAAAAATATAAAAGTTTAAACCAGGTGTAGTGGCACACACCTGTAATCCCAGCACGCGGGAGACTGAGACAAGAGGATCACTGACACAGCCTGAATGACATAGCAAGACCCTGACTCAAAAAAAAAAAAAAAAAAACGAAAAGAAAACTTAAAATACTTGAGGCGACACTGGATAGGTTAGTGGCAGATGACACGCTGCAGAGGAAAAGCACGTAGCTTCCTGTGTCCTGCTGTGTGGGCAATGAGTTCCCTCGGGACAGAAATGGCATTGAAGAAACAGGCCATGAGAGTTTTCTAGATTTGAAGAAAACCATAAAAATCCAGGCCTGAGAATCTCATTAACCCCAGCACAGGACACGTGAAGGTGAACTACAGCAAAGTGCATGTTTATTGAAGTGGTCAGCCGGGGACGGTGGGACAGACTGAGAAGGAGACTGAGGCGCAGACGAGCAAAGTGGCAGGGAATCAGGGAGAGTTTACTCCAGTTTCTTGCTGGAGCAAGAAAACCAGGGCGCCACTGGCTCTCTCACCAGTGCTGGGGAACAGGTCCAGGCTTGCCTGGGCAGTGCTCTACCCCTGAGCTCCATCCCTGCACTAGGAAAAGTATCCTCCCCAATCCCAGATCTGGAGGAGAGTGCGAGGGGCCATGGCCAAACGGAGATGGCTGTGATGTTCAGGCGTTAACACAGTCATTAGTGGATGCACACGGGGAATGCAGGGGGGTGGGGGCATCTTTCGGGCCTGGGAAAGGGATGCCAGCTGGAACCTGGGTCCACACAGAGTATCTGTGTGTGCTGGGGATAGTGACATGGTGACTTCAGGGTGGCAGAGCCAGAAACGGTGACCTTCTGACTCTGTGGGTGCAGGGCTTCGTGTATAATTTAAAGTGGGCATCAAAATAACTGATGGTTTAAATAAAACAATAGCGATGTATTGTGGAGATTGCCACACATTTAAAATAAAACGCATGATGATATTAGCATAAAGTACTGGGAGAGGCTGGTGCTGTGTGTGGCATGGTGGGAGGTCAGCCATCACCCCAAGGGAGACTGCACGCACTATTATTAATCCTAAAGCCCATGCTATAGTAGGAGTTACTGCTCACAAGTCAGTGATAGAGAGAAAATGGAATTGGTAAAAGATGCCTTAATCCAAAAGCAGGATAAAGGACAGAGAGCCAAAGTAAATAAATGTCAGGGTGTAAACTTCAACCCTAACCAGGTAGGTAATCTCATCTGTGTGCAGAGAGGAAGCACTTCACTTAGAATTCTAGCAGAGACTGGATTTAAAAAAGAAGCAGCAGCAAAACCCAACTGTATGCTGCTCACAAGAAACACGTTTGAAAAACCAAGGCACAAATAAGTTGAAACTAAGAGGGTCAGGAAGGAGATGCCCTGGAACTCTAGTAAAAGATAGCCAAGTGGCCTGTGGGTACTAAAGTAGGCTTTCGGGCAGATCACCGTGCAAGGGTGGCTAGGGTTATAGCACAAAGACAAGGGAGAGATCTGCAATTATCTTGTGTGTGTGCTAACAAAACCAATGCAGGAAAGCCAGATGGCTCACAGCCACTGTTGGGTACTGCAGCACCCTCTCAATGCCCAATTGGAATCGGATGGAAACCTGCAAAGGTCCAGTCGTGTGGGCAACACCGGCAGGCCACAGGATCTAATCAGCCTCACAGCTCTCGGCCCAGACACACAGGACACATGCTCTCTTCAAGAGGGGAAAAGTTGCCAAGACAGGCAGCTCTCCAGGCTGAACACCAAGGCTGAGGAATCGGGATCTCACTATGCTTTGCGGCTGCAGTGAGTGGGACTGGGCTGATGGGAGAGGTGGCAGCAAGTGTGCTCACAGTTGTGGTCCGGTGCCGGGCTGGCAGCCCCTCCCTCACCTGCCAGCACAGGTGACAGGTGACACTCACCTGCAGATGCAGACTTGGCCTCCACACTGGCCTGCCTCTCCTTGGAACTCTTGGGGGACCTGGTCACATCTCTGCCCAGGGCTGGGGGTGACCTGTTAGATAGGAAAGTGCACCAGAGACGTGCCACTGGTGCCTGCACCTGATACCTGCCCCAGGGGACACCCTGCCCACCCTCCTCAGCACCGAGAAGGTGGCAGCCTGGGCCTGGGCCTCACCTGATTCTGGCTGGCTCAGGGCTCTGGGCCGATGCTGTGGGCACTGGGCCCACATGGATCTGTGGCTGCTTCAGCTTCGAGGCCGTTCCCAGCCAGCTGCGGGGCTTGTGTTTCTCCAACAGCCGCTGTGGGGGCGGGGAGGCAGTGCTACAGACAGTGCTGTGGGGTGTGGGGGCGCCTCACTGACCTGCAGCAACCTCAAGGGTCTCAGGTGGAGACACGGTGCCCAGCAGGCGCAGAGCCAGTGGAGACTTAGAGGGGGGTGGCTGCCCCAGATGTGGAAGCGCGACTGCAAGGATGGGTGGAAGCAAGCCATGCATGGTGTGACTGAGCCCCTGGGGTGCGCCGCTGAAATCCAGAGGAGTGGAGCACGTGGTAGGGGAGCAAGGGAGGGAGGGGCCCGCCAGGCGCCTCTGCACTCTGTGGGTCTGAGAGGGCCTGTGTGCACACGCACAGGTTTATGCACATGCGTGCATGGCTCCCCAGGCTCTGCTACCACCCTGGGAACGCATGCCCAGATGTGCTGCAGCTGTGTGTCCTGTGGCAGCCCCTAGACCCTGGACAGTCAAGAAAGCCATGTCCCTGAAGGTGTGTCCCACCAGCTGGGTCCCAGCTGGTCAGTGTCCCTAACCCAGAGTCACTGCCTCCAGGCAGGGCACAATCTTTCTGTGCAGGGCCAGGTGCAGGGCTGCCTGTCTGATGAGGGTCAGGGACACTGGTGCATGAGGAGTCTCTGTCTTCCCCCAGCTCTAGGGCCTAAGGACAGTGGGAGGCTGAGACAGCCACCTGTGACCTGAGTCTGATCCTGGCCTTCAGAGCCCCAGGGCCTGAGTGGCCCCACTCTGAGGCTTTGCTGTAAGTTGGGACTCCCTGGAACCCACACACAGCCCCTGCAGGAGCTGTGCCCACTGCCTTGGGTGTCCGCTGCCGAGGGGCCTCAGGCCATGCTGGGCAGGAGACGACGGACGGGGCCATGATGAGGCCCAGGAAACAGGCAGCGAGTAATGGCTGACCTCCAGCTGGTTCTTGAAGAGCAGCCTCTCCACGGCCATCTCTGTCTCCCAGACCTCCTCCTCTGCTCCCTGTCGTAGGAGGGCCAGGGTCTGCTCCTGCTCCTGCTGCTGCTCCAGCTGTGGTGACAGCCCACGTCCTGGGTCTTGCTGTGGGAGGACCAGGCCATGGGCTGCCCCATCCTCTGGGGAAACCCTGCCACCTGCCTGGGCCTCCCCATCTGTCCTGCTTCTGCCCACCTCTATGTCCCTATTGCAGAGTGGGGCACAAGGGAGGCCTGCTTCCAAGTCCCACGGTTCTGTGCTCTGGAGCCTTCCACCCTGCCTCAGGTTGAAGGCTGCACCCGGGTCCCCCTAAATAGAAGCGGCCTAGAGGGAACAGTTGTCCTTGGCCCCTCATCACGGGCTGGGACCTACCTTCAGTGACTCGAGGAAGCTCAAGGACTTCAGCTGGAAGTTGGCTCGGTGCCCACCTCGGCCTCTGGGATTCAGTGCTCTGGGCTCCTGGGGACCTGCAGACCATAGGTGGGCAGTGAGTGACAGGGAGGCTCTGGGCCTCTTTCTCTGCTCTGCAGCCCTGGCACTTGCTCCACAGCTGGCTACATGGCTCCTCCAACCTGCAAGGAGACTGAGGCACGGACATGAGGCCAACGCCCAATGTCTGGAGTTGGGGGCAGGGGACTGGCACTGGCCACATCAGGAAGGGCCTCAGCCACAACTGGGCACCAGAGGACACATGCAGCTGCTGTGCGCACTCTGAGGCAAACCCTGTCTGACCCCAGCCCCAATTCCACCCCTGCAGGACAGAAGCCTTCAGGCAAACCTGGGTCCTCAGCTCGGCCCCAGTGTGCACTTGTGGTCAGAGCCCCTGTGGGAGGTAGCAGTCTACTTTCCTGCAGGGACAGGGTCCCCCTCAGGACTTGTGGCTTGTTCCTGGGCCCCTTCCCAACTGTGAAGCGCACCAGCATTCCCAAGCCTCAGGATGGCAGAGGGGCCTTCTTTTCCTTTTTACTCCTCCAGGCACCCAGCTCTGACTGTGTGCTTTGTGGAGGCAGCTGCCGGTAGGCCAGGTTCCTGGGCAGCAGGGCATGGTCAGTGCCTCTTCCCATCATTCGCCTGGGTCCCAGTGACAACTGGCAGGGGCACAGAAGCTCAGGCTCTCTGGTCTGGGTGACGGAGCCCCTCAGTTACCACTAACTAGGGGCAGTGGCCAGCATCCTTGCCCAGTATCCTGAGTACACCATCCTGGGCCACGCGCTCCTTCCTGGACAGAGCTCAGCTTCTGAGCAGCTAAAGAGCTGTGAGCAATGGCAGTGCAGAGCTGGGCTGGCAGAGAGAGGCAGGCAGGGCGTGGGGCTCCCCAGGGACCCCATCTAACCAGCCACCGTGGGTGTGAAAGCTTGCAAACTGTGGTTTGGGGTTTTGTGTTCTTTTTATTTTCTCAGTGCTGTGGGTGGAGCCCAGGATCTTCGCACAGAGCTCTGTCTACAGCTGTTTTCTTGGCTTTTATCTGGAGACAAGGTCTCATCAAGTCAGTAGACTACCCAGGCTGGGCTCACACTTGCCATCCACCTGCCTCAGGTGAAGCTGCAGGCTGCCCTGGCGGACAATTTAATGTGTTCTGAGTTACCATTCCTGTGCAGAGGAAGCAACTCCTCCAGGGACTGTTTTCTGTGGCCCTTGGGAAAGGCTGAAGCAGGAGGATGCTCATCTCCCCCTCCTGCACTGGGAGCTTCACACACTCCTGTGGCCTGAGGAGGGAAGCTCTGGTCATCTCTGGCCACATCAGCGCCATGACAGGTCACCAGGAGTGTATGGGCTGTAGGCCCCTGAGCTGTGAGCCATGCAACAGGAGCAGCAGCTATACCTGACCTGGTCAAGCAGCCCAGGAAGCAGTCGGGGTCACCCTGGGCTCAGAGGTTGACCCCAACTGGCTCCCTTACTCTGCTCTTTAGACAGGAGCCCCAAGAAGTCACCCTCTACCTGCAGCAGCTGGTGGCTGTTAGCACCCGGCACAGTGGCTCATCAGTGGCTCTGCACCAGGCCTGCCACTGTCGCTGCAGGAGCTTCAGCTTCTCCCCAGATGAGGGGTGCAGGATGCCCACCCTTGGGAGCCTGTCCGCACAGCAGCCTCCTCCACACCTGCTCTTGAAGCAGAGCGTAATTTTCCGCCCTCAGCTGCATTGGCTGCCAACAGCTGGACAGTCATGTGTGCCTGGCAGCTGCCATCTTCAGAGGGTGAGCAGTATGGCTGGGGTCAAGCACGGCGCTGCCTGCACAGTGGCAGCTGGGGTGAGAGGCCTCCTGCTGCTGTCCCCATGGGGTCAGAGGGCATGTCTTGGGGCTGTGTGTTCTGCCCCCACCTCAGGCAGAGCCTCCTGGCACAGAATGCCAAGCACGGAGTTCTCTCCCCACCTTCCCGTTGCGCCCCCAGCACACAGCACCCTGAGGACAGGGCTTGGGCACCACGCAGTGCCCGATGCAGGTGTTCCATGAGCTTGTGCTTGTGCTGTCCCTGGTCAGCTGTGGGCCGAGACCCACTGCACCACCGGGGCCTGGGAGAGCTCCTTCCCCCAGAGGAAGTTTCCAGGAGCCAGAGGCACGGGCCCCCTCATCTATACACCCAGGGACACACACCCCTGCTAGGAACTAGGGGTGAGCCCCAGAGCCCCATCTGCACACACAGCACACATGCACGCAGATGTACATGCACAGTGGCCCTAGTGCCTGTCCACAGGAGAGCCAGCCCGAGTTGCCAGGTGTGCCCTCCGGGCCCAGGGAGGGTGCTAGGAGCCAGGAAGCCCTCAATTAAGAAAGCCGCCCTTGGTAGCTGGTCTTATCTGGGCCTAAAATTCTCCCTATCCCACCCTAGTGCCCCTCCAGGGAGGAAAGCTTGGGGCTGAGCTGACTCCCAAACTCTGCTTAGCTGCTGGGCCACACTGGCCCTCTCGCCCACCAGAAGGAGAGGAGGCACTCCAGGGCTGTGCTAGGTCACAGCCAGATCCACCTTGTGTCACTACTGCATTCAAACCCGTATTTTAGACAAGACCAACAGACAAATGTGACCAGAGACCCTGCACCAGCAGCCCAGGGGCTTTGCCAGGACAAGGCCCAAGCATGGGCCACTTGCCTCCCCAGGACCCCCGGGGGCTTCTGCAATAGCAGCTTGGGCACCCCGATCCCCTGACAAGCACCAGCACCTCGGCCCCAAGTGTTTCCTCGCTGTAACCCAGAAACAAAACACACCTAAGTAGCCAAGGGAAAAGCCATGCCCCACACTGGTGGCCATGGGGAAGTGTTGTCCACGACAGCTGCGCCCTGGGTGTCAGGAATCTGACTGCCTGCGGGACAAGGGTTGGCCCACTACAGCTGCCTCACTGTGGGTATACAGGAGCACAGAGCAGACAGCAGGGCCCAAAGCCCGAGAAACGCTTTAATATGAGTGTGCAGACACTGTGTGGAAAAGTCTCTCCCTACCCCATGGGGCCACGCTTGCTCTAGGCAGTGGCAGGGGTCCCCGGCAGATGCCCCTGGCCACTCAGCCAGCCAGCCCAGAGCCTGTCCACAGGCTCACCCTTACCACAGCTCCGGGGGGTCCAGGGTGTCACCAAGCCCACCCCTCTGGCCGCTGGCATCTCCTCTAGATATGGGGAGCCATGGGTGGGGTGTGGAGCAGCAGGCACCCCCAGCATGCTGGAGACACAAAGCACAGGTGGGCATGAGATTGGGCTGAGAGGAGGCAAGGGCCGAGGACTGCACCCCACTCATTGAAATCAGGGCTCTCATAGCTGCAGCAAGGTCAGACCCACAAGTAGTGTGGGCAGCACCAGGGCGCACCTGAGGACCAAAGCCCAGGCAGGGGCCCAGTCTGTGACCTGCCAGGCAGCTGCAAGTGATGTCAGTGGATGTGCCCTGCTGCACCCACATGGTGGGCAAGCCCTGCCAGGCCTCTCCGTGACCAGACCCTGAGTGCAGGGTCCCTGGAAACTCCAAAATAGGAGCAGAGCCCTCTGCTAGTTCCAAGGGCACTGCCCGCAGGCCCTGCCCCTCCCTGTGGCTGGATGAGCCCTGTTCTCGAGGCTGGCACTGCTGCCCTGGCAGACAGAGGGTTTGAGACGCAGGAGTCACATGCCGGGCAGCCATCAACTAGAAATTGGATATCTGGATTCAGGCCAGGACCCCACTACCACGTCTGGGACCAAGAGGTGGGTAGGGGGCACTCTAGGGCCAAGTGGGGGGGGAGCGGGAGAGGGCAGCTTGCTGGGCCCCTCCAGTCCTGGCAGAGATGCAGGCAACAGCTCAGCCCTCACTTGCCGAGTGCCAGGGTCCCTGATGGAGGGGAGGGTCCCTCCTTGGGTCCTGGGTGAGGGCTGGGGCACAGGGGCTGGACGCAGACCCCAGCCCAGCCCTACCCAGCGGGGAGGGGCAGCCGTGCTTCAGAAGAACATCCCAGTCGCCCGGTCAGCCTGGTGGCCATCTGAGCCCCACAGGACCCCTCTATCCTGTGAGGCACGGAAAACGGAGCCCACCGCCCTCCGGCCCCTCCTCCTAGGTTCCAAGAATGTGGAGGCCCTTGTGGGCCTGAACTGGGGACACACCTCGCCTGTCCACCTGGGAGCCTGGGGTATTGACCTTAACCTCTCCCCAATCCCCACCCACCTGGTCCCCTACCCTTTCCCCTTCTCCCTGCTGGGGTGGGGGTGGGGCAAACGGAGGCACTGGCAGCCCACTGCTGCCACCTACTGGTCACAGGGATTCAGTGAAGCCAGCACCCTGAGGATGCACCATCATCCAGAGGATACCACCTGAGACCCACGAATCGAGAGGAGAGATGGGTTTCCCAGGGCACGGGCAGGGGTAGGGGCATCCCAGCAGAAGGGGAAATGGAGAGGACATGCTCAGCTCAACACTCCACTTCTTGGAGAGCTCTGAGACTGGGCCTGGCTTTGCCAAGGTCAGATGACAACTAGGGTTTGACCCCTAAAAGTCCTGGGACAGCCCATTGTGAAGGGGCTCATTGGTCTGTTCCTCTAGACCTGTGGCACCCCAGAATCCAAGAAGCACTCACCCAGGTTGCACGTTAGCTAAGGATGGTGCCTCACCCACGCCCTGACAGAAGCTAGCAGGAGGCAGCCCCCACCTACACCCTCAGGCCCCACTGACTGGGTGTCAAGCCCAGCACAGCTGAGGTGAGGGGAGTGGCCATGCCCAGGAGAGGATGCACTGGGGTGCAGGGACCGTCTTGGGTGGTGGAAGGAGGTTCCAGGGGGCACCCTGGCCTGTCCATGAGTCCCAGCAGGGACCCCAGTGGGCCACTTGTGGGGTTGGGGTATCCGCAGAGCAGTGTGCAGTACAGAGCCAGCCGTGAGATCTCTCACAGGACAGGAGCTTTGGGGGCTTCATGGGGTCAAAGGGTCCCCTCAAGAGCAGGAAGAACCTGGGCAAGATGGGGGCCACAGAGCAGGAACTCAGACCCACAGAAGGGACCTCAGATGCACCTGTGTGGCGTGGACCCCAAGAAGTCCGGGGCCAGACCCAAGGTGAAGCTGGATGAAGGAGCCATGAGGGGCCTTAGAATGGGGCAGGGACCTCAAGGTGGTGGCACGCCTGACCGCAAGAGCGGCAGTGACCGTGTCTCCTGTGGACTCAGAGCCGGCACAAAGGCTGTTTCATGGGGACCCGTCCTGGGGCATCTGGGTGCTGTGTCAACTGACCTGGGCTAGCCTTGGCCCTGGGCAGCTGAAGAGGTCTGGGGGCCGTGAGGGGCAGACCCAAGGGCCCAGGGCTCACCTCCCCATGCCGGTGCCAGCGGCCTAGAAGGGAGATGAGTCTCCCTGCAGCCTGTGCTCCAGCTGCCGGTGTCCCTCCTGCATGGCACCTTGGGGAAGGGGACTGACATCACAATGTATCGGCAGAGCAGGGGGCCAGGTCAGGGCCTGACTCACAGTGGCTGGAGTCCTGGGTATGCCCAACATGGACCGAGCAGAGGCACCTGGGTTTGTGCCCCTCCACCACAGGACAAGACAGGGGCAGGATGCCAAGTGTGGCGTGTGGCGTATGCCATGCAGGAGGGCCAGCAACTGTCACCTCTTCAGAGAAGACACCAAGGGGCAAAGGGAGGAGGGGACCTCCTGCCACCCATGGTCATGACACCCAAGGCCCCAGTCCCACCTTGGTGCTGGCTCTCAGGGTTGATCTCCGGGCTCCGCAGCTCCCAACCCAGGCTCCATGGCAGTGGTTCCACATCCAGGAGGTCGTCATCGGGTGACCCTCTGTCCCCATTGGACACCAAGGCCCCAGGGCAGGCTGGGGCAGTGGGCCTGGTGCCAGGCCCCAGGGATGGCAGCTTGGAAGCTGGGTCCCGGTTGCTATCTGGCACCTCATTCTGGCGCAGCTTGGCGGTCAGGATGTCGACGCGCTGCTGTAGGACATCGGCCATTGTCTCCAGCGCCTGCAGCCGGGCCTGCATGTACTGTGCATGCAGAGGGCCTGACAGGTCCAGCCGCTCAGCCATCTGTGGGTCTAGGCAGACGTGCAGCCCCCAGCCCGGGTCCTGGAGCTGCCGGGAGCCCAGTGAGGAGGTAGCAGACATGGGCAGGGGCATCTCCAGGTGTTTCCATACTCTGTCCAGACACAGACAGAAGCTGCAGGGTGGAAAAGAACAGTGGACACTTGCCCTGGGCAGCTGCTCCAGGAGGCAGCAGGAAGCACCTGAGTGTCCAGTGCTGGGGACATCAGGTGCCGAGGGGCCCAGAAGTCTGACACCTGCCACCGTGCAGATGGCACTTGAGGAGACCAGCCAGCTACCAAAAGACAAGTACTGAAGGACCCCACTCATTCAAGGTCCCCAGAGTCCTCAGGTCCAGAGCTGGAAGTAGAACAGAGTGCCAGGGGCTGGGGAGGAACAGCGTCCATGTGGGAAGATGAAAGCTCTGCAGGTTGGCAGTGCCAGGCCTGGTGCCACACCCCTGTAACCCCAGCACTCAGGAGGCTGAGGCAGGAGGATGGCCATTGAGTTTGAGACCAGCCTGAACTACATAGCAAGACCCTATCTCAAGCCAGGGATATAGGTCAGCGGCACAGCGACTCAGCACAAGGTGCTGAGTTTGATTCTGAGTACAAAAAGAAGCTTCATTCACCTTCAGGAATTGGCTCATTATACTAAAAAACACCTAACTCCTCAATGATTATTTTTAAAGTATTCTATATCCCTTAGCAACAAAATAAAAGATGAGAAATTATAAATCTTTAAAAGAAAAGACCCTGTTTCAAATAAATAAAACAAACCCAGGGGGTGTTCAACTGTCCTAATTCCCAGGTAGGACCAAGCAGCTCTGGGGTGCTACTGTGCAGTGAGATGACTACAGATTACAGGGTGGTACTGCACGGTTCAAAAAGCCAGGAGAGAGGATCTTGAAAGGCTCTGCCATAAAGAAATGATAAACATTTGAGGAAACAGTTACACTTAATTAAGCTGAACATCTCACAGTGTATACACCTGTTGACACATCACATGGTACCCTGCTTGTATGCACATTTTTTATATTTCAGCTGAAAAAAAATTTAAATAAAAGCAAATCCATATGGATTGAGGATCAGATTCTATGGTATGCATATTTTAGCACTTTTTAAAAAGTTTTTTGAGATAGAGCTTTGCCATGTGATCTAGGCTGGCCTTGAACTCACAAGGTAACCCAGACTAGTACCTTGAATTTGCAATCCTCCTGCCTCAGCCTCCAGAGTCCTGGGATGAATACCTCAATTATTTTTGTCCAGAGTTATATTTTTAGAATTTGAATCTTAGAATTTTAGATTGTAGGGATTTTGCTCTTTTGAGATTTTAGTAGTTGAGATTGTGGCATTCAAGAGTGTACTGTTCAGGCCAGGCATGGAGGTGCATGCCTACAATCCCAGCACTTGGGAGGCTGAGGCAGGCAGATCCTTATGAGTTCAAGGCCAGCCTGGACTACATAGTGAGACCCTGTCTCAAAAACACAAGAAAAGAAAGAAAGAAAGAAAGAGAGAGAGAGAGAGAGAGAGAGAGAGAGAGAGAGAGAGAGGGAGGGAGGGAGAGAGAGAGAGAGAGTATCATTCGGGATTATGGCTCAAACCCTCCACACCCAAGAGAAATAAAATTAGGTGTTTCAATAAGGGCACCACCATTGTGTTTCTAGTGGTAAGAGTCCCAGTGGCCTATAAGAAATTTAGGGTAGCTGGATGTGGTGGCGCACGCCCGTAATCCCAATACTCAGGAGGCTGAGGCAGGAGGATTGTTGTGAGTTTGAGGCCAGCCTGGGCTACAAAACAAGCTCAAGACCAGCCTGAACTGCATAGTGAGACCCTGTCTCAAAAAAAAAAAAAAACAACCAAAAGGGACCCCCCCCCAAAATAAAACAAAATAATAAGAAATTGTGGGTAAATGGCACACATATAAAGGGACTCCTCACACATAGCAAGAACGAAGTCCTGGGTCCCACAGTGATGTAGAAAACCGTGAGGCTGTGGGGAGCTGGGGCCCTATCTCGCTCTGTGTCTCTCTCTCTTTCTCCCCACCCGCTTTCTTTCTTTGTAATAGCTGGGTCTACCACTGAGCTGCATCCCAGGCCGATCTGTTTATTGACTTATGAGATAGGGTCTAGCTTAGGTACACCCAGGCTAGGCTAGATTCGAACTTTGGGTCCTCCTTCCTCAGCCTCCCCAAGTGCTGAGATCACAGGCATGCACTGCCACACCGGCCTTAGGATATCATGTATAGGAATGTCAGGAAGATAACTCATAGCCAAGGCAAGCTGAAAGCTGTTCCCCAGGGGCAGGAGGGAGAGGTGAGGTGACAGCTTGAGTGTGTGTTCCTTTCTGGGCAATGCAGCGTGCCAGAACCGGGCAGGGTGGCGTCCACATGCCACTCTGACACGGGGCTGTGCACTTAAAAGTTGGTCATTTAAGTTTCCTTCCAGGAAAATGGGGGTGAATGCCACCCCAAGCAGCCCTGGGAGTGCCTGGTAGGGGTGGGAAGGCCCCCAGGACCCCTCCCCATTCTGGGTAATATCTTCCCCCGGCCTACCACCCTCATACTCACCTGCCTGGTACCTCCTGGTCCCCCAGCACCATGCCCGAAGTCACCTTGCTCCACCTCTGCTCTGGGATCTCCAGGCTCCCAGGGGCTTTCGGGACCTAAGGCAGCAAGGTCACAGTTAGACCCCAGGGCAGAGGCCCCACAGCCCCATCCTGCACCTCAGAGCTGACCTGGCCTCCTAGGATCTCAGGCTGGGTTCTCCAAGCTTTTTGGACACCTAAGGACCCCTTCAGGGGCTTTGACAGAGGCAACAGGGTCCCTGGGGATGACTTGGCTGGAACCCTGCTGACCCGGGGGACACACCTCCAGGTGCCCTAGCTGCACCCATGTACTGGGGCAGGGGGACCAGTGGCCTCAGGCACACACCCCAGACTGTGCAGAGCTGGACACGAAGGTGACGATGCTGGGGCTGGTCTGGGAGATCACAGGGACAGCCTTGCCCTGCATGGCCTCCCTCTGCTTCCGGTAGACCTCCCGCAGCTGCTGGCTTCTCCGTTCCAGCGTGTCCGTGGCTGTGGCTGTCTGCTGCAGGGTCTGCTGCTTCCGTGCCTGTGCCTTCTGGGGCATGAAGTCACACAGGGCCTCGGAGCTGTGTGACTGGCCCAGGGGCCTCCAGGGCTGCAGGTGGCGTGGGAACGGCTGTCCATCCGGCTCCTTCTCCGGTAATCTCCACGGCCAGGCCTGCTTGGCTTTAGAGGGAGGGGTAGCGGTGCCTCTGCCCTTGCAGGGGGACCCAGCTCTCCTTGAGTAGGAGCCACTCCAGGGGCACTGAGGGGCAAGATGTGGTTGTTCCAGAGGGCTCCATGGTCTGGGGTCAGGGACCTCCCAGTCTTCATTATCCACCCAGGCCCGTTGAGGACAGGTTGGCCAGGGCCAGGCTCTCTGGGGCCGCTGAGGACAGGTACTCAGCTTCTCAGTGGGGCTCAGAGGTCTCTGGAAGCTGGGGTCCTGTCCTCTGGCTTCCCGGGCCTGAGGGGGACAGGGTTCCCACTCTGCTGAGGTGCTTGAGGACTGCTGGGCACGGGCATGCCTCTTCCTGTCTAGGGTGGAGTTCGTCCCCTCTACCATGTTGCAAGGGCTCTTCAGGCAGGAGCCCTCCCTGAGCCAGATGCTCCGGGGACCCTGCTGGCCCAGGTTCTGTGGCTTCAGCTTGGACGCTCTACGCTTTGGCTCAACCTTGAGGCCCTGGGCCAGCTCTAGCCCGGCCTGGATTTGCCGGCGGAGGTCTTGTAGGATGGTCATGGCCGTCTGGATCATTGCCCCCTGGCCGAGGGAAGCCTGGCTGGCTGTGTTCTCCAACACTTGCAGGTCACTGCCAGCCAAGGTGAGCCTGTCTGGCCAGGTGTGGATCGATGAGGCCCCAGTGGCCGAAGCCTTCTTGATGTCCCCTGCAGGGATAGATATGTCAGGCCATGGGATGGCTGTACGTGTGTTGGGGAGGCCTTGGCCCTGCCCCTCGAGATCCCCTCTGGCCCTCAGTACTCATCACAGATGCGGAAGCCCTGGGAGGACGGGGGCCATGTCTGGGCAAGCCGTCCATGCTGGCCATAGTGCTGATAGGGGCACTTGGAAGGAAGGGAGGGGACAAGGCCACGGGCAGCAGTTCCCATCTGCCCTGGCCCCAGAGGAAGCCCTGGTGGTACCCAGGAGGCACCTCTGGGGACAGGAGGTGGTTTTAAATCTCTACTCCCCATCCCCTGGTCAGTGTGGAGCTGGAGGTGACAGGCAGGTTTGTGAGAGAGGCCACCTCCTTCCCATGGGCATGTACATGGGTGGCCCCTCTTTGTGCCCTCCCCCAGGCACTGTGGCAGAGTGGCTAGAGCCTGGCACAGGCAGGCATTACCTAATGCCATGGCAAAGCCCAGGTCCCTTGAGGTGCTGGTGCTCTGGTGTGCGGGCCGGCCAGAAGGCGGCCCCAGTAGCAGCCACGCTAGCTCTTGTCCTCTCCTCCAGGTGCGAACACCTACAGACTTGGGATCTGGGGTGGAGGGAACACACACGGCACTTCGCGGGCCTCAAGTGTGGAGGACTTGCATCCAGACCCGGCGCAGCAGCGACCCTGCATCTGCAGGTTGGGGGCACTGGGGGTGAGGTTAGGGGATCATGGGCGTCCTCCAGATTAAGCTGCAACGAAGCTAGTCAGACTCAGCAGCCACTGCAGGGGACAGTGAGGCTCCTGGGTAGCACAGATAAACTACCCTGACTCTGAGCATGAGTGAGCTTCATGTAGTGACTGTCACATAACCAGTGTCACCCACCAGGGCTTTACTTCATAAGCCAGGGCACAGTCACCAGGTCTGTTCCAGGCCTTCATCCACACAGACTCATCCACAGGGACCCAGCGGGTCGGAAGCAAGCTTCTGGCTCACACACATGTGCTCAGGCACACACACGCACTGCTCTGGGCTTGGCCACTGCAGCTCTGAGGCCCCACCTGAGTGGTACCTGCCCCCACTGTCCTGCTGCTGGTGCAGGGTGGTGGCACCTGGAGGCCTGGGTGCAGACCTCCATGTGGTCTCAGCCAAGGCTGCCCAGTGTCCATGAAGAGCCTCATTTGGACCA
Organism: Dinomys branickii; assembly: GCA_004027595.1. Lineage (NCBI taxonomy): Eukaryota > Metazoa > Chordata > Mammalia > Rodentia > Dinomyidae > Dinomys > Dinomys branickii. Next base: position 339,081 of record PVLD010000067.1, read on the forward strand.
CTCAGAGCTGTTCTGGTTCAGCTGTACAACCAGGTACCTGTCCTCCCCCGACCCACCCTGAGCCCATATCATCAGCCATAGGCTGTGCCCTCTTTGTGGACAGGGCCTGGGCCAGGGAGGTCCACAGCTAGTCTCCATGAGCCAGATCTGGGTTGCAGTCTAGCCCCACCACTCACCAGCTTGAACTTTGGACTTCTGAATCCTAAACAGGGAGCGTGCCCACAGGGCCCTCCCCACAGGACCACCAAGACCAAAGGACGGTCACCAGCTCTGAACTCAGCTCTTTTTACTTTTTAGCTTAGAGACAGGTTCTCACTGAGTTGCTCAGGCTGGCCTAGACCTTGTAGTCCTCCTGCGTCAGCCTCCCAAGTTGCAGGGCTCCCAGACATGCACCGAAGTGCTGGGCGACAGTCACTGCCTCTGTGGCAGGTGGCCTGGAAGGTCCAGATTCTGCCAGCTCAGCATGGAGCCCACAGCACCTAGCACAGTCCAGCTGCCCACATCTGGGGCTGGCAAGGGGAGTGGGGAGCAGATGGACCAGGCTTCTCTAGCCCGCCCTGCAGCTGCTTTGCCAACAGAGCCGGCCGGGCTGCCTCTGTGGGCAGACCGGGACTGCCGCGGGGAGTATCTGACTGCACTGGCCGTACCTCTCAGGCCCCCCCATCACACAGCCAGCTCCATCAGCCCAGCAGAGGGGTTCCAGTCGATAAATGGGTCCTGACGGGCACATTTTTTCTTCTGCTGAGCCGTTTAATGGCAATTAATTTTTTTATGAGAGGATTTTTAATCTGTGGAAATGGATGAAGTCCCCAGGTGCCCTGTCACAGCTCCGAGTGAACCTAATCTATGATAAAAAATGCAAAGTGAGGTGATACAATCGGAAATTAAAGACCAGCCTTCATTTTCCTTTGGCCCGGATGGATGAATATTTTATAACTATTGTGATTTAATTTTTTGTTAACTACAGCAAATTTCTAATTCATCCAATTCCCAAGTCCAGTGGCTCTGACCCCTGAACCCAGATTCATCTCTCCTTAGCCCAGCTGTGACTTTGTCACTGACAGAAACTAATGGTGACCACCGTCAGGGTGACACGGTGCTTACGATGATGGATGTGGCCGGTGGCACGCCCTCCCGACCCCGTGTCAGGCAGCAGGCAGGTCATTTTTCAAGTAAGCTATTAAAACCAAACAAACCAAAAAGCTGGAGGGGTGATGCAGAAGGGGGTTACATCTTAGTGTTTCTGGAGACCTTCCAGTGTCCTGCAGTCTTTTCTCCAGGGTAGGTTTGCCTTCCTGTCCAGTGTTGCTGCTGACCAGCTGGGAGGATACACGTCACATGGCCCATCAAGATTCCCTGCCTCCCTGGGACTTGTTGCCAAGCAGCGCCCACTCTGACAGCCACACTGTGGCCAGGGCAGAGGGAACCGACTATGCCAGGTAGGACCAGTGCTGGTGACAGCTCAGCCACCTGCCCAGACCAGGATGTCTGGGGCAGACTGAGGCAGACTCACCAGCAGCTCGGGAACCCCACCTGCCCTGGGGTCACACGCATGCCCAGAGTGAGGGTCCTACAAAACATCCTCAGCCCTGCGGGCCCTCATTGCCCAGCAAGGGGCTCCTAGTGCTGTCCCCAGAGACCCAGGGGGACACGGTTGCCCGCAGGTTTGGAGCATGGGCATCGAACTGGACAGGTCAATGCCAGGTCCTGGTTCTGCCTGCTTGAGTGGCCCTGAGCAGGACACAGAGCCTCCGAAGCCTGCATTTCCCTACCCTAAAATGCAGCACACCTGCCTCTAGGGATCCAGTGAGGGGCTCACCCCACAAATTCTGAAAACCACACCCAAGGCCAGCACTAGGGTCTTTGCAAGGCCCAGACCTCGGGGCGGGTACTCCAAGTTAGAAATTCCTCTCCCCCATCTGCGGTCACCAGACCACCATCTGTGGTCACCAGACAGCCTTCCGGGAAACATCATGAAATTGCGTGCTGGTTGTACCCTCGAGATCAGCTGACTACAACATGTCCCTACAAGCTGCACATGCAAAGATGACTGGTGACCCTAAGGTCACCACAAGGGACGCTGCTCTGCACAGTGTGAGCTGGAATCACCATGTCCCTAAGACCAGGCACAGGCACCCAGCCAGGCCCCTGGACCACGGGGACCTACATCCCGGGCAGCTAGGGCTGAGAAGTGAAACTCACCTTTGCCCTTGGCAGCTGTGCTGGGTGAGGGTGGCCTGGGGGCCCTGTCCCTTCTGCAGGAACGACTCCGAGTCCTCCTGGTTTTGCCCTGGGGACCTTGAGTGGGAGGAGAGAAAATGCATGAGGCCACGAGGTGAGTGGCAGGACCTCCTGCTGTTTGTTAAGTAAATAAAGGACAAAGTGACTCCCCACTGGCGAGGTGGTGGTCAAGCTAGGGAGAGGACTAAGGGTTGGAGCAGGCCAGGCAACCAGGCTCCAGGGGGCAGAGTTTGCTGAGCATCCCCAGCACATTCAGGGCCAGCTAGGGCAACTGATGCCAGGCCCTAGCTGTCTGGTTCCTGGTGATCAGCAAAGCTCTTTGGTGCCGGCATAGTGGCCTGGCACAGAGCCCGGCAGGGAGCCTAGAGGCTGTGCTGACCAGGCAGAGGCATGGACAGAAAGGGCACTTGCTGGGCCTCAGCCCAAGGCCCTTGAGTCCCTCAAAAGGGTAGGTGACAAGAAGGCCTGGAGGCCAAGGTCCCTAAACCCTGCGCTTGACTACATCCCCCAGGCCGGCTGACACCCTGGGCCCAACAGAAGGAGCAGCACAGGGCTCCCCTCGGGCTGCCTTTGCCCTGCACACCCAGTGCCAGCTGCACACCCCACACTGCCGTGGGTCCTGCCCGGGGTCCCCCGCCACCATCCTCCTCCCATGGCCCAGGGAAACCCTCACTGCAGACCCCTGGGCTACCCAGACCAGGGGAGTCTGGCAGCTCTGCTCTCCAGCCCCCACCCCCAGAGCCTGTAGGATCGCCCCAATCCCTGTGCAGACACCCGCTGAGCCACCCCTTGCCTTCTTCTCTGGGGCCAGGCATGCCATGTCGGCAATGCCCTGGGTGAGTGATGGAACAGTGAGCCTAGGAGGGGCAGGGGCACTGGGGACACAGGACGACCTGGCCTCTCAGGGTCACCTGCCCGGCCCTCTGCCTGCTGCCTGGATCTCTTCCCAAGAGGCAGAGGGTTAAAACATGCACACATGCACACACGCATGTACACAGACAGATGGACACATGCCCGTCCCTTCCCAGCTGGGGTCCCCTGTGAGCCTCCATGTCCTCTCCACAACCCACTCACCTGGAGCCTGGTGCTGGGCTGCCCGAGAGAGCTCCCTCCCCACGCCTAGAGGTGCCTGGTCTTCCCCTTGGGGCTCCACCACATGGAGGACGCTGAATCCTGGGCCAGGGTGAAAGGGTGATTAGGGAAGAGATTCTGGGCTGAATTCCAGGACAAACTCAGGCTGGCGGCACCTCCAACCCAAGCCCCAGGCCCAGGAATGCATCCTGCAGACCCACTGGACACACTCTGGCCTTGGATCCACATAAACCACTCCCCGAGGCAATTCCAGGCACCCAGCAGAGAGCTGCAAGGGCCTCCTGCTTGGCGCCCAGCACAGCCTGGACCATGCTCAGGCAGCGGGGTCACAGCCTGAGCTTGAAATCTTATCTGTGCAGTCAACATGGCTGTGCACACCTGTCATCCCAGCATTCAGGAGGCTGAGGCAAGAGGTTCACCACAAGCTCAAAGCCAACCTGTACTACAGAGTGAGTTCAAGACCAGCCTGAACTGCGTAGTGAAACCCTGTCTCAAAGATCAAAAAACCAAAGCACACACACAAAAATCCATTTGTGCAAAAAGACCTGATGAAGCAAATATATATATATATGTGTGTGTGTATATATATGTGTGTGTATATATGTATATATATGTATATATGTGTATATATGTATATATATGTATATATATATATTTTTTTCTTCCCCTTCCCAGCACTGGAGGTGGAAGCCAGGGCTTCACACATGCTAGGCAAGTGCTCTACCGCTGAACTATAGCTTCGGGGCTTTTGTTTATTTGTAATCTGAGGTAAGATCTTGGTAAATTGTCCGGGCTGGCCTCAGATTTGAGATCCTCCTGCCTTAGCCAACCTACTTGCTGGGATTACAGTCATGTGCCACTGTAGCCAGCTGATAAATTTTATGTTATATGTATGATACATGATTTTTTAAAACTAAGTTATTATCTTTAAGAAAATGGCAAGCATCTCCCTGTCTCCTTAAGTGAAGCTAAGCACCTAGAGCAGGTTCCCATCCCTCTGCAGAAAAGTTCTTTAGATACTGGTTCAATTACCACCCTGGCCCTGGCCCTGGCCCTGGCCTTGGCCCTGGCCCTGGCCCTGGCCCTGTCTCTGCTAGGAGGGAAGCAAGGGCCCTCAAGTCCTGTGCTGGCTTTTAGGGCGCCCCTAGATGCTGCTGTCTGATTAAATGCTCATCTATGCCCAAGGCAGCAGAGACAGGGACTGAACCTAGGCTCAGGACACCGGGGCCCGGCCACAAGCCCTCCATGTCCCCCTTCTTCCATCTTGCTCAGTGAGGGCCTTATCCTGAACCTGGCTTGGAATTCCCTCTGCTATGGTTCAGAGCTTGATGTCCCCCAAGAGCCTCAAGGATCATAAGCAGGGCTGTGGCAGATGAGGACCATAGCTGACTTCCTCCAAGCAGGAGGCAGGGCCTGGCTGGAGGAGGCTGGACATGGGGGTTCATCCTGGGCTCCTCTCCGTTCTGCTTCCTGCCCTCATGCCTTGTGCAGCTCCCTGTGCCACACCACCCTGGCTTGCAGCCAGCCCACCCCGGGCTTAAACATCTGTGAAATGTGAGCCCTTAAGTGTTGGGTGTCAGGTATAGTGTCCGGCAAAGAGAAAGTGCCTAAGACACCCTCCCCGATCTCTGGCTAGCTCCAGCGAGCCCTCTGGGCCTGGGTCACCCTGCATGCCTCCCCCCGACAGCCACCTCACCCAGCCTTCTCCCGCAGTACCCCTCCCTGTGCTGCCTCGGACCTGGGTATGCTGGGTCTGGAAGGGCGGCTGTCACCTTGCAGGTCCTCCTCTGGGGCGCCAGCATGGAGGCCGAGCAGAGGCGCAAGGTGCTGGAAGGGGCAGAGGTGCCCAGGGAGGCGCAGCTCGCCTGTCTGCGTGCCTGCTGGCGGATCCGGTCCCGCAGCCGCTCCAGCCTTGGGTCACTCTTTCTGGGAGGCCGCTGCGACCCCGGCCCCCAGGGTAGCCACTCCTTCCAGGGCCCGTGGGGAGGGCCACAAGACACATGGCCCCCTGAGGAGCCAGACAGGCGGCCAGAGGACACTGAGCTATTACCCCGCCTGGCCTTCCAATCAGTGGACCACATGGGCAGGCTGTAGGCTGTGCCCCGCCATGCAGGCTCCACAGCATCCCTGGTGTCAGACCAGGCCAGGAGGGGCGGTGTCCCCAAGGCACCTGGCTGCTGGGCCATGGCCACGACACAGTCCTCAGCCACAGGCAGACGGAGCCTGTCTTCTCTGGGAGAGAGGAAGAGAGTGGCCATCAGGCTAGAGCCCACAGTGCTGAGCACTTCAGCCAAGGGACCCCTGCTTCCCTCTCACCACTCAGAGGACAGGGCGGTCACAAAGGCCCTGCCATGTGACCCACTCTCACTGTCTTGGGTCCTGTCCACATCCCAGGGCTGGCCCAGCATCCTGGCAGGGTCTCTGAGGCTGGGAGAGCCAGGCCGGACCCCACTGACCCACACTGGCAACACGTGTCCCCAGTCCACACCATCCCTACCTGCGCTCTGCGCCAGCCTCTCTGGGGTCCTCTCTCCCTAGGGCCCTGGGGGAGGACAGCCCCAGCTTCAGGGTCCTCCTGATGTAGGGCAGCAGTGCACCCCCCAGGCAGGTGGGCAGCCCGTCTGGGATCGGGCTGGGCATGGGGCCAAGCATGGGGCAGTGCCTTCACATGGTGACCTAGATGCCTACAGATGGCCACCCATGGCTGATCGGGATGGCTGGCACTGCCAGCCCTGGGTACCGGCCTGTGCTTGTCCGCTGGCCCAAGCGCAAGCCTTCAGGACAGTCATTGAAATGGGGGCAGTGGATGCAGGCCTGCTGGCAGTGGGTGGGGGCTTCCTAATGAGCTACCTCCCCAGGGAGAAAGAATTCCAGGTGGCCCAGTGACAGCATAATAACCCCGTGTCACTTATGACAAGGCCTGGGGCTGCCACTTGCACCCCAGATGCTGCCCAGGGCTAGGAGCCCCTGCTCCTGCCTCAGCCCTGTTGCTCTCAGGGGCACTGAGAGGGCTTCTGTTCACCCTGGCTGGGCAGAGTGGAGGGAAGGATGCTGGCTATGTGCTCAGGGGCCCCAGCTGCAGGCTGACCTTGGTAACAGGAAATGGGGGACCAGTGGGATCCCCAAAGTGCTCCTTCCCTCCTGACAGTCCCTCAAGAAAGGCAGGGACACCTTGGTTCTAGGGGAGGGGGATGCCTGAGGATGTTTGCTCTGTCCTGCGGTTCTGGGGTGCACCATCACACTAGGCCAGCAACACTCCTGAGCTGCACCTGCCTACCCCATGGCCGCTCCTAAAGGGCTCAGAGCAAGGGGCCAGTGCTGGGAACAGAGGGTGCCACTGCCGTGCACATCCCCTGCCACCTCCTCAGCCTCCAAGCCAAGGTCCTGGCACAGCCCCAGGGCTCCTATCAAGCCCCGGGGTCTGGGCACCCACGGGACAGGGCATGCCAGTACCTCTGTGGCCAGGTTCCTGTTGGCAGCACTGTCCGACTCTGCCTTGTGCACCCAGCCTTGTGTCCAGGACTGGCCCAGCTACCTGAGGACATCATTCCTTGAGGCTGAAATGGAGCAGACCACATACAGGTGTCCATTGGTGACATTTGCAAGAGGTGGGCACTGGAGGCCCTAGCGTCCCCATCACAACATGACTGCTTATAGCTGAACACGGGTGCAGAATCATGAAAACAGATACCCGGTGGGTGGGAAATAAACCCAGAGTCTCCTGTGCTGCAACTCCGCCTCTAGTCCCGCCCCTCCTCCCAGCAGCGCTCCAAACCCAGGACAAGTCCAGCTCCCCAGGGCCGGGCTCCCTCTGCTGGTGTGGACGATGGCCTAGCACAGGCCCTGCACAGCCTGTCAGTCCCCAGAACGCCTACCCTGCTGGGTCTGCCATGGATGGCCAGGAGCTGAAGGCTCCCCAGAGAGCCAACAGAGCCACAGTGGGCCCAGGAGCACCCTGAAGTGAAGTCCTGTTGGCACCCCCACTTTATGAAGGGCTGGAGTTCAGCCTGCCAGTTGTCCTGGCAGGGTCAGAGGCCCGGCACACACACCGTCCCCAGCACCTGCTGCACTCCAGGGCAGGAAAGAACAGCTGCTGCCAGGTCTCTGGGGTCCTTCGGTCACATGGATCCACCACATGGGGGCTGTCTCCTGCAGCCATGGGGCCTTGAGCCCTCCCTACCCTGCAGACAGTGGGCACAGGGACCTTGGGGTCCTCCCCTAGCGTGTTTGCCTCTTAGGGGATGGCAAGACCTCGGCCAGGTGGCCAGGCTCCTGGGGGGCAGGAGACCCAAGAACCTAAGGGACCCTCGGCTGGGCACAGTGGGCCGAGGGCCTGTGGCACCCAGGTTCTCACCCTGCCCAGCTTGCCAACCCTGCCCTGCCACTGCCCCGAGTGGGGTGGAGATGACACCCCAGGTCCAGCAACTGTGACAGGTGCATAAGATAGCCACTCCTGCTGCCCGCTGGGCGGCCAGTAGATGGGGCAGGTCCTGGAGCTGGCAGCCACTCCATGCTTGTTAGTGACAATGTTTACTGCTGCCAGGGCCCTGGGAATGCAAACCCCAGGCAGCTGGGATGGTGAGGGCGAGGGCGCCACGCCCACCACCAGAGCAACGCGGCCAGCTGGGCTAGGTGTTGGCATGGCACCCAACCACCGAAGTGCCTCCCTGGGCCTGCGGCTGCCATGGCCATGCCTGCCCTGAGGCTGCGGGAAGGGGACAGGACCCTGAGTGCCCACAGGAACACTGTGGCAGCAGGGCTCACACAGAACACACACACGCCCAGGCTCCCTCACCATCCACAGCACACCCACAACATGCTACATACACAACATGCAACATGTTACACATGCAGCATGAATCCCCACAGGGCTCTGCAGAGCCCGTGCCAGGCGGGGCACCCCCCCCCCCCAGCCCCTGTGCCTGGTGCCTGCCCCGCACCTCCAGCCATGGATACCCCAACCAGCGGGTCTCCAAGGACAGGGCCCACACCCAGGAGGCAGACACAAAGGTGGGGCAGGTGACACCAGAGCAGACTGGGGAGGCCATCGGAGGAGGGCACTTCGGCGGCCAGATGGACACGCTGCAGGGCGAGGCAAAGCAGAGATAATCAGAGGGATGAGTGGCCCTGTCCCTGTCCTCCCACCCCTCCTGTCCACCTGGGGCTTAGCGTCCAAGGCCCAGAAGCAGCGGCCCTCCTACAATCTGGTGACCTTGCCCACACCTCTGAGTGGACCTGGCCTGGCCACCCCAGGAGCTCAGCAGCCCCCAGACCATAGGCAGCTCCAGCAGAGGCCTAGCCCCGCCACCTCTGGGTGCTGCACCCTGTGCCATGAAGGCTGGCCAGGCTGCTGCTCACCGTCTGCCTGCAGAGTTCCCTGCAGATGACACTGTTGCCTTGCTGTGATCACCCAGTGTGGGGCAGAGACCCACCCTTGGGCCAGCCTCCTAACCAGGATCCTGAGCAGCCGCTGCTATGTGCTCCTGGCTTGGGCTGCCCCTGGCAAGGGAAAGTTGCCCAGGAAAGGCACTGCAGGCACAGATGTGGTCCACAAGGACTCGGAATGGTCACCTAGGCCTGGCCTTCAGGACTCAGTTCCAGGTTTCTCCTCACAGCCACCTCCACCCACAGACTCAGTGGAGATGCTCCCAGCAGAGCCAGGGCCAGGGCCAGCAAGCCATACTAGGGGGTGTCCATGCCGAGCCAGCCCTTCTGGACCCAGTCTCTGCCCTCCCTGCCTGTAGCCCAGGTGATGGCCCTGCAGGGGCCACCATAGAACTATGTGTCAGCCCGTGGGGCGCTGGGCAATGCTGGTTTAGGTCATTGCTTTGCAGTCCAGGGGCCTGAACAGGGTCCTGGTGGATGCTAGGCAAGTACTCTACCACTGAGCCATGGGAACATCTCCAATGCTGTTTCTTTTATTTTCTGTTCTTTTCTTTCTTTTCTGATTTTTGTTTTGAGTTCCCTCTAAGTGGCCCATGCTGGCCTCAAACTTGCAATCTTCCTGCCTCCGCCTCCCAAGTCTCTGGGATTATAGGTTGAAGTTCATTTGATGATAATTTAGTATACTGATCGCAGAATGGGACCCAAGTCCTCCAGGGAGCGTAGAGGAACCCCTCTCCCAGGTCTGCCTCTGAGCTGATAGGGGAGGGGACACGTGTGTGAGGCAAGGCCAGGGCCTGCTCACCTGCCTCTGCCCTTTCGCCCCTGCTTCCCCAAGGTGCTGGGTGGAAGGGGTAAGGCTCAGGCAGCCACCCAGACACTCACCCTCTGGACAGCTCCCGGGCTCCCTGTTGGAGAGAGGGCACCGGGCAGAGGCCATGGCCTGAGATAGTAGCCCGGAGCACCAGCGCTCGAGCTGGAGCCGCCACCACAGGCACCCAGGTGCTGGAGGCTGGGAGGAGCCAACCCGCCCAGAGGTTGCCAGAGAAACCCCAAGACCTCGGCAGGTGCCTCCTCCCCTCCCCTTATCAGCTTGGGAACCCTATTCCCTCACCAGGAGCCTCAGATGCATTGTGCTGGTGCGGAGGTGGGGGACATGCCCCTGTGACACTTCCCTCCTGGCAGAGAGGATTTCCCCTGCCCCTGAGCCCCAGCCTCCTGGGAAGGCAGCATGCACTCAGAGCCCCATCCCGGCTCTTGCCCTGAGGCCCCCAAGCCGGCAGCCCGCACAGCACCCCCCCCCAAGAGACCTGGGAGAGCCTGGCCCCAGGTGCCAGCAGGCCCCAGCGAAGGACAGAAGGCTGGATCACAGGGCAGGGAGGGGACACAGAGACAGCTGAGGCCGGGCAGGTGGGTAAGCAGAGGCGGGTGGACTGGCACCACCAGGTCCAATGACACCAGACTTAAAACCTCCATGTGGCCAGAAGGGTCGTGGTCATCTTGGGGGCAGTGTGTGGAAGCTGTGGGTTGCCAGGTTGCGGCTCTGCCTTTGCTGGGATGCTGGTCCCCAGCCGAAGTGCCAGAACTTTCCAGTGTGCTATTAGCTCTGAGGGATTCAACCTGGGGTGCTAAGCTGCTTCCACCCCTGCCCCAACCCCAAATGCATGCACCTGGAGATAAGGTGTTCCCTGGGGCAGGCAGCCTGGCTGACATCAACTCCGGTCCCCAGCTGTGATTCACAATGTGGCCAGCAGGTGGCGTCCTCTCTGTCACTGCGGGGAGGCCTTGCAGTGGATGGTGGGGAATCTCTGTCACCTTCGCCCACCTCCAGCGGCAATCTCTCCCCACCAGAAAAAAGCAATGGTCTGCCAGGAAACCCCTGTAGGCATCAGGAGTTTGGGGCATTGGGGAAGATGGCTGTGGCCTGACCTCTGGAATACTTGCAAGGGCCCCTGCTCCCCAGGAAGCTCCTAGAGCGGGATGCTAGCTCCGCAGGCAAATCCTTGGACCAGAGCAGGGCCTCCACACCAAGGCCATGCCAGGGGTGGCTCCTGTCCTAGGCAGTGATGGGGGGCCACGCATGTAGCCAGGGTGGGGCCCCTGATGTCCTGGAAGCAGAGTTGAGCTCAGGCCTGGACATCCGGGACCCAGACGTCCACCTTTTGCATGGAAAGAGCACAGGTGTGTGCCACTCCCTGGTGACTGGGTCACAAGGTGACCTTGTCCTTCCATGGCAGTGAGGCAGGGAGAAGCCCATCGAATCCGGACTCCACAAGGAGCTGAAACCTGGAGGACTTCAGGACCTTCCCCTACCGTTTTCCCTGTACCTACAGCAGCACCCTGGAGCAGCAAAGTGAGACCCTCCAGTCCCCGGAAACTGCTGGGGTCCAGATTGGTCCCTCTGGCCACGCCCCCACCTGCATGCCTCCTGGGACATCTGTCAAGAAGAGACCCTAAGCAGTGGAGCAGAGTCCTGCGCAGACCCCGGCACACAGCCGCCCCACCCCCCAGCCTAGGGACCCACTTTCACCAGGGCCGGCAGGTGGGCCTGTGACCTGGGAATCCTGGGCCATGGGGTGGGGGCTGGGAAGTGTGGCAAGCCCTTGAGGGGTCAGTGGAGGACACTGCAACCCCAGCCCGCCAGGGGCCCCTCCAACACCAAGAGCCACCTTGCCCAGGGCGTGCCACTCGGTCTTCGCAAGGTCCTGTCTCAAAATGAAAAACAAAGACAGGTGGGATGTAGCTCAGTCAGTGCAGAGGCACTGGGTTCTGTCCATAGTGTCTCTCACACACACACAGGCGGCAGGCTCCTTGCTGTCATTTCAGTGATGCTTCCAGAGGGTCACAGTCAATGTCTGGAGCTGGCCTGGCCCTCCTCGGAGTAGAAGTGAAACCCCCGCCTTGGACACCCCAGCCTGGTCCCTTTCATTGGGGCTCCAACCTCACACCTTCTGGGGTCCAAGGGGTGCTACAGGTCAGTGGGGGTGTTTTCATCTGGCACAGGGATGGCGGGTCCTTTCCTGAGCCACAGACCAGCTTAGCCTGGGTTTCCGTGGGGTGCTGGCCCCTGCCCTGGGGAGAGAAGGCTCTTGGCTGGTGTTGACTTCACCTGCAGCAGGTTGAGAGAGTGGGGAAGGGGTTCCCATGGTAACCAGCAGCTGGTCTGTAGGGGACCCTGGGCAGGAGGAGGAGACCCCTGGATCTAGGGGTATATCTGAAGCTGGGAGGAGCTGCCCCCATTGTCAGCAGCCTGCCTTGTCCTGGCTCCCTGGGAAACTGCCCCCTCCCAGCAGCCCTTTGGCCCAGTCTGGATCCCCCAAGGATCACCACAGTACCAGCACCCAACTCTAGCCCCCAACCTTGAGGAAAAGTAGCCCTTTGTCCCCAGCACCTGCCATGTGTATCCCCTTCCACCCTGTGCCCCTATGACCCAGCCGGGGACACAGCACGGACACACTGCCCCTGGCTGCCCGCTGCCTACCCAGCATGAGGCTAGCGATGTCTGGGGCCAGGAGGTGGGTGGGTGGCACCACAGGGCAGTCTGGCTTCCAAAGTAGGAGCCCAAAGCCCTCACTTTGCCCCCCAAAGGGGGCTGGCACCTCTGTGTCAGTGTGCTCCAGACATAGCAGGTGGCACACAGGCTGGGTATGATTCTGAGCCCCAGCTGTGCCCAGCGGGTAGTCGGGGAAGTGGCTGAGGATGAGCCAGGTGGCAGTGCTGGAGGCCAGAGCCCAGGGGGCTTCTCAAACTCCTGCCCCTGCTCCAGATTCCTAGCCAGCAGGCCAGCTCCTGTCCCCCAGCCTGGTTCCCCTGGAGGCACCTGGGCTCCCTCTGGCTTGATGCCCATAGACAAGGCCCATGCACAGGGGATCCCTGGTTTCTTCTCCAGAGCTTGGGGCCAGGAAGGGACATGCAGCCCAGGGCAGCCAGAGGGATGGTGCACATGAGGCTTCTTAGTGGCTGCCATCCCTCCCTGAGCTCTCCACACCAAGAGCTTTGTGTGAAAATGATGCCCACCAGGCTCCCATTGGCAGAGGAGGCTGCCAGGGGCCAGCCCCCCTGTGAGCAGCCAGGATGGGCTGGAGCAGCACCTGGTGCCCTGGCCCTAGTGGCCAGCCCAGGACCTCCTCACCATGCTGTGAGGGACTTCTGAACCCTGCTGCATCCCCTGCCCTGCCTCCAGGTCACACTCACAGTGACAGCCCGGGGCTTCCAAACTCTGGGGCCTGGGTCAGAGCAGACAGGCTCCTGGCTGGCCTCACACCATGCCCAAGTGCGCCTGTGACACCAGTGCTGAGCCTGGGAGTCGCTCTCAGCCTGGGCACCAAGGACACACGTGGCTGGATGTCCACCACAGGACAATGGAATCCAGGCCCGCTGTGTCTGTGAAGGCCAGTGGAGGCGGCCCAGGCCCTTGCAAAACACAAGAATGCATTGCTTGCATTCCAGAGCTGCTAGGCCAGGAGCGCTGGGCGTCAGAGGAGGGAAGCACTGGCTCCAGGACTGTGGCCAAGCGGAAAGCAGACAGGCACAAGGCCTGCGGGAAGAGGCGCCCAGGGCCTTCACAGGGCCCTCACCCGTGGGTGGAGGGGGGCTCTGTGGGTGGAAGGGGGCTCCATGACGCAGTCACCCCCAAGGCCACTGTCACCCTGGGCCTTGGGTCCCCCGGGATGGACCTTGGGGACAGAAGGACATTCAGGCCACAGCAGTAGGATATGAGGTGGGGAGGGAAGGCTGTGTCATGATGTGCCCCCCTGACCCGGGTGATGGTATGACCAGAGCAGGGAAGCACCCCGGAAAGGCGTGGGGTGAGTGGCATCCCAAAATACGCTTCTGCCTGGAGCTGAGCATGAGGTCTGTTTGGAAGAATTGTTTTTGCAGGCCTGACAAGAAGCATGAGGTCAGTGAGTGTGGTGGCGCATGCCTCCCAAGGGCTCGGGAGGCTGAGGCATGATTGCCACAAGTTTGAAGCCAGCCTGAGCTACAGAGTAAAATCCTGTCTCAAGAACCACAAACAACAACAACAAAAAAAAAATGGGAAAAAGAATCATGAGCTCATCCTAGGTGATTGTGGTTTGAATACCAGATTACGTGTCCTTGTGAGAGACAGGAGGTGTCACAGGGTAGAGAGGAGACCGTGGAAGCAGGGCCCGGAGACCGTGGATGCAGGGCCCAGATGCTGAGTAGGGACACCCTGCTGGACCCCCATGGATACATTGGACTTCCGCCTCAGGGACAGTGAGGGTGCAGCTCTGCCTGGTGTCACCACCCAGGGTGTGGGCCTCTCAGCAGCCCCGGAGGGGACAGCATGGGATGGAGGGAACTGGACACTGCTGAGCCCCGAGTCTGCTCCCCACATCCTGAGGGCAGGGTCTCACTGGATGGAGGCCTCTGCGTCCGCAAGCATGGCCTGTACACCCAGGAGGGAGCTGGGATGGGAGCCTTTGCCACCTCACACCCACAGCCAGACCAGGGAGCTGAACCTGCCCTTGCACAGAGCCTGGTCACTCCAGTGCCGGCCCCAGCACACAGGCATCAGAGGGGGCCCAGGACAAGCCCCGCTGGAGAAGGAGTGTGTGCTGGCTTCCAGTATCCGCCACTCGCATGGCCCCGGGCGTGAGACAGTGACAGAGTCTACAGCTGCCAGCAAGCGCCCCAGGAATGCTGTGTGGCCGGGGTCCCATGCTGACACGGTGGCGTAGAGCCACTTCCTGGGTGCACGTGTGTCACCACCAGGGTGATGCTCAGGGCCTCCTGGGTGAGACATACAACTTCCTGTGCCCGGCAGCCCCACACCCCAGGGACCTTGCAGTCCCCAGGACAGGAAATAGCACCAGTGAGGCGGTCAGGGGCTGGGGCAGAGGAGAGGACACATCCCCATGGGGGGAGAACGAACGGGTCCTCTCTCAGACTCACGAGAGGTCTGGAAGTGGTGGGGAACCAAGGGCTCTTGTTACTTAAGTGTGCACTTGTGCATGTTTGCACACGTGTGTGTGTGTGTGTGTGTGTGTGTGTGTGTGTGTGTGTTTGTGTGTGTATGTGTGCCACTTCCTGGCTACCTCTTCCCTCCCTGTCTGGAGTCCAGCAGAGGCTGGCAGGAGCTGGTCAGTATGGGTTGAGCCTGGTCCCTGCTGGGCACATGGTATGTCCCAGCCCACACTGGCCCTAGGGGAGCCTCCTGAGGAGGACTAGGTGTGGCTGCAGACCCTCCAGCTCACCTTGGTCCTGCCAGCGTCAAGGGTCTGGGGCCACAGGTTCTGTGGGCCCCTGTGCCGGGGCTTTGCCCCTGGGTGGCTGGGGGTAGCCCTGCTGCCATCCCCACCCAGTCCCTACCCAGGCCCCTGCCAGCCTGAACATTTGTCTGCCTCCAGACAAATGAGAACAGGTCTCCTCACTCTGGGGGGCTCAGCCAGGGACCCCAAAACTGCCCGAGGGCATGAGCCTCACCCAGGCAGCAAGTCAAGGACTGGGTGACGTAGGGGATCAGGAAAACAAAGCTTGGCCTCCTGCCAGGTGAACAAGTCACGGCCGCCTCATCCCTCAAATGGGTTGACGTGGCCCACAGCACTGGGTGATCACGGGCAGGTGACTGCAGGTGGAGGCAGCTGGTACTGACCACCAGCAGGGCTGGGCATGGCCCAAGATGATGCCAGCCCCAGGCACTCACTCGGAATGCCTGGTTTGGGCGGCTGCATTGCCTGCCTGGCCCACGGAAGGAGGTGCCACAGGCCTATCTTTCCTGGATCTAAGGTCCCTCTATGAACTGTGCCTGTCGGGTTGGAAGGAGGTGCCCATGGCCCAAGGGGGCTCTGCGGGCTGGGTGCCGCACACCCCCGAGTGGCAGGAGTGCCAGGTGTGAACCGCACAGAATCTGGGCAGGGAGCAGGGATAGCAGTGGGGTTCCCTGGGGTCCCTGCCCATTTCTATCATCTCAGGGACTCCTGGGGCAGGTGGGCCTGGCACTAGGTGTCCTCAGCATTGTCCACCTTTGAGTCTTCTCTCTAGGGAGAATACAGCCTTCTGTGCAGTGCAGGGGCAGGGACCTCATCCCCGTGGGCCAGGCAAAATGGCAAAAGCCTATCCAAACTTGGCCTCTCAGCCAGGGCACCAGCTCCTGCCTCCTGCTCTTCAGGGATATGCAGGGGCTTCTGGGCTGGTGCTGGTCCCGGGGGCCTCTGTGATCCAGCAGCACATGGCTGGGCCCACAGCAGCCACTGCCAGGGTGGTGATGTCCTTTGGGGACAAGGAGGCAGCCTGCAGCTCAAAGCCCATTGTCCTTGGCCCACTCGGGGGCGTGACCTAGGGCTCCAGTCAATAAAGGTAGTTCCCCCAGCTGTGCTGCCCACTGGGCCTGGCAGGGGGAGGCCTGCTGGTTCCTGCCATCCAGGCAGATGGCTCTCCTTGCCAGCTGGCACTCTTCCTGGGCACAGGGGAGCGGCGCAGGGCCCACAGCCCCTCTTTATCTCGTGTTTATTTCTGTTGCCATTTTCCCTTGCCTGAAGCCACGGAGCTGCAGGCTACATCCGCCTGAGGTCTGGCTCACCCTCCAGTGGCCTTGGGCGGCTCCTGGTGGGCCAGGCGTAGGGAGGAGCCCCTGAGGAATGCGGCCACTTCCGCCCCCCCCCAAAGCACAGCTGCTTTCCAGGGCTGGGGTCTCCCAACTGCACCAGGAGGACTGGGGAGGGGGTGGACAGAGCCAGAAGCGAGACCACACCAGCTGGCTGCCCTGGGCCCACACTGGCCAGTGAGATGAGGCCACAGCGAACTTGTGGCATGGGGCCCTGGGTGGGCAGTGGCTGCTCTCCCTGCCTCTCTTGAAGCACTCGCGTCCCAGGCAGGTGGCCAACACTGGAAAGTGCTGCACGAGGCCCTGAGTGTGGTCATCAGGGGATGGGGCAGGACAGGGTCCCCTGTGTCCTCTATTGACCCCCCTGGGCAGGAGCAAGCACCCCACAGCCCGCACCCCACGGCCAGGGCTGGACAAGAAGGGACGAAGGGGCATCCCAGGGAGGGCACCTGCCTAAAAAGTTGAGGCAGGGGCAGTGGGTACAGGTGGCTGCATGGTCACCCAGGGCTCATGGCCCAGAGAAGACCCCGGGGTGGGGCCAGTAGCTGTGCACAGCCGGCCCCTCCTCTGCATGCCCTGCCCACAGGTGCTGGGGTCTGCACTCGCCCTACCCTGCCCCAGGCTTGGACGAGGTGGCAGCAGTGGTGGGTGCCCATCCCTCGCCCTCCCCTCCCCTCCCCTCCCCTCCACGCGGGCGGCGGTGACATCACGGTGGCGGCGGGAGGGGCCTGGGCGCCCCGCGCACATCACTTCCTCAGCTCCTCCCGCAGGCAGTCGCAGACACTCAGCTTGGACAGGCGGCAAGGCGGACGGCGAAGAGGGCGAGGGGTGGCGCTCTCTGCTCCCCCCATGGCAGGCCCGGCCCCGCCCGCAGTTGAGGAGCTCCTGGGCCCTGCTGCCAGGCGCCTCTACTCCAGGTAGGATGGGAACAGGACAGCGGAGACAGGGCGGGGCTGGCCGGCTCGGAACAAAGGCGGCAGCACAGTGGTGACGGGGACGCACCTCCCAGGCCACTGCCGGCCCCGGGGCAGTGGCCGAGCAGCAGATGGGGTCTGCCTTCAGCCCTCTCTCCAGCCCAGAGGGACCAGGAGGGGATGCAGCTTCTCCTGGCTCTGCTGCCTGCAGGGCCTGGCACAGCACAGGGCTTGCTGCCCGGGGGCCCCTCTCTGGCCTGGCACCGCCAGGACCTGGGGCAGGGGTGGCATGGCTGGAGGCCAGAGACTGGAGCCACAGCTAGGGCTCTCCCTCCCCCTGGCCGCCCTGAGCCCCGGGTCCGCTGGTCCAGGACAGGAGCTGCCATCAGGTGGGCGTGTACCTGCCAGCAAAGACTCCTGCTTTCAAGCAGACCACAGGTGACCTGGCAGCTGGGGATGTCAGGGTGGCCCTGCCCAGGTGACAGTTGCTTGCCTGTGATTCCCAGCCCATGGAGGATGCTCCCCAAGGTGGTGCTGAGGGTCCCCCAAGTGGACCAGGTGCTGCCAGTTTGTTCAAACCTGAGGCAGGCAGGGCCAAGCAGGCCTGGGGGCTGGGTGGGTGATCCTCAGTGACATCCCCATGGCAGTGGCTAAGACAGGCCGTTCTCTGCCATGGCCCATGGTCCTGACTCAAGAACCACTGTTCCCTTCCCTCTGGCCACCCTGAGGCCTGGGGGCTTCCCTGCACTGCTGGCCCCAAGGAGTCAGACCTACCCATGCTGCCTGACACACCAGAGGAGGCGCACTGCCCCACCTTACAGAGACAGCCCCTACTGTGCAATCTCGGGGTCAGAGCTGGGCCATGCAGAGGAGGAGCCAGAGGGTAGGTTCGCTGGCCACAGACCAGGAGGCCCCCATGAGCACTGCCCAGTGCTTGCAGGTGAGGCATTTAACAAGGGGTCAGCCAGCTGTGCAGGACAGGAGGCGGCTGTGCCCCTCAGGCTGACCACAGGGGCTGACCACAGCCAACATTCTGTCAGTCATCTGCAGGACTCCGGGAGCCTGGGGTCCCATGGGGATATGCTGGGCAAACCCACCTCAGGGAGCCCTCCCTGGGTGGGACAGCACACAGGGGAGACTTGGAGAGGCTCTGGGCGGGCCTGGCATCCCTCTCCACACTGGGGCCCAAGGTGAGCCCAAAGGCTTGAGCCAGGCCCAGATTCTGGCTGAGTGACTCCGAGCCTCCAAGGAGGGCACTTGGGCCTCGCCTCGGGTCCCAGCGGGCTGGGCGGCCTGCTCCAGGCCAGAGCTGGCTCTGGGGGCCAGGTGGGTGTGGAGGACACCGAGGTAGCCAGGAGTGGGCAGGGCCCTGCGGCATCAGATCCAGTGGGGCCCCAAGACGTGCACGTGTCACCTGTCCTCTTCCAACACCAGAGGCAGCTTCAGCACAGGAGCCAGGGCTGTGGCCTCTGGGCTCACGACACCTGGTGGACAGGGTGCCCTGCACTTTCTGGGGGCCCACATGACACCCCACCTGGAGGGGCTTTGATTCTAGGAGGCAGTTGTCCCTGAATAGCACCCTGAGGTGGGCCAGGGATGCCCTGTGAGCTCCCCCAGTGCCCACACAGAATCCCCAGCTGGGCAGGAGGGGACCTGGGGAGCCAGGAATAGCGGGGCCAAGGCGGGGTCAGCATGGGGCCCCTGGTTTGGAGCAGGGCCCGAGGATGGGGCGCTGAGAGGTGGGGCTCAGTTTCCTCTCCTGGCCTCCCAGACCCCTTGGGCCAGCAACCAAGTGCTCCACCTGGGAAGAGGTCGGCTGTGCTAGAAGGAACCCCAGGTAGCTCCCTATGGAGCCAGATGCCATTCCCACCCTGCCCCTCCAACCCACCTGGGCACTGCCCCTGACAGGTCCCTGGGGAGTGCCTCCCCGACCCCTCATGTCCTGGCCCGGGCTCTCTTCTATGCCTGGTGACCTTTAGGTCTGCCCCCCTCCAGTGACTCCTGCTCCCGCCACGCTGCCCTCCCTGTCCTGGCCCGGGCTCTCCTCCTGCCCAGTATCAAAGGGGGTCTCACTCAGTGTGCCCTCTGGGGCGACTGGACAGGAGTCTGTGAACAAGGCCTTGAGGGTTGGCCCAGGATCCTGTGCCTTGGAGGGGACGGCAGGTGAGGACTCAGATGGAGGATGGGCAGATTGTCCAGCCTGGCGGGGGCACCTGCCAGAGGACACCATGAAGCCAAAGGGCCCAGAGATCTGGCGAGCACCAGTGGGTGTGCGGCTATGCACTGATGGCTCCCCCAGGACACTGTGCTGATACAGAGGCCTGGTGGTGGGGACACAGGATGTGGTGGCCACGGCAGCCGTACTGGCCACTCCGCTGACCGGGATGCTGGCAGGCAGCCAAAGAACTTTGGCAGACAGCGCCACTGCTCCTGGCTGATGTGGTCTGGAACTGGCCGCCTCTGCACAGAGAGGCACAGGGGGTGATCCTGCCAGGGGGCCAGGGGTGCGAATCTGGATCAGGATGCTGGGGTGGGGCAGTCAGGCTAGACTGGTTCCCTGTAGGGACAGGGTCTTTCTCCTCCAGGGAGGCAGAGAGATGGCTGCTGCCTATTGGCTAAGCGGTGCCTCAGCTTACCAAGGTGGCAAATCCCAGGCAGAGAGCTGGGATCACACAGGCCTGGATGGTGTGCCTGATGGGGGCTGTGAACCTTTCCCCTGCAAACCCCATCTCAGGGCTGAGAGTGAGCTTTCTGGGAGCCCTAGGAGTGCACAGGCTTTCTCAGGGCCTCAGGGCTCCAGACAGCCCAGCCCAGGTGGCTGCAGCCTCTTGGGATCCCTGGTGCGCTGGTGTACTGTGACAGGGGACCAATGGGGCAAGGCTGCCAAGGCCACAGTATGCTGTGGAGGGACAGAGAGGACAGGGTGGCCTGCAGAGCTGGCTTGGTGGGGTCTGGGGAAAACAAGGGCCTGGCCAGGAAGAGGGGATCCAGGCCTTGCCCCACACTGACATAGTGTCCCAGAGTGGACCATGGCTAAGCCTGAGAGAGAACACGGAGTGCCCAGGGCCTGCGGCATTTGGGGTCCTGCCCCAAATGCTTCACAGTGGCCTCAGGCAGCAGGGTCCTCCCTACCATTCTGCTCGTGCTGAGCTGGCCCCCTCACTTAGCTGCTCAGCCTTGAGGACCCCTCTCACCCATTTCCTGGTGGCCCTGGGTGGGCGGGCTGGGGGCCTTAGACTAAGACCCTGCCACTTGGGGCCCCTGAGGCTGGACCCAGTGTCTCCTTCTGCCCTGGGGGATCTGCCCAGGCCCTGGGAGAGTTCTATGCTCAGCTTCCTCAGGGTGTTGAGTGGGGGAACTGAGGAGGAGGAGGCCAGGGCCCTGGGTGGTTGGGGACAGCCTCATTGGCCGGGGTGGCCTCTCCTAGCCTGTGTGGCCTACACATTGGCTAGCTGGGACCTGGAGCTTAACTCAGATGGCCAAGCAGGACACGGGGTGTCGAGGACTCTGTGCCCCATGTCAGTTCAGCCTGCTCTGTGCCAGGCACCTATCCTGGGGCCAACTGGGCTGTAGCAGTCAGGCCAGGCTGGGGCAGGTCAGCAGTGCATTGGACATGGGGTCCTGAGAGGACAAGAGGGGCCAGTGCCAACTCTGCCCAGAACCGCAGCTTCTCCATCCAGGCTAAGGCTCCAGTGCTGCCAGGCAGGTGCTGCAGGGGGTGCTCAGCACCCAGTACAGACAGCCCCGGCCTTCCAAGGACCAGGGTTTGGGACCCACCCGTATATGAGCTTCCGAAGGAGTTGGTGATAATGCAGGGTGGCCCCCACAGGAGGTAGGAGGATTATGTGCTGGTCCCTGGCCCTGCCAAGCTTCTGCTGACAGTGTCATTGGCCTCTGAGCTGCTCTTGATCCCTTAATCCTGGTCAGGCAGGGGATGGAGGCCCCAGAGCACCTGCCCCAGGTCTTCCAGAGCCAAGGCCGCTGAGCCTTGAGCCCACCTCCCTGGGGCTGGGGGACATGGCATCTTGAGGTTGTGGGAGAGAAGCTGCAGCCCAGTGCTGCCAGCCTCAGCGATGGAGGGCCAGCTGTTGGCCCTGAGCCTGGCAGAGAAGGCTGTGTGCAAGGTGGTGTATGGTGCCCCCCGCCCACGCCCGCTGCTGCTCCCCGTGGGTCTGGAGCTGTGGCTGTATGTGCAGAAGATGCGGGACGTGCGGAAGGAGGGGTGAGCTAACCTGATGGGCAGTGGAGGCTCCCCTGGCATCTCGAGATGGGCTCCTGGCCTGGACATGGGCAGGTGTCCCCCAGCCACACAAAGCCCCTGCATGGCCCTCCCTGAGCCCAGGCTCTTCCCGAGGCAGAAGCTTCCTGCTCTGAGTCCAGGCCTTGTCCTCAACCACACCTCGTCCTCGAAGGGCGGTGGCAAGCGGCCAGCTGTCTCTAGGCAGCTGGGCAGGGACAAACAGGCTTTAATTGAGAAACCTGTGTGTGGCCCCCGGCCATAGGAGCGAGGCTGTATTGTGGCTGGTTGTCATGGTGACTGTGGGCTCTGTGACCAACGTGGCATCTGGACGACCTTCTCCAGAGGAGTAGGCCCTCTGGTGAAGGGGGTTGTAGGCGGGGCTGGCCTCATTCTGGACCTTGGCTCCCCAAGGGCTCTGCTGGCCTCTCTGGGGAGCAGGCGTAGGTGGGATCCCTGGCCCCATTAGCATCCACTGTGGAGGTGAGGAGCTTGCTGTCCTCAGGGCAGGGACCCTGTGGTCACCTGTATACCTGAGCTGCGACAGTGCCCTGTGTGCAATGTCTGCCTGAGGCTCTGCAATCCTGGGGGACTGTGCCCGGTCGTGTGCCCAGGTAGATGCCACCCCACCACCTCTGGCAGGGAGGCCAGACAGGCGCCCATGGCCATGGAAGGCACCACTGCAGCCAGGGCCCAGCCTTCTGGCACTGCATAGGCAATGGCCAAGGGTACCACATCCTCTGTGCGGGGTGACGAGCTCCCAGCACCCCCAGTCCAGGCTCACCCTGCCCTGAGAAGGGACTGCTGCCCTCTCCCAGGAAGAGCTACACATACCCACGGCCCTGCTCTGAGGAGGACTCAAGGGATGTGGGCAGGAAGCCCCGAGGTCGAGGACAGTGGAGGAGACACTGCCAGGAGAAGACAAGCCCTGGGTCCCCAGACTGGCAGTCCTGGGGGAGAGGGGCTTGCCTCTCATAGCCTCCACCAAGGGCGGTGGATCCAAGGTCTGCGGCATCCACAGGGCCATGGGTGGACTTGGGGCCAGGTGCTGGGCTGGCCACGAAGGGGCTGGGCCAGCCTGGGATGCACTGCCAGCCTCTCCGTCATGGGTGTTTCCCAGCCAGTGCGGTGGCAGTTGCTGCTCAACCCGCGGGAGGGGACCCTTGCTCAGACTTGCCACCCTGCCCAGCAGACCTCTTGCTGGAGGATGAGAGGCTGCTTGGAGGTTGGGGTCCTGCCTGGGGACCAGACTGCCCCCTGTGACCCCCGAGACTCCCTGGCGCCTGGTGGGTGGTAGAGAGTGGACCCCAGGGTGCCAGGGTGCTCAAAGCTGCTGTCCCCCAGCCTGTGCCACCCAGTGTAGGCGTTGGGGCAGTGGCTTCCGCCCCAAGCTTGGCCAAAATTGAGTGCAGTGTTGGCCAAGGGGTGGCTCTTGTGGTCCCAGCTTGTACCTCTGCCTGGCGCGCCTGGCCCTGGAGGCTGGGGCAGAGGTGAGCTGTGCCGGGTGCCTGCCAGGGTGCAGGTGATGGCCCAGGCCCATGTGCAGCATGGAGGGGGACCACGTGGGGGTGGGTGTGATGCCCACCCCCATCTCCCCCAGGATGGAGGCCTCATGCCTGGAGCTGGCTCTGGAGGGAGAGCGGCTGTGCAAGGCAGGTGACTTCAAGGCAGGCGTGGCCTTCTTTGAGGCGGCAGTGCAGGTGGGCACGGAGGACCTGAAGACACTGAGCGCCATCTACAGCCAGCTGGGCAACGCCTACTTCTACCTGAAGGAGTATGGCCGTGCCCTGCAGTTCCACAGACACGACCTGCTGCTGGCCCGGTGAGCACCAGGGATGAGCCCTTCCTAGACATGGACAGCTAGGAGGCCATGATGGCTGGTTGCCAGGGCCTAGAGAGACAGGAGGCCAGGTTAGGAGGGCCCTGATGGCTGTCGTCAAGCCAGACATGCCTATCCATGTGAGCGTGGGCGTGGCCAAGGCTCCGTGTCTGTCCTTCCAACTGTCCATGCGTCCCCAGGTATCTCCTGCCCCATCTAGGTGTCTCGCCTGCCCCTTCCGTGGTCTGGCCACCCCGGCACCCTTGTCCTCCCTGGGAGCCAAGCTCTGAGAGCTTGGGGCCTCCCTCCTCTCCCCCCACTCCCTGGTGCCACCCTCGGCCTCCCTAGGGTCTCCTCTGCCCATGCTGTGCCCCTTCCCTGCTTCCTGCCCTAACCTCCGGGAGGGGATGTGCTTCAGCCCTGTCCTTAGCACTGGACCTGGGATCTGTGCTGACAGCAGGCAGCCAATCTCACTGCTTCAGTTAGGGAGTTAACACTCTGGGCAGGGGGCTTACGCTAGCCTGGTCCAGCAAAGGAAGTGACCCTAAGCCAGGGGCCCCAGACCATGGCTGCCCCCAGGCCAGGCCCGCCCATCCCAAGGGTCCCTGCTCAGTGTCACCCAGGGGACACAGGCTCCCGGTCAGCCCCAAGCTGCCTCTCAAGCCTGGCTGGCCCTCAACCTGGCCCCTAACTCCTTTCTGCCCTCCAGGACCATCGGCGACCGCATGGGGGAGGCCAAGGCCAGTGGGAACCTGGGCAACACACTCAAGGTCCTGGGCAGATTTGATGAGGCTGTGGTCTGCTGCCAGCGGCATCTGGATATTGCCCAGGAGCAGGGGGACAAGGTGGGCTGTCACCCCCGGAGCAGGCAGAGGAGGGAGGTGGCCATCTCGCCTCCTGGGCTGCCTGCCCATCCCACCCCACCCCGGCTGGGTCCAGCTCTAGGCCACTGCATGTCCCCTGCAGGAGGGAAGGCACAGTGACTCCCACTGATAGGAGTCCCAGGTCCTTCAGGACTGGGGACCGCTTCCAGCTCATGCTGACTGTCAGGGCTGGGTCCCAGCCACCCAAACCACCCACCGCAGGTCCGCACTCACTCGGCTCCTCAGGGTCCAGGGGCAGAGAGATTGCGAGTTTCAGGGGCCAGGTGAGGGCCTGGCCATCTTCACCGCCCCAGCGGACAGCAAGGAAGGAGCAGAGCTGGGCTCCTCTGTCCCTGCTCCTTGGCCAGGCACAACAGGCCAGGGGGTGTCACACAGGCACACGGGGGCCCTCAGAGGCATGCCCATGCCCCTCATGCCGCCCACAGGTCGGGGAGGCCAGGGCACTGTACAACATCGGCAACGTGCACCACGCCAAGGGCAAGCAGCTCTGCTGGAACTCGGCACAGGACCCCGGGCACCTGCCGCCCGAGGTGCGCGAGACGCTGTGCAGGGCCTCAGAGTTCTACGAGTAAGCAGGCACCTCAGATGGCAGGGGCCCGGGGCAGGGGCTTGGCAGAGCTGTGTGGGCTGTGGGAATGAGCTGCAGCCCAAGGCACAGGTACCCCACACAGCCAAACCCTCACTCCCCACGTCTGCCACATCGGTCAGGCCCTCACCAAACCCCAGACGCCAAGCTCAGAGGCACTGAAGCCCAGGAGCCCATCCAGCCGCCCCCTTCCCTGCACCCTCTGGAGAGGCCAGCGCCCCCTCACCTTCTACCCGAGTGGGTGGGACATGGCTGCTCCTGTGGAGGGGAGCTCACGCACCTCTGCCCCCAGGAGGAACCTGTGCTTGGTGAAGGAGTTGGGTGACCGCGCCGCACAGGGCCGGGCTTATGGCAACCTGGGCAACACCCATTACCTGCTGGGTAACTTCACGGAGGCCACGACCTTCCACAAGGAGGTGTGTGTGCACACATGCTTGCGTGTCAGGCGGGCTGCACCAGGGTGGGGCTGGCCGGGCTGGGGGAGCCCACCTACCCCTGCTCCACCTGCACTAGATTCTGGGGCTCCTGTCTGCTCCCCAGCACTCGGTCATGGGGTGTGCAGCCCGGGTGAGGGGCAGCACCTGCCTGTCCTGTCAGGGCCCAGGGCTGCTCTGTGAGCCCGGCTCGGTCTGTCTACAGCGCCTGGCCATCGCTAAGGAGTTCGGGGATAAGGCGGCTGAGAGAAGGGCCTACAGCAACCTGGGCAATGCGCACATCTTCCTGGGGTGCTTTGACGTGGCTGCAGAGTACTACAAGTAGGCTGCTACCCCAGGCCTACGATGGGGGAGGGAAGGGAGGAGAGGACTTCCTCAGAGCCAGGGACTCTCTGCGGCTCAGGGAAGGCCAGACAGGTGCAACCATAGGGGTCCCTGGCTTGTGCAGTTCTCTGGACCTCCTGCCTGTGGAACAGGGCCATCTGGGTGGAGCAGAGCTGTCAGGCCCGGGCCCTGCTGTGAGCCCCAAACCCCCATCTCAGCCCCTGAGTGGTGGGAGTGGCCATCCTGGGCAAGCCGCCCCCCCCCCGGCACCAGCAGAATGCTCCGGCCCACAGTGTTGGTGGGGACCCAGGTGCATCTGCTGTGGCCACTGGACAAGCAAGACACAGCCAGAGAGACCCAGGGTGGGCTGTGCAAGGCGCCCTCCCCACCGCACACCTGCGCACACACCTGTTGCTCCATGGAAGGGACCAGGAGCCCTCCGCTGCCCTCTATCCCTCTGTCTGTCCGACGCTGACCCTCTGCCCACTCCACAGGAAAACGCTGCAGCTGTCACGGCAGCTGCGGGACCAGGCGGTGGAGGCGCAGGCCTGCTACAGCCTGGGCAACACCTACACGCTGCTGCGGGACTACGAGCGGGCGGCCGAGTTCCATCTGCGGCACCTACTCATCGCCCAGGAGCTGGCGGACAGGTGCGGGGCCTCAGGCTCCCTGCTACAGGGCACGAGGGGGACTTGGGCCCCAAGCCTGTCATGTCTGTCTGCACATCTCCCTGGGAGACAGGCGAGGCTCCGTCTGGGGCAGGGCTGGGGACCCAGAGCCCCTGGGATGATGGGAATGTCTGGGAGTGGACAGAGACGGTGGTCCCACAGCATGTGACAATATAATGCTACCGGGTCCTCCCTGTGCAGTGGCCAAGACCCCCATGAGGGTTCCCCTGGACTGGAAATCAAATGGCCTAGGAACCTGGCTGCCCCGCCTGGGGCGATTGCCACGTTGGCCACTAGGGGGCGAGCCAAGCCACAGATCTGAGCCAAGTGTCCCACCACCATCTAGTGTTGTCTTGGCCCTGCCCAGAGGGTCCCAAAAGCCCCCCTGAGAGCAGAACCAGCTCTGAAGCAGCCATTTCACATGCAGGCTTTTCCAGGGTTTTGTTTGGGGTTGTATGAGTATTGAACCCTAGGGCTGTTGCACTGAGCTACATCCCAAGCCCTTCTATACTTTATTTTCTGAGACTGGGTCTTTATAAAGAGATATTACTTAGGCTGGGCTCTAGCTTGTGATCCTCCTGCCTCAGCCTCCAAAGTACAGGGGACACAGGTTTACACCATGGAGTCATGCTGTGCTAATAGTTTTGAGGCGGTGGGATTCCTACATCCAGTTAGGGCTGCTCCCTGACCATGGGAATTTTCAGGAGGCCCTGGCCTGTGGGTGGCCCTGGCCTGTGGATGCGGTACGTAGCCCATGGCATTTAGGATGCGCTGTCCTGCCACATTCTCAGTGCTGCTGGGCTTGGGGCCCATGGTGACCTTTGGTATCACCTAGGGTCACAGGGTGCCGGCTGCCCCTGAGGGGCCCTCCTGGGGTGGCGGACAGGCAGGGAGCACAGGTGTGGACCCTGCTTTCTGCAGAGTGGGCGAGGGCCGAGCATGTTGGAGTCTGGGGAACACATACATCTCCATGGGGAGCCCAGCACAAGCCCTGACCTTCGCCAAGAAGCACCTGCAGATCTCCCAGGAGGTGAGCGGCCACTGCGTGCTGCACCCCCGACGGTCCCTTGTCCTGCCCAGCGCAGCGGGCAGCGGGCATCTACCCACTAGGGTATTAGGTCCCTGTGGGTCCTTCTGTTGCTCTTTCCCCTACCCTGATGGAACCAAGCCAAGGGGCAGGAGGGCCAGTCCAGAGAGCCCCCCACAGTGTGGATGCTCGGGTCTCTGGTGCCAGGCAGGCCAGGGCATCTGAAAGCCTGAGCACTTGTGGGGTTGTCCAGTGGTGTTGGGGATGCCCAGGGGGAAACCACTGCACTCTATCCTCAGGGCAAGCCCAGGCTGTCCAGCAGGGCAGCAGCAGTGCCCTGGGAGCCATCATGGTTCTTCTGGGGTCAGAGCTGCCCACTCACCCCTGCTTGCTCACGGCAGATCGGGGACCGCAATGGGGAGCTGACGGCCCGCATGAACATAGCGCAGCTGCAGCTTTCATTAGGCCCACTGAGCAGCCCGGCCACCACAGAGAAGACGGACCTGGCTGGCTACGAGGCCCAAGGTAAGTCCCAGCGGACGCCCGGGGTCCTGTTCCTTACGTGCCAGCCTTAGCCTGGTCACAGTCAGGTCTGCGTCTGTGCTTTGATATGGCAAGAAGGGCATTGGGAGTGAGGCCCCGAGCCCTGTGCCAGGTGCTGTGCTGACTGCTCAGGAAGGAGAGCCCACCAGGAGGCAGCAAGCTCCCCGACCCCAGGCAGGCGCCCACAGCCAAGTGTCCTCCCACCCTGCCTCATATGGCCCAGACTCAGAGACTCCTACCGCTGTTGGGGCTGATGGTGGGGGTGTGAGTGGACAGACAGCTGGGGACCTGGAAGTGTGCTAGGGAGATACGAGGTGTCCGAGGTGCAGGAGACACAGGCAGGGGCTTTGTTACCATGGGCAGCTCAGGGGCCAGGAGAGATTAGAGATGGGACAGAACAGGTGTTCCAGAGGCTGGGGCATCATGAGGAAGAGGGTGGCTAGCTGGACACTGACCCACTAGGGCCAGGTCCCCACTGTCCCCTGACACCAAGGACCCATGGTCTCTCTGGGCCCCTTGGACTCGCCATCCTAGTGGCATCACAAGGCTGACCCTGGGGAAAACAGGAAGGCCACTGCTGCCCGTAGCCATGCCAGAGAGTCCCCGACCAGGGCTGCCCAGCAGGGGGTGGTGCCAATTGAGACTCAGCTGGGGGCCTGGCAGTGTGTTCGGCATGCAGATCAGATTGGGCACAGCCCTAGACAGGGCAGCAGAGGCCACTCAGTGACCTTGTTCACAGGCTGCTGGTCATCCGCCAGGTCAGGGGCCAGCTTGCCCAAGGACAGAGCGTTCCCCGCAGAGCACACAGATTAATTCATGCGCAGGCTGGTGAGGGGTGCTGTGCTGAGCTGGGGGGAGGTGAGCAGGGTGCCCAGAGGCTGTGTTCCTGGGATCCCACCTGCCTTGGTCTCCAGAGCCCCAGCAAGGGCTTTGTGCGCTGTGAGCGGTTTTCCCGCTCCGCCCTTCCTGCGCGGGAAGGGTGCTGAGAGCAGAGGGGGAGGCGGGGTCCCTCCCCAGAGCTTCCACTGGGCAGGCCGTATGGATGAGGCGTTGGGTGTGGGGTGGGGTGTGGCACGCCCTTCGCCCGCCCTGCCCCCGGAAGCAGTGTCTGTCCCAGGCTGGGGTTCTCTTTCCTGTGCCCTGGCTCAGCTCCTGCCCCACGTCCGCTGGCCAGCGTGGCCACTGGAAGCCTGGCAGAGGGTGAGGGCAGGGCTGGCAGCTCCTAGAAAAGCTCCCACAGAGGCAGCCAGCTCCACATCCTCCTCATCCGAGCCAGGAAAGGGGCATGTCATGGGTGAGCAGCTGAGGACAAGACTGCTTCTGTCCTCCGGCCCCGCCCTCCTGCTCTGCCTTGATCTGGTGCCAGGCCCTGCCCACCAGGACCAACAGAAGCCTCCTCCCACGGGGCAGTGGCGCAGGGCTGCTGTGGGCACTGGACAGCATCTGTCCTGCCTGAGGACACCTCAGAGGCTGCCAGTTAGCGGCCTTGCCACTGGGCCTGGGGGTCTCCAGCCCCAGGATGCAGCTGCTGAGGACGGGTCTGGCCCCTGAGAGTCTGGGTGGCCCTGGGGAAGCCCCCCGTTCAGGTGAGCTGCAGGGACAAGGCCAGGGAGCCATGGGAAGTCTGGACGCTGGGGGCCAGGTGCTGAGTAGCTTTTACAGGGCGACATTGTCAGTCCTGCTGCACTGGGTGCTAGGTGACCAGGCCCTGCCTTCCAGAAACTGCCCGGGGCCGCAATGGGCAGCTGTATGTCCAGAGCCAGTCGGTGTAGTTGGGGTTTGGGGCATGAGGCAGGCGTCAGTGGCGGCAGGGGTTTGCAAACCTAGCAGGGTGGGGGTGGGAGGGAGTGCACGGCTTTGCTTTGGTAGACATGGGGCCCAGTGGTGGCTGCTGGCCTCGAGGCCGGTATTTAGCACTGCTTGCTTTTCCTACTTGATAACCATGGGTGACTTTTATTCACCGGGAGCCAGCCCTACCTGGCCAGCAGAGGCCCCTCTATGTGTCCCAATGGGCAGGAACTCCGTGGCAGCTCACTGCCCCATGCCACCCAGCCATGGAGAACTTGGGGCCACCAGGGCAGGGAGCAGTGTGTGCCAGGAAGAGGGAGCCTCCTTGGTCCCTGTGGGGTTCTGTCCTCTGCGTGCCCCTAGTGGGCCTGGGCTGCCCTCTGGGCCACATGGGGGGGCACCCTCTGTCCCCCTGTGCCCTGTGATGGTGGCAGCAGCATGTGATCCTGTCACCTCAGACCCTACATGTCCCATACCAACTGAGCAGAGAAGGCCGGGCCAGCAGGTAGAGGTGATCTACCCGGCCCTCACTGTATCTCTGCCCTTCTGTGGAGAAAGGACTGAGGACAGGCTGAGCATTGTGGACAGGGCAGAGACAGTGATAGCCGCCATGGGGTAACAGACTACAGACCCAGGGTTTTAGACCTCTGGGGCCCAGGGTAGCTGCCCTTGGCTGGCCAGTGCTGGTGTGCTGCTGGTGAATAGGACACAGACGCCTGCCCAGGACAGAAACGCTGGCAGGGCCAAGGAGCCTTCCAGACCTCCCTTGGGCAGGCAAGAGGGACAGGAAGCCAGCAGGGGCCCCCAGGGTGGCTCAACCACTGAAACTGGCCAGTTGTGCCGGGCCCTGGTAGACTTCAGACAGAGGGTGTATTTAGCTCAGCCTGGGAGCCTCCACCCTGCCTGTCCGGCCACAGGGAGGAGGTCGCCAGACCTGGGCATGGAGAGCAGCTCGGAAGGGCCATGTCTGTTTGTGCAGTGTGGCACAGGATGCACAGGCCCTGCACAGCTGTGCAGGGCCCAAAGCGAGGCACACAGGCAGGACCCTGCTGTGCAGGGTGTAAGACGGAGCAGGGGCCCGCTTGGTGTGGCGAGTGGAGGCCCTCAGCTCCTACGCAGCCTTGTCCTGTGCCCTGTGGGGTCCCTAGGCTCCAGGAGGCTTGAGCATGACCACTATCTCTTCCTCAGGACTGCCCCCTAACCAGGGACTGGGTTGCCCCTCAGAACCCTAACCCCCTTCCCATCCTGTCCCCTTAGCGCAAGGCTGCCCCAGCTGCAGCAGGGTGTACCAGGGTCAGAAGGCAGGGAAAACCCTCAGAGCCTTATTGCCAGGGGCTGGTAGGGTGGAGGGGCAGCAGGTGGCCAGCTGTGGCCAGCTGTCCCAATGATCCAGGCCGTGTTGGTGCATACAGTGGGTGCAACCTCCCAGTCAGATCCCTCCATAGTGGCCCCTGCTGTCCTCTGGATGGAGGTCACTTCACTTTTTGACCACTGGAGCGTAGGGGTGAGGAGTGGCTTTGTCAGAGCCACAAGAGGGATAGGGAAGGTAGACGGCACCCTTAGGTCCCCCATATCACTGCCTCTCCATGCCACCTGTCCCTGCCACTTGTAGCCACTGCCTGCCTCTTAGGATGCCCTGGGCACTCATTTTGGGTTCTGGGCCAACGGCCAGGAGGGGATCTGGCTGATCATGCCAGGTATGGGGTGAGCCCCACATGGGCAATGCCTGGGCCTGTCCCATGAGTGTCCTGGCATCAGTGGGTGTACCACCCCTTCCTGCGCTCGGTGCCACCTCCCTGCCTGCATCCCTCACGTGTCTGTATAGAGGGGGCCTTTGCCTCCAGGAGGACAAGTTGTGGGGGGCATGAGGATCCTCATGGCTGGCCACAGGGGGCAGTGCAGAGGATGGGGTCCTCGAGATGCCCGGCTTTCTCACCTCTACTCCCAGCAGGAGTGTGTGCCACCTCCCTTGTGGCTGGCTGGGTACCCCTGGTCTTGGTTCTGCCAGAGTCTGGGCTCCCTGGGTGTGGGGACCCCGCCAGGCTGGCTGTCCCCAGACCCTGTGCCCCACTTTGTGTGTGGCACCTGAAGCCAAACTCACTTTTCCAAAGCTCCTACCAAAGCCACTGTGTGGGCAGGGCTGGTACTGGGACCCAGGGCGGAGCTGCACCTGCCCCAGCTAGGGACAGTTTGGGGTGAAGGTCAGGGGCTGTCCAGCTACCTGGGCCCTTCAGTGTCTCTACCGCCAAGTGTGCATCTGGTCAGCCTCTGGCCAGGTGGCTGCTCCTTCACCCCTTGCTGTGGCCGAGGACATAGGGTCCTACGTTTGGGGACAGGTCCAAAAAGGAATGGAGGCTGGCTCTGCCCTGCCCGGCCCTCCACAGCTGCCCAGTGCCCAGGAACCCAGTGTCCCTTTGCTGCAGGCCATGGCCCCAGGGAAAGCCCTGCACGGCTGACCCAGGGCTCATCTGGGGCCTTGGTCCCCTCTTCCCTCACCTGGGCTGCCCAGGGGGGACCCCGAATCTCCTGCCTGCCCCAGGCCACCATGCAGTGGCTTCAGAAGGGAAGCCAGAAGGGGAGTGAAGGGGAGTGAAGGGGAGTGAAGGGGCAGGAAGATGTGCAGGCAGAACCCCGGAGCTGTTGTGCCAGAGGCCTGGGATGCGGCCAGGAAGAGTCCTGTGCTCCAGGACTGTCCTGGGGGAGGGCAAACCTAGGCGCTCGCGCCTGGCTGCCAATGTCCAGGGACACAGCACTCCCTGCAGTGGGCGCTGGGAGTTAGGGAAGCTGGTCGCTGGGCCCCAGGGTCCCTGCCTGGGCCCCAGGCTCAGGCTAACATTGCTGATGGGGCTGCACTATTTTCCAGGTGCCAGGCCCAAGAGGACACAGAGGCTGAGTGTGGAGGCCTGGGACCTGCTACGGCTGCCCCCAGAGCGGGTGAGTGGGTGCAGGTGGACAGGAGGGCCACGTCCAGCTGTGGTGGCAGGCTGATGACCCTGTGGAGCCTGTTTGCTGAGCTCTTATGGCCTGGCCCCAGCCCTGGCTGCTGGGAGACAAATGTGCCCTTGGTCACCAGAAGTCCTAGTGGGCCCATCTGCCACAGCCCCCATCACCCACTCTCCTGCTTGCTGTGGCTCTGGGACAGGGTGTTCCTACCCATGTTCCCACCCAGCACCAGCCCCACAGGCTCCTGCCTGCTCCCTGCCCGCTCGGACCCTGCCCAAAGGGAAAAGGCAGCTTGGCTGGTGAGGAGGCCAGCACGGCTCAGCAAGCCCCAGACACGCAGACTTGGGAAGCAGTGTGGTGCTGTGCAGCCCTGACAGCTGTGTTTCCTCTGTATAGCATGGGTTGGCTATGGACGCCTGCAGGGCCCAGCATGGGCTCCAGGGTCAGGCCCACTGTGGTCACCATTGTTGCCTGTGTGACAAAGCCGATAGCCCTGTACCCAGAAACCCGCCCTTCCCTCCTCCCTTGGTCCTGGCCATCCTGAGCTGGGGAGGTCGGCTAGAATCGTCCCCACCCGCACCTGCCTTGCCGCCCTCTCTCCAGGAGCAGAATGGAGATATGTACCACGCCGGGGACTGGCGGGGGCCGGGCAGGGACGCGCTGCCCCTTCCCATGAGGGGCCGAAAGTACCAGGAAGGGCTGGACGCCAGTGAGAGGCGGCCACGGGAGGGCAGCCATTCCCCGCTGGACAGTGCCGACGTCCGTGTGCAGGTGCCCCGCATGGTAGGTGTCGCGGGCTAGGGCAGGCGTGGGCTCAGTGGGGGCCAGGCTGGCCTGGTCAGTACAGGAAGGCAGAGGTTCTGGTGGCTGCCTGGCACTCTCGGGCCTCAGCGGCCCTCACTGTGGCTTTGCTCTCTGTCTCTGGGCCTTTCCCCGCCTCACCGGGCCTCCAGACCCATCTGCGAGGCACAGGGCGGTGTTCCTGACAAGGGTCTGGCTGCCCCTGGGGAGGGGTTCAGGTCCAGCCAGCAGGAACCCCAATCCTGTATCCCCACAGGAGGCCCTGGGAGTTAGGGCAGTCAGCAATCCCAGCAGAGAGGTTAGGCCCAACTTGGAGGCACCCAGGGGCTGCAGCTCCTGCTGGGCAGCAGTCTGTGTGTGGCTCTGCTTCTCCTGTGCAGGAGCCAGGGTCAGGACAGCGGGGATACACTCGAGGTCACGGGAGGGGTGCAGCTGGGGCAGCAGAGAGCCTCTGATGGAGGACAGCAGGAAGCTGACTGCACCCAGGGTTCTCCACCCCACCCCACCAGGGCCACTGCACAGCCTGGAGTCCTGGGTCCTCTGGGCAGGAGCCCTTCCTCAGACAGCGAGTGGGGGCGGAGGAGTGGAGACC
This sequence comes from Dinomys branickii, assembly GCA_004027595.1. Taxonomy (NCBI): domain Eukaryota; kingdom Metazoa; phylum Chordata; class Mammalia; order Rodentia; family Dinomyidae; genus Dinomys; species Dinomys branickii. The sequence goes on from PVLD010000067.1 coordinate 372,923, forward strand.
TATGGCCAGGCGTATGGATGGAAGCTGGGGCCGGAGGCTGATGTTTGGGCCCCTCTGCAGGGAGGTGGGAGCCGGTGGAGTTCAGGGTGCACAGAGGTGGGGTGAAGGTGTGGAGGAGAGCTCAGAGACCCCATGCAGGGTACCGGAGTTCCCACTGAGAAATTAGCCTAAAAATAAGCCCCTCCCTGCGCCCAATCAGTGCCCCCCCCCCACCTGCGGAGGCCGTGGCTGTGCTGGGTATTCTTAGCTCCGTGCCTGCCTGCCTGCAGCCCACCCTTCCCTCCAGCACAGGGAGGCTGCCTGACGTTCCTTCCTGCTCCGCTCCCATCACAGGAAGATGGCTGGGACTCTGGGGACCAGCAGGCCTCTTCGGGTGCATCCTGTTTCTCACAGGAGCCGTGAGGGCCACCATCACCAGCCACCCCACCCTGGCGTGGGGTTTGTGCTACACTGTCCGCACTGAGGGCCACCAGGCTTAGGGAGAGCCAGGGTCACCCGTGGGGCCTGTCTGGGTGAGGGTTGCTCCCTCAGCCCACCTTGGAAGGAGCCCTAGGGCGGGGGCGGGAGGTGGGGGAGTGGGAAAGGGCTTTACAAGGCCCTGTGTTCCCCCACTGCCTGCCTCCCAGTGACGCCCACACGACAGGGGAGCAAGGGGTGCACTGCTGTGCTCAGGAGCCCATGGAAGTGTTTACAGAGCAGCGCGGGTGTGTGTGTGTGTGTGTGTGTGTGTGTGTGTGTGTGTGTGTGAGCCTGAACACACTCTCGGGTGTTGTGATCCACCAAGGGCGGTGCTGAGAGGGCTGAGCCCTCGCCCTGGGTCCTATTTAAGCATCGAGTGAACACAGGGCCCCGGCAGCGGCAGTGAGACAGCGCCTGGCACTCAGGGCAGGTGTTGCTGGCGGCGGTGGCACTGGGCATCTTGGCGTCCTTCCCAGGCTGCACTTGGCCAGGCGCCCTGTGCAGCTCTCTGCTGCTGCTGCAGGAAGGAGTCCGTGGTCCCGTGTGAGTGTGGGGTCCCTCGCCCAGGAGAGGCTGGGGGTTCAGGGGCCTCTGCTGGCCCAAGTGGGCTGGACCTGACCAGTCTGTGCCCCCCTCCCTAGGAACTGGGTTTAAAGGAAAGCAAGGGAGGTTGCAGCCAGACTCAAGCAGGGGCTCTGGGAACTTCAGACGGAGTCAGGGTTTGGGGACAAAGGAAAGGGTGGGTGTGGGTGGCCCCCCAGGACTCTGTGGTGCTCAGAGTTGTGCTCCAGGGTGGAGGCTAGGGGGCCTCCTCTGCAGGTTGCTGAGCCAGGCTTTGTACCTGGGCCTTAGTCCTCCACCCCTCACACACAGGAGAGGTGGTGCGGGGCTGGGGAAGGGGTTGACAGTTCCAGGCCGCTCACCATGACACTTCTGCGACATCCAGCCATCCCCATGGGTGGAGCCAGGGGACCCTAACCCTGCTCCCCTTCTCATGCATCACTTCTGCCAGGGAGGCTGGCACGGAGGTGAGAGCGTCCCCATCCTGCTTTTCCCAGGGGGCCTGGCTGGGTCATCTGGGGGAGCTGGCTGAGCCACGCCACCTGCTGTGTCTGGCTGGGACAAGGGCCCACAGCTTCCTGCTGGTGTATGTGCAGCTCCTGGCCACCCTTTGCCTAGCTAAGGTCATAGGCCCAGCCCCGAGGCAGTCCCCCTTCTCTCCTAGTCTGGATGATAGCCCAGGGCACAATGGGGGAGGGTGGACCTGCAGGCCCCACAGGGGCAGGCTGTCCTTTTCCAGCTAGGGTTGCCTCCTGTCCGTGTGCCCTTGACTGGTCCCCGACATCACCTTCAAGCCCCGAGCCTGGTGCTAAACTGGGGTAGGAACACACAGGCACACCCCCTGCCACCGTGTGACCTGAGGCCTTGGCCTCTCTGGCTCTTGGCCTCTGGGCACAGGGCTGTCTCCAGCGTGTGTGGATCACACGTGGCAGAGACTTAAGGCCGTGTCCAGCATTCAGCTGGCTGAAACTCTGCAGACCTGACCTGCTGTGCCGTTGCCCGCCCCCACCCCAGTCTGGGCCCTTGGAGGCCTCCAGGCCCCTGTGGGTATCCGAGGTGAGGTCTGGGGTCGCTCACAGGCTCAGGGATTACGTCAGGCTTTACCCCCATAGCCCTCCCTGCCCCTCCCCCATCAGCAGAACCTGCCTAGGCCGGGGAGGGTCACCCCAGGGCAGGTCAGCCCACGTCAACCCAGGCTCAGGCTTCGCTGGCCACACTGATAGCTTGCTGTTATCTCGGCCCCTCAGAGTCCCAAGCCTGGCCGGTACCTCAGGGGCAGGCAGGACTGGTGTTGGCCTTGGAGCTGGCATGGCAGCCCGGGACAGGTGGCCTGGCACTCCTGAAGCTCCCTGCCCTGGGGAGCCAGGGGACTTCTCTGGGTGGAGGGCTCCACGGATCTGGGGAGTTTTTGTCCCCCATTATCTGCCCTCAGCCACCCCAGGGTTACAGGAGAGGGCCATGGTGCTGGTGACTCTCCCACGCCCCAGGGGTCCAGGCCCACCCACCTGTGTACCCCCAGGGCATCATAACCCACTGGCCCAAACCTGGAGGGCAGCATGCCTGGGAGGGCTCCCGGATTGAGTGAGGTCGCTGTCCCTGCCATGCTGCCCACCACCAGTACATTGGCAGTGGCCACCCAGGCTACCCCCCGCCATGGTCTGCTCATCTCTCTCCATCTGCCTGTCCCCAGGCACGCACTGTGCTGTGCTGGGGGTCTGGACAGGTACACTTTGGCCCAGGGTGGACAGGGGAGGATGGCCAAGGCCTGGGCAGACTGGCCACAGTAGGGGAGAGGGGGCAGCAACCTGCAGGTGGTAGGCTGGGCGTTAACAAAAGGGAGCAAGGGGGGTCCTGACCTCGGCCCACGGCCAGTGCACTGAGCCCACACCCACCCACAGAGCATCCCGCGGGCCCCGTCCTCGGACGAGGAGTGCTTCTTCGACCTGCTGAGCAAGTTCCAGAGCAGCCGCATGGATGACCAGCGCTGCCCACTGGAGGACGGCCCAACAGGTGCTGCTGAGGCCACGGCTGCCACACTGAAAGAGCGGGTTGGTGAGTCAGGGCCCAGACCACTTCCCCTTCTACAACAGGCCTCTTGGGCAGCCAGGTCTCCCACCAGGCCCATGGGACCCTGTGAACTCATGAGTGGCCACTGTGAGGGGCAGCAGGCCAGCTGCAAAGGCCCCTTGAAGCACGTGTGTCGGGAGTGTCAGTGGCCTCTGCAGCCAGGTTCCTGGCACAGTGGCTCACGCTCTGCCCCTGCAGCCCAGCCCCCCGTGATGGCCTCCCCACAGACCGAGGAGCTCTTCGACCTTATTGCCAGCTCCCAGAGCCGCCGACTAGATGACCAACGGGCCAGTGTGGGCAGCCTGCCCGGTCTGCGCATCACCCACAATAATGTGGGCCACCTCTGCAGTGACGGGGACCCCCAGGAGCCAGGGGATGAGTTCTTCAACATGCTCATCAAGTATCAGGTGGGCCTGCAGCCAGGAGACCCAGGGGTTGGGGGCTCTGCCAGCTGCAGGGGTGGTACCTGGTGGGCCACAGTGGCCCTGGTCCTTGTCTCAGGCCATGTCCCAGGACCCCTCACCTCCAGGGAATGAGACTACAGGCTGGCAGACAGGGCTGGTATGGCCAGTGGCACTGATGCCTATGGGAGCCAGGCCTGGGGCCCTCTAGCCTCGGGATCCTCATGCTGGCCACTGTCTTCACTGTGCCCAGCCATGTGAAACCTGCCCCCTGCCCAGGCCCAACACACAGGTCTGGGAAGACCTCTGGCTGCCGGCAACACAAGCACCCTTGACAGCGGGCAGGGAGCAGAGCTGGGGTTTGGTCAGGAGACTGGATGGCTGGGGGTGGGGCTGCAGTGCTATCCTGAGCAAGACCCGCCAGTTTCCAAAGTTGACATTCATTGCCACAGAGGAGGCAGAAGCGGGGCCGTGGTCCAGGTGTCTCAGCGGCCACCCTTAGGCCAGCCCCTTCTAAGAAGCCCAGAGCCCCCCACGCTCTCACATGCACGCACCAGCAGCTGCAGCGGCTTCGATCCTTCCTGCTCCAGGCGCTGCAGAGATGCCCGGGAGCCCCCCGGCCACACTGCGTCCCTGCCCAGCTAGCAGGGCTCAAAGGCTTGGCCACCCAGCCCAAAGGGGAGCCCCAGGGAGCTCCTCATCATGGTCTCCAGAGCTGTGTACTCCAGGCCTCCCCGGGCCCCTCCAACCCAGCGCCAATGGACGGCCACACCCCAGCCAGCCCCTAGGAGGCAGAAGGTCCTAGGAGCAGGCCCTAGGGTGGCCTCAGCAGCCATGTCCCAGGCCTGGCTCACTTCCCACCCAACGGGTATCACTTGACCCATTCGGGGACATGGCTCCAGGAAACAGAATCAGGGCTGGGGGATGCAGGGAGCCCTGAGGTGGCCAGGCCTCCTGGGAGAAGCCTTGCAAGGGCCAGGGCAGGGCAACCGCAACCTGCTACGTCTGCTCAGTCCTCCAGGATTGATGACCAGCGGTGCCCACCTCCCGACGTGTTGCACCGGGGCCCCACTGTGCCGGATGAGGACTTCTTCAGCCTCATCCAGAGGGTGCAGGCCAAGCGCATGGATGAACAGCGCGTGGCCCTCGCTGGGAACCAAGGGGAGGCCGGGGAGGCCTCCCAGCCCCCGCAGCAGTGTCAGCCCGGTGCCAGCTAAGGCCATGCATCCTGCCTCTGGATGCTGAGGGGCTCACCACCCACAATGGCCACGCCCCCAGGAAGCCACGGCTGAGGGCCATCTCTGAGTCCCCTGGCCCTTCCCACTGAGCAGACACTGGGCACACAGCCCCCCACCCAGCACCCCCACTGGGCCGCTCAGCCTGAAGCTGCCCAGGAGGGAATGTGTGCTCCTGCTCGGTCCCTGGCTTCCTGCAGGCCCCGCCCCACCCTGCTCTGGGCCCTCTGCACGTGGCCCCAGCCCTGGTGCTGTCCAGACCCCCTCCCAGGCTCCACTGGGCCCAGTCAAATGTGAAACCCATCGTCTCCCTGGGCCCCATGAGGGGGTCTGGGAAGACTGCCTGGGGCTGCCAGCATCACAGGCAGCTACTGTTCCCCGGCTGGTCCTGGAGGACAGCAGTCATCCAGGGCCCGGTCTCTTGGCTCCCACCCAGCTGCTGGAGGCGGAGTCTGGCCATGCAGAGTGCTCAGAACAAGAAGCCCGGCACAGCAGTGGGGCAGGCAGGTCCTGTCCCAGCCTCATAAACACAGATGAACAGGGCAACAACTCTAATCCTCCACACCCCCTGGAGCAGACAGGCCAGGTCGTGGGGTGCTGGCCAACAGCAAGTGCCACATTAAGCTGGGGCGGCGATGGCTCCACACGACCCTGGGGACCCCCCCCATGCGCACCTGCCCCTCACCAGCCAGGCGATGACTGCCTTCTCCCACACAGAAAGGTCCAGCCTGTGGCACCACACTGGGGACCCCAAGATTTGGGCTGGCCCCACTTTGGGGACCATAGCTACCTGCTCCCATCTAGACCCCTGCCTGCAGGCTCTGGGGTACACATGGCCCCTTGGTCCCCAAGGCGTGTGGTAGCCACAAGGTACTCCTGATAGCGAGGCTAGACCAGCTGGGCTATCAGTGTGGTGACCTTGCTTCCGAGAGGGGGCAGCCCGGGTGGCAGGGAGAGCCGGAAGCAGGGTGTTGGGGCTGGGCGCCTGATACTTGAATGTACATGTGTATTTATTGCTCATTCGTGTGTGCCATGTTGCCCACGGGCCCCCAACACCACCAAGAGGTATGTCTGCTTTTGTTTTTCCTGAAAAATAAAGTTTGCCAAGTGACTGTGCCCCCTGCTGGGACTGGAGGGAACTGGTGCCCGGGGGTGCCAGGCTGACGTAACACTTGTCAAGCGCCCCCAGCCCTCCAAGCCCACACGAATGCTGCTGTTGAACACGGCTGTCAGGAGGCCTCCCGTCTGGGCTTCCTGCCTGGTTACAGGGGACTGGGCTCACCCCACCCGCATGAGCCTGTGTGTCTCATGCCAGGCCTCTCCCTCTTCACCCCCATCACCCCAGCCTCCCAAGGGCTGGTGGCAGGAGCCAGATGCTCACAGCAGCCTGGCCTGCTGTTGCCACTCCACCCAAGGGGCACAACCCAGAGCCCAGCTCCATGGAGATCCAGATGGGGCTGATCCAGGAGCACTGAGGAGCTCAAGGTGCATGGGGTGAGTGACACCCTGTGGGTGCAGGCTGGGGGCCAGGCACAGGGATGTCCCAGCAAGGCAGCCCCTCTGCCATGGCCATTCTGTGCCCGGCCCTGACCACACCCCTCATAGGAGGGCTGTGTGCGACCCCTCACCTGCAGTCCAGATTAGAACCTCTGAGCCCCCCTCCCGGAGGAGTCGCCCCAGAGGAAGGCCAGCCGAGACATGGCCTGGGCTCCCCTGGGCTGCAGAGCGGCTGACCCTGGATGAAGAATCCAGTGAGGACAGTGGGTACCAAAGATGAGAGGGAGGGTGCTGGCAGCAAGGACACTAGGCAGAGGGCCATGCCAGTGCCCACTGTGCTGGCTGGATCACAAGGTCCCTGACTCCTAGCACCTACCTTGACCCCAAGAAGTCAGACGAGCTGTGGGGAAGACAGGGCACAGCCCTCTCCAGAAGACTGACATGTTGGGCACGGGGGGGGGGGCGGCAGGCAGTTTGCAGTGGTGCCCACTGTCCCTCTCAAGAGGGAGAACTGGGAGAAGAGGCGAGGTGGACAAGGCTGCAGCTACTGAGGCTCCTGGTGGGTTGCGGCAGCCCGAGGACGGACTCTGCCACCTAGTCCCACCGGTGTCTGGTACCTGGCGCCAGGCAAGGCAGGCCAGGTACAGTGGCCCAGCGCGAGTCTGAGGAGGACAGGGTGGGCGTGGGCTCCATACTCGCAGTCAGCACGTGGAAGAGGCCGTCAGCCCCTGGAATACGGAAAAGACGGGGTGAATACCCACGTCATTCATAAGCTCAGGATCCAGCCTGCCGTTGCAGGTCTGGCCAGCATCTGATTATCCCGAGTCCAGACCCTTGGAGGCACAGAGGAGTCCAGGCCCGGCCCAGCCTGGCCAGGCCACCTCACCCACTCCAGGGCCCCCCCCCGGAAGCCCCAGCCCGTCCCTCATGACCTTGGGCCTCCATGAGGAGCAGGCTGGAGGCGGGGGGCAGACCCAGCCTGGAGGCTGAGGACAGCTCTCAGAGGAGGCTCTGGCTGGGGATAATAGCAGGCTGTTTGCGGAGGAAAGGACAGGCGGTAATCGAACCAGGGCACGTGCTGTGCCCACGCCCAGCCTCCCACGACGGCATGAGCTGGCAATCACCAGCTAGGTCCTGCGGGACAGCACACTGCGTCCCTGTCTCGCCTGGCTCAGCTACCACCCCCACCCTCTCCCCTTTTAGGTCTCTCCCTCCCAGACAGGGGTGGTGATTAATGTTGAAGGTCACACAGCAGAGTATACTTCTGGAAACCACGCCTGCAGTCACTCACTTCCCTAAACACAGAAACATCCTGAGCCTCAGTCAAACAAAGCCGGGAGACAAACCACACGCAAGGGGTGGGGCTGAGGTCAAGTGGCTTGGGGACCCTCTGCCAGCTCAGGATCCCCTCCCAAGCTCTGGCATGTCCATCCCATCCAGGGAGTAGCAGGAGACACAGGAGAAAGGCAGGTAAGCGTGCCCTGCCCAAGGCCACACAGTTCGGAGTCTATGCCCAGCCCCCTGCCCACCTGGACGTGGGCAGCCCAGCTGCGGACAGGGAAAGAGAGTGTGGCAGAAGTTGAGCCCAGGCCTGGTGCTCAGGGAAATGGTTCAGAGCTCAGAACAGATACACCATAGAGCCAGGCCCCAGGCACAGAGGCGAGGTTTACTGACTGGAAGAGTCTGTGTCCAAGAGACCCAGACCAACCAAACACCCCCATCAGTCAGCCCTCAGCAGCGGTCAGGAACATGGAGTCAGCCTGCCTCGGTCTTGCAAGTGTGGACGGCATCCTCACTGTTACTCATTTCTGGGCCCACAGGGACCTGCAGTCTCCAAAATCAGCTCCAGAGCCCCCTCGCCGGCCACCCGGTGCACTTTCTCCCCTCTGGCAGCCAGGATCTCTTCAATGTTCCTGTAAGACAAGGAGGCCGTGCTACCCGTGCACACCGCTCCCTCAAGGGCACCCACGGCCAGCTTCGGCCAGGAGCGTGACACCAGTATGACGTGGCAGGGTGACCAGTGAGGTACAGCACGGGAGGTGACTGCCACCCAATGGCCGCTCTCAGGAGACTGGTCCCATTCCCACAGGCAGAATAAGACAGTCCTCACTGGGGTCTGCCAGAACCGTGGGGCCACGGCCCAGCCCCATCCCAGTGCCTGGCACACAGCTCTCACGGGACCTTTGCCACAGCTCTGCCAGGCACTGCTGTCCGTGCCCATCTCCAGCTGGGAACGCAGCTCCGAAGCCATGAACCAGGCCTCAGCCAGGGGAGCAGCCCAGGCTGGCCAGGTCCACAGCTGCCACTTGGGGCAGCACTGGGACTGATACCACACCTCAAACTGAGCCAGGCTTTGGAAGGACAGGAGCCCTGGCCGCCTAGCTGGGGCGGGCAGCGGCCCAGGCGCCACCAGGGCCGCCAGCCCACCGTAGGGTCCAAGCCGTTGGTTAGCATTCCCTCTCCCCTCCTGCGGGGGCGGGCCTCACCTCTTCCCGTCCAGGTCGGAGAACCAGCTCAGGTTGTCTGCGATGATGTGATGGTTCTGGCAGCCTGGGCAGGTCACAATGACCACGCCCTGGTGATAGGCCAGCTTCGAGATGCGCTTAGAGGACCGAGTCCCACACACCTGGCTGGGGCGAACGAGGTCAGGCGCCCAGGAGGACCAGCCTGGCTCGCCAGGACAGCCCAGCCGCTCTCGGAAAGGCCCCGCCCCCAAGACAGCCACACCTCGGAAGGCCCCGCCCCGAGAAGCCACCTTGAGAAAAGCTCCGCTCCTGAGACGGGCCTTCCCGCCCGAGAGCCTGGCGTGACACCTTCCCGTGGTCCTAGGGAGGCCCCGCCCGGGCCACGACCCCTTATACCGCCCTCCAGCGCAGGGCACGGACCGTCCCGCCTCGCGCCCACCTTACAGGTATAGACGAGCTGGTAGTGCGTTGCCTCCACACGTCCCAGCCCTGTTGCAGGTTCCGCCCGCGAGCTCAAGTGCCGCCAGCCCTGGCCCCAGGCCCAAGCCCGCCGTCTCCCTGCGACCTCTGGGTGGGACCGGGGGACCCACAACCGCCTCAGGCCGGGCCCCCAAGACTGCACGCAGCCCCTGAGTGCGGGCACGCGGCCCAGTGCCGTCCGCAGCATTCCGCCTGCCTGGCTGGGCCACCCAGGCCGCTCCCTCGGCCCCACCCCGCGCGCCCAACGCTGTTCCCGCCATCTTGGAAGTGGGCAACTCGGGCGGAAGCGGCCCTTCAGGCTTCCGTCGCCACCCCGGCGCGTTGCACTCTACCGCCCCCGAGTTACTGTGCGCTCTGCCGCGCAGGTTATTTTTATTTACTGGGTTGAGGACTCCGTACCCCTACAAAGCACATTTAACGTACAATAAGGATAGGACGCCATGGCCACGGGCAGGGGCGCGCGCCACGGCTGGGGGTGCCCCGCGCGTTCCCGGCGCATTAGGAGCCCTCGGTGTCCGTGTTGTCGCTGCCGGTGGTATTCCCGCGGTCGCCCTCGGCCTGTTGCCAGCTGCTCTGCACCTTCCTGAGCGCTCGCTTCCTGCAGGAGCCGTGGCAGGTGTGGGCAGGTGTCGCCGCTGTGGCCCCGGCCCGCGCCCGCCCGCACCCGCGCCCCACCTGCGGTAGTTCTCGAAGCTCTCCTTGAGGCGCCGCCGCTCCTTCTCCGGAGGCTCCCCGCCCACGCTCGGGCCCGTGTCCTGCGAAAGCGAGCACTGTTGCGGCTACGCGCCCTTCCCGCCCGGGAACTCGTGCGCCCCCCCTTCCCGGTGGCTCTGCCAGGTCCCCAGGTCCGCAGAACGGGAGGGCGCTGCTCATGTTCCAAACGCTGCACCCCAAGAACATCCAGGCGGGGATCTTGGGATCACCGCCCCCACCCCCGTCACTCCCCGAGATGTGTGACCACAGCCAGTAGAACACAGGACTGCGGGGTCCCCAGAAGCCTTACCTGGGGACTCAGCGAGAGCGGCTCCTTCTGCAGGGACACAAAGGACTGCTTTGCGTTGTCCCGCTCGGCCATGCCGCCTGGAAAAGAGCAGGGTCTGTGGGTGCCGCCGCTGCCCTCTGCCAAGCCGGCTATGCCCAGGCCAGTCCAGGAGGTCTCGTGAAGATTCCCACTCCCAGACAAAGCTCAGGTGGAGGCCTTGGATCAGGACCCAGCGCTGCCACTGCAGGTGGCCTGCTCCTCCTTAGCTGGCTCTCCTAAATGACCGAGGGCACATAAGGCAGGAAAGACCCCCAACCCCAGGATATTTTGCCCAAATGTGCCCCAGGGAGTGTCGCCAGTCGCTGGGCATTTTGGGGCAAGGTGGTGCTCAGAGGTGGGCATGGGGTGAGTAGCAAGGTGAACAGTCTAGCTTGCTGAAGTGCCAGGGTCCACCCCGCAGACCAGTCCTCGGGCCCCTTGGGCTGAAGGTGCAGGGACACAGGCAGGGGCGTGCCGTCAGGGGGCCCCTTGGATCTGCGCTGGCTGACACCTTTCCCACCCCTCCCACTTTCATGCTGCCTGGAGGCTCCTGAGTCCTGCTTGCCGCTGCCTACATGGGCTCAGCAGCCTCAAGTTTACCATCTCCAGAGCTGTGGCGGGTGGCCTGGCCCCACTTCTCCATTTGCTGCTGTTTCTTCCCCCTTTTGCCTTGCTTGGAGGCTGGGTCAGGCAGACCTGGGGAAGTCTGTGACTTCCCACACAACCTCCAGCCCCTGCTCCTCCTCCCTCTGCCACCCCCCACATTCCCAGCGACCCCCCCACCCACAGCTCCTCCCCACTTCCAGATCCCTCCAGGGATACTACTGTTTCCCAGTCCTGTCTCTGGGATGAAGGGCACAGTTTTAAAGTTATGAAGCAGGGAGGTATTGCCCAGGGGCTCAAAGCCTGCATGGTCCCTGTACTGTGGACCTGGCTGCTTGCCCAGGGGCACAGTGGGCCCTCACCCCCTAGCCTTCTGCACCTGGACACTGGCTGACTGCAGCCTCCCTCTGCAGGGAAGCTGGGTGAGGTGGGACAGGGGAGCCCTGGTTCCCTCTGATCCCAGGACCTCCTCAGCCAGTGTCCCACGGAAAACATGCTTGCCATAGGCCACAGGTTCTGCAACGGTGCCCCAGGTCCTAGTCTCTCTATGCTTGCTCTTTGGGTGTACTAGGCCTGATAGCTTTCACCCCAAGCCCCAGTTTTTCATCTGTGAGCAGGTATGGCAGCCGATGAAGGTGTGTGTGTCAGGACTGTGCCTACTAAGAGGTGTGGAACTGTCCAGGAGCCTCCCTGGGGGCACACTTGTGTACCTCGCCTCCTCACCTTTGTCCGAGAGCTGTCTGTTGTCCTCCAGGTCCTGGGGCAGCAAGAGCTTCCAGAGATGCAGGTTGTCCTGTTAGGCCACCTAGCAAACCACCACTGCCCCTCCAGCCCTGGACCTGGCCTACCCCGTGGCCCTTGCTGCCACCTTCTGCAGAGCTTCACAGGGCCTCAAGCTGCCCAGGCAGGGGGGATGGGGCTGAGGAGGCTGAGGAGCCCTGCGCTCACCCCTCCAACCCCTGAGTCCACAGAGGCCCTGGTGGCCCGGGAGCAGAGGGGTGGGAGCCACTCACCTCCTGGGAGTTCCTGGGTGAGCTGTCCTCCAGATCAGAGCTCTGTGATCCCAGACAAGAGGCCGTTCAGATCGTGGGGTCCCTTCCCCTCCAACCACCCTTCCCTGCCGAGCTGCCTGAGGGCTGCCGCCCTATCTCAGCCACCATCCTGCAGTCCCACTTCCCACTTGGGCAGAAGCCATGGCTAAGCCCTTGCCCCACCAAGAAGGGAGGGGCTGGCAGTGGGGCAGTGGTGGGCTAGGCCCCAGCACCCTGCCCCGCTTGCTCACTGCACAGATGCCCGGCTGTCCTGACCCAGGCCCACCAAGACTAGTGTGTCCGGTTGTTGCTGCTTAAGCCGGGCCTCGGCGGCCAGCAGCCGGCCTTCACACTGGAACAGCTGCAAGTGCAGCTCGTCGGCCTTCTCGCCCAGCTCTCGGACCCTCTTGCGAAGCTCGTCCTTTTCTTGCAGGCCCCGGGCACACTGTGCATGCAGCTCCTCCCTTGAGGCCATGGCCTGGGGACACCAGGACAAAGCTCAGCAGGCTGGCTGGGGACAGCACAGCCCATCCTAGCAGTCCTCTTCCCCTTGGACATCACCAGCTTTCCGGCAGTTGTGAAAGCAGCGTCAGGAGGCTCCCAATGGAAAGTGTGGAAATGAAAGAGGCAAAAAAGCCGAAAAAATTCTCCAGTTCAGTACTGAGCACAGTCCTGGGGGAGCGTGTCCCCTACAAAGCCCTCTCCCCAGCAGTGGGCAGGTAGCACATCTGTGCCCAACCCCCAGGCATGTGCGTGTTGTAACTGTGGGAGGTCACTGGTACCAAGGGCACAATCACACATACTGCTGCGGGACCCTCAGATGACGTCAGGCTCTTACACTCATCCCTCCAGCGGCCCCAGGTGGAGGCCCCACGCAAGCTGAGGAGGGCCAGCCCACACCGCAGGAGAGAATGCAGCCCTCTCAGACAGTTAGGAGGCCATGGAGTGCCCCCGGTGTGGCAGGAGAGACAGCAGGGGCAAGTAAGTAACGGGAAGTATGGGGCAGGAACGGAGAAGGCAGACAGAGCAAGGACAGCTACGTCAGAACTCCAGAAAACTGGCCAGACACGATGGCACATGCCTGTCATCCCAACACTTGGGAGGCTGAAGCAGGAGAATCACTGAGCCCAGGCTACATAGAAAGACCTTGCCTCAAAAAACAAATCACAGTGGGCATGGTGGCGTAAATTTGTAATCCCAGCACTCCGGATGCTGAGGCAGGAAATTGCCATGAGTTCAAGGCCAGCTTGGACTACATAGTAAGAGCTTATCTCAAAAATTAAAAAAAAAAGGGGGGCTGGGGATATAGCTCAGTGGAATAAGTGCCTGCCTAGCAAGCACAGGGTCCTGAGTTTGATCCCCAGTACCACCAAAAAAAAAAAAAAAAAAAAAAAAGAAATCAGAATATAAATAAAGATCACCATGTCCCCCAAGGCCCCCAGGCATTTGCAAACCTGGGCCTACTCCAGCCTCATTTGTATCCTGGTTTTGAGCCCCTCCCAGTGGGCTTTGGATGCCTTGACACCTCCCCTGAAAACCTTGTGAGGTCAAAAACTGGCCTCAGGACAGGCAGGTGAGTCAGGTACCCCATCTGCGGACCAGCCGGAACTCCTGTCCATCCTAACTGCACACAGCCCCAGGGTGGTAAGAGACCCGGTGCCTGTCCCACCAGGCAGTGAGCTCCTTCCACCTCTCACACCTGTGCAGGGGTCTTCACTGGGTGCCCTTATGGACCCTACTTCTTTTGAATAAATCTTGTGCTGCTCTTTCTGAGTATCCCGCTCAGTTCTTTGTTTGGGAAGCCACCCCTCTGACGAACCCACCCCCACCCCATCTTCGGATAACACGGGGCACCCTGCCCTGAGCCCTGAACCTGGCCGGGCACCGGCAGCTGCCCCAGTTGTTGCTGCTCTGACCTAGAACCATCGGGAAGGGGCCGAACTTGCTCCTGGGGAAGCCTGGGAGGAGTGGGCATATTAGGGAGCTGTGGCCAGCAGCGCCACCCAGGAGGCAGACCGGGCCTTGCCCTGGGGAGGCTGCCCCAAGCCATCTCTGCCCCGCACAGGGGATGTGGTCAACTTGTTGCAGGGGGACCACTAGCCAGTTTCTAAGCTGCCGGGCCATGGTGCCACAGGTTCTACAGGCAACGTGCCCATGGCTGAGTTAACTAAAGCTACTTGCAGAACAAGACAGGTAGAAAGCTCCTGACTTGTGTAGCAAAACACAGACAGCAAAACTGCCTGTACATAGTCCTGAGAGAAGTCGGGCAGGAAGGGGCTGAAGGTGACCCTGAGCCCAGGAAGGGCTGGGGTGCGGAGAAGGGAGAATGGACATCACTGTTGTTGATATGCTTTTCCCCAGGACTGGGCACTGAACCCAGGGCCTGTGCACTGAGCTACATCCCCAGCTCGTTCTAAATTTCAAGACAGGATCTCACTAGGTCTCTATAGTTTCCCAGGTGGAACTGGAATTTCCACTCCTGACTAAGCCTCCAAGACAGCTGGGATCCCAGGTGAGCGCCACCATGGCACCAACCCCACACCCCGTGCCCACCTGGTCCCGCTCAAAGGCAACCTCCTCCATCTGTTGCAGGATGGCCTCGATGCGCTCCTTGTACATCTTGGAGTCCTTGCGCAGGGCCAGGCACTGCAGCTCGACCATCTCCCTCTCCTCCGAGCACTGCACGAGAGGCAGCAGTGTTAGCCACACCCCAACCCCCACCCCCAGTGCCCATCTGGTCCCCAGGTTGGTAGACTCATGGTGGAAGTTGGGGGCACACAGATCAGGCCATGCAGAAGCCTACAACCACAGCAGGCCAGGCCTGTGAGAGACCATGGCCATGACCAGCATTTGGCCACTGGCATGGCGAGGCCAAGTGCAGCCCCCTAGGGGGACACAGGCAAGGCTTGGGCGCCCTGCATTTTTCTTTTTTTTTGGTACCAGAAATCGAACTCAGGACCTTACACTTGCCAGGCAGGTGCTGTGTCACTCAGCTACATCTCTGACCCAAGGCTGCATCTTAGAAACAGGCACAAGGAGACGTTCTGCCGAGGCCCTAGCACGCCGCAGAGCAGCTTCGCTCCCCTAGCCTATGTTGCTGCTCCTACCCGGGCGCGGAGGGCCTCAGCCTGGCGGAGGTCCTTGCGCAGGGTGAAGATGGTGGCGGTTTGCTCCTGGTGGTCATGCAGCGCCTGGCGCCAGTCCTCCTCCAGCACTTGGATGTAGGGGCTGCTCCGCTCCAGCTTCCCCTCCTGCAGCAAGGGTGAGCCTGTGGGAGCCCTGCCTCCAGCCACCACCACCCAGCACGTGCTGGCCACCCCCGCCCGGCACGTGCCACCCTCATGCCTACCTGTGCGGCAGCCTCGAGCTCCTGCACCCGTGCCTGCAGCAGGGCCTTCTCCTGCTGCAGCTCCCACAGCCGCTCCTGGCTGGGCCGCTGCTCCATGGCGTGCCGAAGCTTCAGCGTGTGCTTGCGTTCCACCTTACAGTCATCCTCCGCCTTCATGAGGCTGTGTCGCAGCCGGTCCACCTCCAGCTGCAGGTCCCGGCTGCGCATGAGCGCGGCGCCCTTCTCCTCGCTCAGGCGGGCCAGCCTCATGGCCAGGTCATAGTTCTCATCCTTGCAGCGCTTGAGGTCCAGCACGCCAGCCTCGCACTCCTCTTTGAGCCGCTGTACCCGCTCCTGGTGCTTGCGCAGCAGGCTGTCCTTCACGCGCAGCTCCTTGATGAAGTCGTCCTTGGAGCTCAGCAGCACTGTCAGGTCCTGCACCTTCTTCTGTAGCTTCAGGACCTCAGTCATCAGCAGCTGCGTCAGGCCCGACTCCCCCGATGCATCTAGAGCACAGGAAGCAGCAGGCCGAATCAGGACAAATGCTCCCGGGTGGGCTCAGGCAGACTCGGAGATCTCAGGGGGCTCACCACGCGCCATCCACCCTGATCAAGAGCCCTCTCTTCCAGGCTGGAACATACCTGAACAGGCCCAGGAGACAGGGGTTCAGGGGACCCCAGCCACTTGCCTGTGGGCATGAGGAGGCCTGGTGGCCCACACTGCCACAGATACCCTGCCCGCCCCCTCTGAAGAATAGCAGGACCCTCATACCCTGAGTGGTGGGACAGATACCAAGGACAAACCCTTGAGCTCTAAGCTGTCCTTCCCGCGAGGGGAACAAACCAAGGGGTGGAGGGCAGAGGGATGGGGAGGGGCCTGCCTCAGCCCTGCCCCACCCTCAGTAAGGACCCCCCATTCCCAAAGCATAGGTCCTGCCTCCATCCCTGGCCCTCTAGTGCAGGGCTTGCTCCCGCCCACATCACAGGCCCTGACCCATCACTGTGTCTTGCTCCACCAACAGGAGCCACTTGCCCTCCCTCCATCCGGGCTCCGCCCCACCCCTCACCGATGATCATGGAGAAGACACGTGCTGGCTCCTTGCCAGTGACCTTCTTGTACAGCTGTGGGTAGTAGAGCTCCAGGCTCTCCAAGAAGGCCACATAGCCCTTGTGGCCCGTCCGCTGCAGTATGTCCAGGAGCAGACCTACAGGCCACAGAGCAGGTGGAGGGAGGCTACAGGCCTGGGCACTCTGGGCTAGGGTGGACCAGTGTCCCTTCACACTGCTGGGCCTCGCCACACAGGGCCCAACGGGCAGAGGACAAGTGCTCCCCACCCATGCACAACAGGGCAGGCCTGGGCCTCTCCCTCAGCCCCCTCCTTTGGGTGGCTCCCTGGCTGCTGGGCAAGGCACTGACCCACTTTGCGCTTGCGGATGACCAAGTTGGGGTCGCTGAGCACCTGCTCCTCATCGTCGGGGTTCAGGACCTTACACTGCCTCAGGTAGGGTGTGATGCGCGCGGGGTCGATGACAGAGATGAGCTTCACGCGGAAGCCCTCCAGCGCATTCCAGCACTCATCCTCGTTCTCGTAGTCCGACATGGTGGGCACTGGGCTTGGGGCGGCTGCTGAGGTGGACGCGCTGCTGCGGCATGAAAGAGCAGCGGGGCCAAGTGACCGCCGCCCCTCAGGCCGCCAAGCCCTTGCCCTCTACCTCCACTGCCACCTCAGCCTTCTCTCTGAGCCTCGGGGTGGGTCTGGGGGAGAACGCTTCCCAGCACCAGGACCCCCTCAGCCTCCGCCCCTGTACCCCAAAGGGCCCTGCCGCAGCATCTGTGCAGGGGACGCCCCCCCGTGTCCAGGCTGGGGTGAGAGGCGGGTTGGCGGTGGCCCTCCCACTTCCTCATTCCCGGCAGGCCGGTGTCCTCTAATCCTTCCTCAAGTCAGCCTGTGATGCAACAACCTCAGAGCTGCCTGTCACTGAGCCGCCCCAGGCAGCCAGCCTGGCAGAGCGTGCCTGTCACCTGCCGGGCACAGGACACTGGGAGAGGCCGCCTCTGTCACCCACACGGGGAAGCTGCTACGGTAGCTTCTCAAGGTTTTTATCATGCCTGGCTCTGTTGCCTTGAGGGCTGGCCCCGGCCCCGGCCCCGGCCCCGTGCTCAGGGTCTGTCACAATTGCTCTAGACACCACTGGAACTAGCACACCGGGACCCCTGCTCACAGCACACAGTCAAAACTGCTCACTGCAGGATGGGCTAAGGCAGCCGCGGCCAGGGCCTGTGCCTCTGACTCTGGGTCCCTGCCCCAGACACTACGTGCCAGCGGTCTGGTCCCCTGCAGGATCTCTCAGTTCTCTGTACCCTCTGCCAATCCTGCGCAGAGACCCGGTGACAGTCTGCAGGCTGTGGGGCATTGCCTGTGTGTCTGTCCAGTCCCCAAAGCCCCACAGCCCCACACCTGACTCCCAGCATTTATCCCACAGAAATGAACAAGAATCTACAAAGTGGCCGTGAAGAACAGTGTGCGGATGTGGAGACCCTAGCTGGCCTGTGGGAGCGGAAGGCTGCTCTAGAGCACTTGCCCAAGACCCAAGTGGAACCCGTGCGGGTCCCCTCAACCACCTTTCAGAAGGGCGCCAGCCTGGCTTACCTCAGGGTCCTGCGGAGCCACCTGCCTGCGGGCCCTGGCTGCAGCTGCCGGGATGTCTGAGATGCTGCCCGCCTGGGGTGGGAGGAGTGCAGAGCCTGGCAGGAGGGAGGCTGTGCACTTCCTGATGGGTTCCGGGTCCTCCCGCAGGGGGACAGTCCCTGTTGGCCTGCCTGGATTGGCCAGCCCAGGGGCTCTGGGGCGGGGCCCAGGAAAGTGGAAGTCCTCTGGGGAGCCAGAAGCCTTCTCTCCTTGTCCAGGGCTGGGGCCCTAGGTCCTGGGCCACCTGAGTCCCTGCCTTCCTGGCACCTGGTGATGTAGAAGCGGGCAAAGGCACCCCTGGAATTGGAGGGCAATCCCTCCACCCCCATCCAACCTGCTGAGGCCTGGACACAACTTCTGGAGGCTTTCCCACCAAGGTGCTCTGTGCCTGACACCCCCACCTACTGATGGGGGTCCTGACACAGGGGTCAGCCCTGTGGGCATGGGCTGGGTAGGGGAATGTGAGGGCTGGTATCCCTGTGTGGAACCCCAGAGGGCAGCCCAGGGCACAGGATGTGGGGCACAGGGGGCTGCTGCGGCTGACTGGAGGTCAGGGCCCCAGCATGCAGGATTCACACTGCTGCTGGCCCATAGCACCCTGACCTCCTCCCTGTCCTCATCATGTGGGCACCCGCAGGACCCATGAAGGGGAGAGCCAGGAGGTGCTAATGGCAGACCATGGTGTCCTCTCTGGGACCTGGGCCTCTGCACCAACCTTGGGTGGCCCTGGAGCCTCAGCTCCAATATGGGCAAGGGGAACTCCAGGCTGTGCCTCAGCCGGTGTAGCTGGTTGGACAGCGCTGCCACTGGGCCTTCTGGGCTGGGCTGAGGCGACAGCAATCAAGGAGGCAGTGGGCAGAAAAGTGGGACGCTGGCACACAGCAGAGCCCTGTCACGTCCTCCTGTAGCCTGGGGAACATTGGGCAGTGCAGGGTCCTGCCACCCTTGTACTACTGGGGGTCCTGCCCACCCAGGCCTCGTACTGCCAGCACAGGGACACAGAGGTTCTTGGCTATGGCAGGAGGGTAACGGCATCTCCCTCAGGGCATCTATGCCTAAAGATACTACCTTCTCTGACCATCACAGAATAAAGGTACAAATCAGTAACAGAAAGACAGCTGGAAAACCCCCATGTGTTCGAAACGGAGAGGCCTCTGAACAATGCACAGGCAGAGGAAGTCCCAAGGCAAAGCAGACGCTGGGAGCGGGCGCAGGCCTGAAGGTGCGCCCGGTTAGTGCCCGTGTCCTGCATGTGCAGCCGCTGGCTCTGCTGAAGCGCTGGGAGTCGTTAAAGGGAGCTGGGACCAAACGGGTGCCGGTGTCACCAGGGAGAGGGAGGATGGGAGCTGGGCTTGCCCCCCATGTGGTGCCAGCATAGAAGGGATCTGGAGAGGGGGCCGCACTGGCTGTGGGAAGCCAGGTGACCACACAGTTCTGGGGCTCCTGCCCTGGCAGGGTGTGGGCAAAGCTGCAGCTTCTCTGAATGGCCAAGGACCACTCATGACTTGTCCCCACACTCGATGAGGCCAGGTCTATGGGTGCAAGGGCCAAGAGGGTGGCCAGGGTGTGAAAGTCTCTGAGGGCCCCATGGGGGAGCCAGGGACACCCCCAGAGGCAAATGCTGTGACCACTGGGGCCCTGGCTGGCGGCCTGAGATGGGCACACTGCCCAGCTCTCAAAACAAAACCACAACAGCCTGTGTCTTGCTTTTAATTAAAAAACGGCATTTAGTCTGTTCCTCCAAACACCCGGATTCCCATTAGGGCTCAGCTGTGACGGCTTGGTAATCATGAGGAGGTCAGTCTGTGGCCACAGCCTCTAGCCTCCAGTTGTGCCCTCTGTAGGGTGGGGAAGCCTTCCCTCTGCTGGTGGCAGGCATGGGCTTCTGGACCCCAGGAGTGCTTGTCCTGAAACGGAGGAGTGCCCTGGTGCATGTGGGCACCATGACCCCAGCGGGCCTGGCTCCCCAGCCAGACCCCCTGGCCGGCTGTACTTTCTGGCTGCTTCAACCTCCTGGATACCCCACAGGGTCCTGCCACGTCTCCTGGCTCTTCCCACTCCAGGACCACCTGCCACCTCTCTGGTCTCAGCTGGGATGCACTTGGGATCCCTAGACACCTGCCAAGCTGGTCCTGGGTCCCAGTGATAGCAAAGTGCTATGTGGGTTTGTGGTCACAGAAGGACAGTACAGACTGCGTGTGTGGCAGGCAGAGGGATATCAAAACAGATGCCCAGTTAACAGTGCTGCCTTCAGAGAATGGCCAGGAGGGCGTTTCTGAGGTGCTGAGATCTGGGGAGGGAAGGGGGTCTCACAGCAGGAGGAGCAGCGCTGGGCAGAGGGGACAGTGTGGCATGGGCCCAGAGGCCATGGGGCTGCAAGAGGTGCAGGAGCTGGGTGCAGAGCCCTGGGTAGGGAAGACAAAGGACGGGGTGGGTAAGTGTCCCAGGAGGGCCTCCGTGGCTGGTCTAACTGTCCACTGAACCCCACTGCCCATGCTCCAGGTACCGCTTCTCCTGGGTGCAGGCTGCCTCTGAAGGCCTCACCTGTGGCTCACAGCAGCCGCCTCCGCTTCCGGGTATGGCAGCCATGCCGAGTCCTGAGCACGTCCAGGTCATCAGTGGCATCCAGGCCAGAGACCAAGCCCTCAACGGAGTTTAGGATTCCCTGAAATAAAAACCCAGGTGAGAGGAGATGTGAGGCCTCCAGGCACAGGACAGAGAGTAGGCAGGGAGAGCCTGTGGACAGTGCCCTACCCAGACGCTAGGGACAGCCAAGCCCAACGGCGGGGCTAAGCCAGGCCTTCCTGGGCCCATGCCACCCCAGCATTCTGTGGTCCTCTCCTCGTGGGGTCTCCAGTTCCCTTGGAGGAGACCTGAGTGGCGGGTCTTCTATTCTGAGGCAAGGCCACAGGCAGAGGAACATGGCTGGGTAGCTGCTCATGGGCTCAGGAGCCTCTTTCCCTGGCTACATGGGCCCATAGCCCAGTCTGGGGTGGCAGTGCCTTGCACTGGCCTCGGACACCTGGAGACAAAGGTTAGGCTGCTAGCTGGATGCAAGCGACTGAGAGCACTGGCGATGAGTCTTTGTGGGGGCTCAGGGCATGCGGCCAGGGCGGCCACAGGGATAGTTCCACAGCTGTTATTACCAGCTCTTGGGGGGGAAATGGGGAAATGGTCCTGCACACATAGCTAAGACTTCACGAGCAGAAAGGGTGTTGGGAGGCTGCTTTTCTGCTACCCAGGCCCTGCGCCAGGCAGGCTGCTTCTGCCCCAGAGCTCGCAGCCGGTGCAGGCGCCCAGCTGCCAGGCCGTGCCCTCACCTGCACAGGGCTCCCAGGTCCTGGCCCAGCCTGTGTCCTGTGGGCTGTGCAGCCCGGCCACTCGCCCCTGTCCCCATCCTCAGACTCCAGCTCGCTTGAGAGGTCCTCGTCCATGGTCTCAGGGCCTGGCCTCAGGGCTGCCGAGAGGGTGGTGGGGACACCGTTGGGGGGCAGGGTGGCCAGGAGTGCAGGAAGGGTGAAGACTGCCAGGAACCGGGCCTTCAGCAAGAGGTAGGCTGGGTTGTCCTGCAGCTGCCTCTGCACCAGATCCAGCGAGGCCCGCCAGGCTTCAGGCCCGGCCGCCCTGTGGGCCACCAGCGAGGCAGCCTTGTGCTCCAGGGCTGCCCTGCGGAGCAGGAGGCTGGACAGGGTCCGCAGGCTGCACAGGGCAGGGGGCTGGTAGGGCAGCCTCGTCTGTAGAGGGGGCACGCACGCACCTCGCGGGCTCCGCAGCCACTCCCGTGTGGCCGCCTCACTCTCCAGGCAAACCAGGCCCAGGTCCAGGGCCTTCTTCTCGGGCCCAGAGAGGGGTGGCCGCTCCAGACCCAGAGGCCTGCTGGGCACTTCTGTCCCTCCTGGATCACTCCTGGGGCTGGGGCTATCATGGGCAGGCAGCTGGCTGGGCTGCAGGGCCCCTGCGTCAGGGTTGTTAGCCGGGGCAGACATCCTGGGCACTGGCGCCCGCCTTTCCACCTGTGCCTCTTCACCACTTGCTTGTGCAGAACTCGGGGATGTGCAGCACGTTGGGGGGCCTGAGGGGTCTGTCCTGGATGCAGGGGCTGCTTCTGTGTCCACTCTGGCTAGAGGCTGGCAGGGGGGCACAGGAGTCGTGGTGGGAGGAGGTGGCAGTGGTGCTGGCATCTTGGAGGGATTAAGCATCTCCCCCTGAGTGGGGAGGCCCAGCATAGCTGGTACCTGCACTGGAAGCAGCCCCTGGGCTGTGAGCACCCAGGTGACAGGCAAGGGGATGCTGGTAGCCAGGGCGGGGGTCAGGCTGAGGGGCTGCATGGGCAGTGGAGCGGGGCTGGGGGCTGCGGGCAGGAAGGCTGGCACCTCAGGCAGGCCTTGCTTTCGCATCGTAGTGGGGGCCTGCGACTGTCCCAGACTGCTTGAAGGGCAGCCTGCGGGCACCTGGCCAGAGCCCAGGGTCGGGGCAAGCTGCAGGGCTTGTGGCGCGGGTGGGCACTGGGCCTTGCTTGAAGCCTCCACCTTCTGTTGGGAGCCAGAAGGGCTTGTGCCAGCTGCTGTGGGGGCCATCGGCCCAGAAAGTCCTGGACTGGAGTGGGCAGGACCTGCTGCTGGGGGGCCCTGGTGGGTTGGTGGGAGGGGCTGCTGGAGGACCACGGGAGAGATCAGCAGCTGAGGTGTGAGAGCCACAGGGCCCAGGGTGGCCTTCCTGGCAGGGGCCTCATGGAGTCGCTTCTCTCGGAGCAGCTGCGACACGGTCTTGGGCCTGGGCCGGGGGCCCTGTGGGGCTGGTGTGGGTACTCGGGCTGAGGCAGGCCTGGCCTGGCAGGACTTCAGTTCTGCGCTGCCTGAGCACATGCTCTTTGTGGCATCCTGAGCTGACATGCGTTGGTGGCAGCCTGCGGATGGACAGATACCACCTTGATGGGGAGACTGGTGTCCAGCCGGGGGCTCCGCAGGGCCCTACAGCAGGAGTGGCTGGACCAGGGCACAGGAGCCTGACACAGCCGGGCGGGGCTCCAGCTGCCTATTCCCAGGTTTCCTGCCTCGTAGCCCCCAAGTGGCCGAGCGCAGCTCCTGAACCCTGGCTGTGGACTTCTCGAGCTGCTCTCTCGTGTGTGATGGCTTTGTGCCCTCAGGATCCAGCTCCCAACCGGCTCCGCAGCCTGCAGGGACCATGGCAGCCAGCAGGGCTGGCCCTTGCTAAGGCGGCCTCTGGCCCTGGGACTGGAAGGAAGCCCACTGTGACCACCACCAAGGCCCAAACGCATGGCAGATACAGCACCCCCCAAAAATGCAGAGGCGGTACCTGTGGGGGTCGGTGCTCCAGAGGGAACCTGAAAGGAAGGGTGGCGAGTCAGCCTGCACAGTCCTCCCTGGGCCCTGCTGACCCCTACTCCCTGAGTGCTGAGCCGGGTGCTGAGGGCTCTCTGGGTTCAGTGCCACCCACAAGCACCTGGCTGGAGCACATAGGGTGGTTGGGTGCAGTGGGTTTGTGGCTTGTGGAGACCAGAGTTGCATGTGGTCCTGACACCAGTGACACAATTTTGCTGTTCCCCAGGAGATGAGGCTCCAGGGCAAGGGCTTCTGCTGACCACATGTGTGCGAGTCTGGCACCCCAGCTCCTGGCCACGGTCGTGGGGGACAAAGGCTCAGCATCACCCCAGCATGTGCAGCAGAGCTGGAGCCAGACCCAAGGCTGCGTCGGCCCCTCACCCTTCACCCCAAGTGCCCGCTACCTGCAGAGGACACGGCTGGGGGCCAGGCGGGGACAGCTGGGCCTTCCTCTCCCGAACAACCTCCATGCAGCCGGCAGTGTCGATCTGCAGCAGCTAGGGGACAGGTGACACATGGGAGTGTGTGTGGTGGATGGAGGGTGGCCCTGAGGCTGGATGTTCTGGCCAGAGCCCGGGCAGTGCCTTGAGACCAAGACAGCTCCACACACCTGCCTGGCCCTGGGTTCGTGGGCCAGTCGGTCCTCAGCTGGCTCCCGTCCTTCCAACAGGGCCCGCTCCCCTGGGTCTCCACACCCTTCTCTCCCCTCCCCCTCCCTCCGACCTCCTCCCTGGGTGTCATTTAACCATGGGGCAGGGTATGCTCAACAACCCGCTGCCCCTGCCTGGCCCAGGAAGACAGCGGAAGTGACAGCCATGGTTCTCTTTTCCAGATCTGAAAACCACAGGTAACTAAACCTTGAGGAAAAATCCTGCTGTGAACTTTAAGTCTAGCCGCCATGCCAGGGTGCTCACCTGTATGCACAGTGTGAACACCGGGGTGCTGGCCAGGTGGACTCGCTCCAGCTGCATCCTGATTCCATCGGCTGCGAACAAGGGCACGTATGGGAAGGGATTCCACCACAGAGCTGCCCTCCTATCTCCTGAGAACCCCCAGCCGTGGGCAGGTGGAGGATGGGTCTAAGTCCTCCCCACAGCCAGTTGCCCCTGCCTGGCCCAGGAAGGCAGAGAGGGCAGTGAGGGCCTGGACTGTGCTTCCTCCTGCCCTTGGGATGGGGCCCGAGCTGGGCATGACCTGCCACTTAGCGACCCGCGTCAAACCCCGTGCACTGGGCAGGATGTACCCCTTCTCTCCACCCCAGGCCCCGGTGCAGGGTGGCACCTCGAGTCCGCACCACCGCAGGCTTCTGGGGAGCCTGTGTGCAGGGCAGGGTGACATCGCCCACCCAGGGCGCCACAGCCAGCAGCAGTCTGTGCTCTAGGAGCCGCCGGTGCAGGATGCGTCTGTGGTGTTGGTGCCTGTTCTGGAAGGTTCTGCGCCATAGCTGCCGCAGGTGGGGCCCAGCCTCACTGTCACCAGGGCCAGGGCCTGGGCCGGGGGGTGAGCCAGGCAGTGATGGCTGCCTCAGCCTCTCCTTCTGTGGGCAGGAGACAGGCATGTGGGTTCCCAGGCGTGGAGGTGCTTAGTGCCCCCCACTGCCTCAGGGCACAGTGGACAGGACAGGACAGCACCGCTGGTGGCATCACACTGGAGTGAGCATGTGCCCAGGCCCTCACCAGCGTACGCCTCCAGGCAGTCGTGTTGGTCCTGAGCACCCTCTGCACCGTCTCCAGGGGCACTTTCAGCAGATGCTGTCCGCCCTGCAAAGACCACAGGCCCGAGGCCTGCTGTTGAGAACACTACCTTGCACAGGCCCTGGGTGCAGGTGTGGGTGCTCAGGCAGGGCCTCCCAGGGGAGGAGGCAGGGCCCTGAGGCCTGGCTCCAGGACAGCAGGGGTCAGGGTGCTCTGCCCACCGGGGGCTATACTGGCCCTGCTACCCCTGCCAGGCAGCCCAGGGGTACCAGGGCTGTGCCTCCACCCAGGGCCCAAGTCCTTGAAGACAGAGAGGCAGGCAGACGCACTGGGCTGGCCACACCCAGCCGGTCACATGGAGACCACGGACAGGGCCCTGTACAGGGAGGCCACCCCAGAGCTACCACTCCTTCTGTGTTGTCCCCTGTTCCAGCTCAGAGGCCAAACATTTCAGAGACCCTTCCAGCCCAGGCATGTCCCCAAAGCAGCTTGCCTTGGGGCTGCTAAAGCAAACGTGTTAGCACAGCAAAGGCTACCAGCTGCCAGGCCACTGTCTTCCACAACTGCCACTGGCCAGAAACAAAAGTCTAAACTGGGCATGGCTGGTGGCCTGCTACCCGAGCACCCCCTCCTCTCCCTTGCACACATGCAGGGTGCCCCTGTGCCCACCTCACAGGGTGGCTCCTCCAGGCTTGTGAGTTGTGTATCTGCTGCATGGGTGCCATGGACCCTGGAGGATGCCTGCACCTGTCTGATCTCCACCCTAGGAGCTAGGGCTGTGCGGGAGGCCTCAGGCCTCTGGCTGGTGCTCTGCCGGGCAGGAACCCACAGGTCCATGTCGGGTACCACGTACTGCGGCGACGGTGGCATGCCTCCTGCCTGCTGGGGCTCCTCCAGCTCCCCCTCAGAGTCCTCGCTGCTGCTGCTGCTGCTGCTGCTGCTGCTGCAGCCACCATCACTGTCCCCACTGCTGCTGCCACTGCTGCTGGAACTCCACCGAACCCTGGGGCATGGCCGCCGCCGCCTCCGCACCCTCTGCTTCTTCTGGGGAAAATGGGCCACTTGGGGACAACAGGTAGGCAGCCCAGCCGGGCAGCTTTGGGTGGAGGGCTGCTGCTGACGGGGCAGGGTCTCTAGGAAGGGGCCCGGGGCCAGGAACCATGTGCCTATCCCTCTTTCCCCTCGTCCCACCCAGCAGGTCTGCAGGCAATGGGGCCCTGCCTGACTTTCCACAACACCGATTCGGGCAAGAGCCTCACCCCAGCCATGATCTTCCACTTGCTCAGACACTGGGAGCCAGACCGGTGGGGGAGCTCAGAGGCAATTTTTGCCCAGTGACCTAAAGAGCAAAACCACGTAGAAACTGCTGATCTAGTGACCAACACGGGGAGGAGGGTTGCTGTGTCCCAGGGCCTGGGCCTGTCCATGGGCTTCCTACCTTCCTCAGGCTCAGCAGATGTGGGGTGGACCCACAACATGGCAGCTGCTGATCCCAGGGTGATGAGCCCCTCAGAGTAGCTCAGGCACATGCAAAACTGAGAGGGAAACCATCGGTCCACTCCCAATCTACCCATGCACACCTGCCACAAGGACCATCACCAGACCTGCCTGTCAGAAAGCACCGGGGCGGAATGTGGCATCTCACTTTCACGGTGCAGTGGAACAGCAGGGGACAAAGGCCTCTGTATTGTGTACATCACCCTGAAACCTAGCAACTCTACAGCTGGGGCTTATTCAAACGCAACACTACAAACGTATGCAAAGACTGGGTTAAAACCAGTCACTCACTCCTCCCTGGTAGCAAAAATATGGAAAATATTTGAACATCCACCGAGAAGGCTGGCTGTATAATCTAAGCACTACTCTTTAGGGAAATGCCCTGCAGCCCTGGAAGCTGGGCATGGGACTTGGAACGCGTGGACACATGGGGCACTGGAGGCCAGCCCAGTAGGAGTCACTGTTAGGGCAAAGCTGCTGGTTACCCACAGGGCAATTTGGGGGATCCTGCCCTTCCCTGGAGGAGCATCTGCACAGAGCAAGAGGGGGTGCACTTGGTGAGGCTGGCCAGGGAAGGAGCCTGCTCCCTGGTTCCTTCTTATCCACCTGAACATCTGCATTCCCTGGGGAGAGCACGTGAGCATCTGCAGAGGGTGTGGCTTGGTGGTAGAGTGCTTGCCTGGCACGAGTGACTGAGGCCTGGTTCCACCTCAGCCCTGAAAACACACACATTCCCCAGGAAGCCCAACAGCCATCAGGACAGTGACAGAGCTGACCTTGGGCAACAGCCCAGACCCAGCACATCTGCCCCACGAGGGTGATCCGCACAAAACCACAGCACGCATCCCACACTCACCAACGCCATACTTTTCTATTAGCTCAATCAGCTGCTCCTCCTCCTCTGAGTTCCAGCGCCCCTTCTTCAGGCTGACGTGTAATCTTCTGAGATATCTGACAGTGACACAGAGACAAAGGACATCTGAGACACTGAGGCACTTCCCATCTCTGTCCCACTTCTGTGGTGACTTTAGACACAACATCCAAAGCACCAGGACAACACAGATCCACAAGACTTCACTGAAAATCCATACTTTTCAGCTTTAGAGGACAATGTTGAGAAAGACCGGCCCCAGGTGGGCATGGTACCTGCTGGGCACCTGGGCATGGAACAGACAAGGTTCCTAATGGCCACAACACAGGAATTTTGCCAATGGCAAAGGATCTGAACAGCTGTCTTGCCAGAGACGGTCACAGGTGGCTGACAGGCATGTGCGGAGAAGCCCTCCCATCAGCCCCGGGAAACACCGACCACACTGAGCTGCTTCACCCTGAGGTCGGCCACCGTCACAGCACAGCTCAGAACAGGTGCTGGGGTGGATGTGGAGAACAGAGCCCTGCATGCCCTGCTGTGGAATTGAGGTGCTCCAGCTACTCTGCCAGAGTCCTCTGGTCCCTCAAAGGCTCAAACAGGCGCTGCTGGGCCTGGCCGCTCCACCTGGGCTGCACCTGAGCAGAGGAGCTACACATCCACTTGAGGCCCTGCATGCACACACGTGGGGCACACTCGGGTCATGCACAAAGCCCGAGTCCCTCCTGCCTGAGGCTGAGCAATGCCACACTGCGCTTGACACCACTGCCCTGTCCACCCTGTGGATCATGCTGTGAGCGCACAAGGCAGCAGCTGTGCGGCTAGGCTTCTGTTACCCCAGGGTTCACCTGGGGCGCTGTCCTCTGCTCAACACTTTGAGGAGCTGCCTGTCTTCCACACAGCCCCAACGTGGCCGCCACTGGACGTGAGGGCTCCGACCTCTCCACACCCATCACATGCCCTCCAACTCACACTGCCCTCAGGTAGTGCAGCGGACTCGCTGGGGCCCTGTATTTCTGAGAGAGTGGGCATGTTTCCATCAGCCCGACCAACCTCCTCAGAGAGGCTTCTGTTTGAGACCTTGGCCTGGTCTTATCGAATTGAGATCTGTGTTAGTGCGGAGTGGAGTTTCTTTCAGGGATGGTCAAAATGTTTCAAAATGGATAAAAACATGGTGCACACCTGTCAACCCCAGACTCTGGGCGGATTGCTGTTTGAGACCAGCCTGGGCAACTTAAGTGAGACCCTGTCTCAAAGTAAAACATTCACATGCTGGGCACAGTAGCACATGCCTGTAATCCCTGAACTCAGGAGGCCGAGGCAGGAGGACTTCCATGAGTTCGAGGCCAGCCTGGGCTACATAGCGAGTTCAAGGATAGCTTGGACTACATAGCAAGATTGTCTCAAAAAATAATTAACAAAAGGTTGGGGGCATGGCTCAGTGCAAAGCCCCTGGGTTCAATACCCAGTACAGTGACTTTTTTTCTTTTTTTTTTGGTCTTTTTCTGTCTTTTTGTGACAGGGTCTCACTATGCAGCTCAGGCTGGCCTTAAGCTCACTTTGTAGCCCAGGCTGGTCTTGAACTCGCAGTGATCCTCCTGCCTCAGCCTGCTGAGTGTTGGGATTACAGGTGTGCACCACCATGCCTGGCCTATGAACTTTGAAAGCTGGCTGTGGCCATGATCACATAGCTCAATGAACAGGTGGAAAACCGCTGACTCACAGACTTTCAGGAGTTGAGCTACATCCCCATGAGCTGCTTGAAAGGAGACGGTGAGGACAGGAGGGAAGGAGGGCTGCAGCAGTTGCCTGGGGACCCCACCCCCCGAGGACCTCAAGGATTCAATGGCCAGGCTCAAGCAAACTGCGCCCAGGGGTGGCCTAGCAGGCAGCATCTTGGCCTTGGTGACAAGTGGCATAAACAAAAAATACCGGAAAAAACAGTGGGCTGCGTAACCTGCTTCCCAGATGGGCGGACTACAATAGTGAAGCTCCCTCCAGCCACACTCCCAGTGCCAAACCTGGCCCCATCACCCGCCGGTCACCCACACAAGCCCCCACACCACTCACCGATCTCTGCACTGGGCATCGCTCCTGCCTGGCACCTCTTCCCGAATCTTAAACCAGTCCTGCTCCCCATACTTGGCAACTGCTCGCAGCAACTTCTGCAGGGCATGACGGGCAGATGAGGGACTCCTCTCGGGCACAGCTGCACCCCCAGGCCTGTTGCTCACAAAGTCACCCAGGACAGCAGGCAGGCGTCCCAGGGGACAGTTCTCCCTGGATCCCCAAACTCACAGCATCTTCATCCGGGGCCCAGAATCCCTTCTTCAGGTTGGGATCCAAGCTCTTAGTCCACCGGTAGATCAGCTGCATGGAGTCTCTCCCCTCCATGTAGTAGACAACTAGGGAGAGAGGGTCTGCTGGGGCAACTCGGGACAGAAGGGTCAGTGGGGCTGAGACGTACCTCCCACATAGCAGACAACAGGGCAAAAGGGGGACTCATGGTGGCTGAGATGCTGCCACCCTGAAGGGCAGGCAGAGGTGTCTCTGGTCTGCGGGGACTAAGCTGTGCAGACTGGGGCCAAGCAGCCCAGCACCCTCTACACCCCAAGGGAGTGCCTGTGCTTACTCCTTCGGTAGGGCACGTGGCTCCCCACACGCATCTGCTGCACCAGCTGCGTGAGCATGCGGTCCTCCTGCTCGGTCCACTCCCTGCGCTTCAGGGCTTTGTTGTGCTGCTGGAACTTCTGCAGGCACTGGAAGGCGCTGCGGCTGGTCTTCACGAGGACAAGAGAACAGACAGGGGTAATGGGCCTGACCCCGCACCAGGGGGACACAGGAGCAGCTGGGGTGCTCTGGATGGCAGGGAGCATCTCTGTAACTGCACCCCATCCCACTCCCCCACATCCTACCCAGGCCCCAGAAAGGCCAACAAAAGATAGTGTGATTCTTCACGCTAAGAAAAACCACAAGACTAAGTCAGATGACACCCGAGCCGCACCAAGACTCCACTCGGGGGAGCACCTGCGGGAGGCCTCCTGGCACCGCACACCGCCCGCCCGCCCTCCCTACTGTCAAGGCTGGCTCACAGAGCTTCCCCGTGCAGCTGCACCACAGGATGCTGGGACGGTCCTGGGTGTGGCACCCCCCAGCTCTGGAGATGCCCTCAGGGGGGTGCGCCCAGCAAAGAGACCTCAACAACACCAGTGCCCTGCCCGGTCTGAGTCCTATCTCCTTGTGGGAAGGGGCTTCCCAGGGACTAATCCAGCCCTTACCTCACCCTGTCCTCCCAGGCATGCGGCCTAGCAGAGGGCTCTGGGCTGAGTCCCCTCCCCAAGGCATACAGCGCAGGTCCCCAGGATTCTGGCCACCAGCCTAGCACGTCCACACAGAGCAACCGTCCCTGCTCAGGACATCCCTGACACCCTCCCACCCGGCCAGCGCTGCATGCGCCAGCGCATATGGCCCAGCCCGCAGGGGCCTGTGCTCTTACTCTCTTGTACCCAGGAAATCCAACATCCCAGCTCGTAGGCCCCCCGGCTGGTCAGTGGCCTGGCGCCCTCAGAAGACAAAGAGCTGGGTCCTGGTAAGGTTCCTAGCCTGGAACTCGTGTGGGAAGCCACATGCAGTGACCTGGGCAGCTGCGGCCCACCTACACCTTAGGTTGGCCTGGATAGTGCCTGAAGTGATTCTCTGGGAGGAAGAATCCCAGAGGGAAGCTGCAAACCAGCAGAAGCAGCACTGACCGAGCAGCCCTAACACTGGATGGAGCGGATGGTCCACTGCAGTGCCAGGGCCGAGGGAGGAGGGGGGTAGCCCAAGGAGCTCTGACAGGTGCCCCATGTTGCAATGGACCGTGAAGGTTTACAACAGTCAGGGGACCACAGCCCTGCTCAGCCCCAGGTGCTTTCATGAAACACTGGGAAGGGGCAGCTCGCCACACAGTGGCAATGAACAGTGGCAAAGACCAGCAGGAAGGGGCGGAGAAGGCGGCAGCACTTTCCCACACAGGGTGGGGTTTAGAGGTAAGAGACCTAGGGGAGCAGTAAGAGCATTCCCCCACCAAATAAGATACTAAAATCCCAGAAGCAGGCTATGGATATAGATCAGTGGCACAAGCACCTGCCTGGCAAGTGCCAGGCCCTGAGTTCAATTCCCAGTGCCAAAAAAAAAAAAATTAAAATTAAAAAACCCCCCTAGAAGCACATGCACCAACTGCACACCAGGAGCAACTACAAGGGGCAGGGGAGCTGCTCTAGATGCTGGCCTGTCTGGTTGTCCACAGCAGCAGCAGCAGCAGCAGCAGCAACAGCACAGAACCAACTGCTCCAGAGGGCAAGTCCAGGACACAGCCCAGCCCCTCAACTCCTGGCATAGCCCCAACATGGCATGGAGAACACGGTTTGCGCCCCGCTAGAGAGGACAGGGAGTTGCTCGGTAACCCAGGCTGGCCTCAGACTTGGAACCCTCCCACCCAGGGCTGGGACTGCAGGTGTACACCACTATGCCTGGCCAAGAATGTGTTTTTTAAAAATGTATTTTCTCTTTTGTGTCAAGTTTAGTTTTGTGTATTATAGCTGTGTGCTCTGCCGCAAAACAAGTGATGCACATTTCTAAAATGGAGACGGCAAACAGCACATTCTCTGGGCATCACTGAGTGAACACAGGCTAAAGACCAAAAGGGCTCCACGACATCTACTTAAGAGAGGAAGCCACATTCTCAGAAACCTCAGGTTCAGAGGGTAGCAAAGGCCAAAATTACAAATCCCCTAAACACCTATGGAAAGAATGTTCCATACCACATTCTTCTCAGAAGCATGGCCTCAAACGCCCCTGTCAGTAAAGACAAGAGGCCGCCAGAAAGACCCGGGAAGGTCAGACAAACTCAAGCAGCCCTGGCAGACCCAAGCATCCTTGGCTGGCACAGAGGCCTGGCTCAGGGGAGGCTGGGTGCAGCCGAGCCCTGTGCCTGCTCACTGCCTGCCTGCTGCTTGGAAAGCCTAGGACAGGGCGGGCCATGGCCCAGATGCATGGCTAAGGGTGTCCAGGCATCCGGCCTGGTCCCATCCTCACCCCCAGCTCCTCGGCGACCAGCTGCCAGTGCAGGTGGCCATGTGCAGCAGCGATGGCCATCAGCTGTTCCACCTCTTCCGTGCTCCACTCCTGCTTGTTGATGCTCGGGTGCTCAGAGCTCTGCCAGAACTTCTGAATCTCCTCTGCACTGCGGCCTCCTTCAAACTGCACGGAGAGCACAGCCTATCAGTCTGCCAACCTGGGCCCTGCATCAGGGTGGCTCTGGATGAGCTGCCTCTGTGGCTATGTCCATGGCCAAGAGGACGTGGAACCTCCCTCCTGTTCATCCGGCTACCACGTGCAGATTTGTCCCCAAATGCAAACCCAGGAACCTCTGAGATTGCCCGTCTCAAAGATGGACCACAGGTTAGACAGGGAAGGCCTGAGGCCATGGCTGCTCCTCCTGACCGCTGGACACATGGAGCCAAGTGCCAGATTAGGCTGGGGCAGCAGGACCCACATAGCCTGACCACCCACTCCGCCCCATGCGCAGCCTCAAAGGAAGCTGCCTGGCTTACATTGACTTTGGAAATCTTCTCCCAGTCATGGCTGTCCATCCTGTTTCCCAGCAAGGCCTCCTCCGGGAGCTGGCTGGAGAGGAGACGGGGCGTTCATGTCAAGTCAGCCTGCTGGCTCACCCCCAGACCTGCAAGGCCCCAGCTCACTTGATATCCTGGATCTCCTGCTCTGCACACCTGGCCTGCTCCTCCAGAGCCTGCCTCTCTGGCTCACTGGAGATCCGGCTCTGCTTCTGGCGCAGGTACTCAAGTCTGCAAGGCAGGCACAGGCAGGAGGGATGGGGACAGTGCTGCGCCGAGGGGTGTGGGGCTGGGCCTTGCCAAGACCGGCTACATGACACAGCCTGGCAGCACCACACCTGCACTCATGCCTGCCTTCCTCTGCTGCCTTGGCCCCCCACTGTGGTACTCCCTGGGGTGTCCCTAAGACCAGCACAGGGTCAACCAGGGCAAGAGGCTCAGTGGTTACCAGCTGTCCTGTGTCTTGGCCTAGTGCTCCAGGCGAGGGCTTGCTTCTGTCTTCCCTGAGGGGGCCATCAAGGGCAGACTGGCTTTTACAGCCATGGGAAGGACCATCCTACCCCACCCACAAGAGCCACAAACGCTGACCACCTGCATGCAGGCCTCTGGTGGCTGGTGAAGCTCCCAGTGCCCAGACCAAGCCTGCTCTGCTGCTATGTGCTGAAGGTACTGTCCCTGACTCCAGGCCATGCAGGGGCTGGGGTGAACCGAAGGGCTGTGGAATGGACACTCAGCCCAGACTCTGTGGCTGTTCCTCAGGGGCTACCTGAGTCTGCAGGTGCCTGGACTCCAGAACACTAGCCCAATATAACCAGCAGGTGGCAGCACGCTTGCGGCCCAGGTGGCTGGGTGGGTATCCTGTGGTTAGATGATACCCTTATCTGCAGACGCACTCTGCAGGCTTCGTGGACAGCCCCATCCTCACAGGGGACGTAGAGGCGGGAGGACAGAAACTGCTCGAGCCATGCAGCCAAGCACTGGGCCAGGCGCAGGATGCCCCTCCATAGGCAGGTGGAGCTTGGCTGTGGGGCACCCTCCAGGCAAGGGCTGCAAGTGGAGCCTGGCTGTGCCATCTCTGCCTCAGGAAAGCTGCAGGGCTTTTTTCAGACTTACTTCAGCAGTTTGGGCTGGAGCAGGCGCTGCAGCCGGTCGCTCACCACCGACTTCCTGAGCAAGGCCTTCTCCCAGTGCTTCCCTGAGGAGAGTGGGCGTCAGGAGTCTTGTGTGCGCCCAGGGCACACACTGCGTCTTCCACAGCCTTGGGCACCATGACTGGCTGCAAAGAGGACCCTTTGGACACAAGGTGGGCAGCAGCCAGACCCACAGGCCAGCCACTGTCCCGCCAACACTCCTGCCAAGGCCAGCTGTACCCAGGGAAAGTGGGAGACAGGAAGTAGGGGGAGGCCTGGTCCTGGAGGGCAGCATGTTCAAAAGGACCTTGCTCACTGGGTAAGGCAGGGGTCAAAGCCGCAGGTGACAGGTCTGTGAACTGCAGTGCCCTCCCTCCCCAGCTCCCGTGACATGGGTCTGTGAACCGCAGTGCCCTCCCCTTCCTAGCTCCTGTGATACGGGCCGGGGTGAGGCTCTCACACTTGGTCACCAGGAGCTGCTCGAAAGCCTTGATTCCCTGGGCAGCCTTCTCCCGTGTGTCCTCGTTGGCAGGAGGCCCCTGTGTCAGAGGGCACAGCTCCATGACACACGGGCTGTGCTGCGGTGACCCGCACAGCCCAGCCCTCCCCAGCCTCCTCTGCCTGGGGCTGCTGCTCCTTGAATGGCCTGGGTGGGACCGGACCATCTGAAGGGAGGCCAGAGGCTCTGGGGGCCAAGCAGCACAGGCCTGCAGTCAGCAGCAACAGGCTCTGCAACAAGGACTCACCAAGGGCCTGGATGCCACCTCAGGGAAATGTGCTCCAGGCCACCTACTCAGGGCAGAACATGCAGGGACTTGCACCAGAGGCAAGAGGGCTTTGGGGGGGATGGAGAATGTCCCCAAGAACTCATCGGAAGTTAGGACCACACACAGCAGCTGTGGGGATGAAGCCCCTTCCCAGGGACACTGGGCCGGGCCCACCACAGCAGGGTTCCAGCCACTCACCACTCCGGTGACCTTGTCCTTGAAGTATGGCTTCATGAAGTGTCCAATGTACATGTGTGGGGGCAGGCCCTTGCTGTCCTTTGCCCTGGGGCCTTGGGACCCAGACAGGCCCCACAGGATCTCCTCCTGGGACAGAATCACAGCTGAGCAGGCCCCAAGGGGCGGAGGGGGTCGGGCCTCGAGCACAGAGCTCAGAGGTGGAGTGGCTGGCACAAAGAGGCCTCCTACCTGCTGCTCCCGGTTCTGAGCCAGCAGCAGCCCGACCTCGGCCAGCTTCTCCTGGATGACCTCCTGGTAGACCATGTTCAGCTGGAGACAGGTCTCAGGGTCGTCAGGGAGGGCTCTATCCTTGGGGTCCTCCTCGTCATTGCTGGTTCCATCCCACCTCTCTTTGGGCTGGTCAGGAACAAGACGGCAAGTGAGGTCATGGGGTCAAGGATGGTCCCTACCTCATGCCACAGCACAAGCCACGTCCTGGTTGCTGGGCCCTGGGACACGGAGGCAGCTCCGACACAAGACCACCAGGTGTGGCAGCAAGCAGGGACCCTGGTAGGTGGCAAGGGCCTGTCTACGACTCTAAGCGGGATGTCCGGAGCGGGGTCAGTGTAAAGAAACAAGCAGCTTCCAGTGACTGCAGCAGGCACTGCCTGTCGCTTCCATCTCCAGTACACAGGGAGGAAGCTGCTTGTAGCTCTGTGCCCAGAGATGGAGATGCCAGAATGCCCACACGGCAAAGCACCCACACACCACTGGGCCACGTCAATCCCTACGAGGGGGCCTAGTCCCTCAACGCACGGGCCAACTCGGTACCTCTTGACAGATGTAGGGGAAGAACAAGCAAACTGCAAAAGCCTCTCCAAATGAAGCCTCAAATGAACAAGACGCGGTTAATAACAACAGGCACCACTGATTCCAACTGGCATAGTCCCAGGTGCTTGTTCACACTCACTGGCATACAAAGCCCACCCCATCATCCAGCTGGAAAAGGCAGGCATGGCAGGCACGGCAGAGGAAGTGACATCATATAGGAGGTGAGTTAGCACCAGCCTGGGAAATTGGCAGGGTAAGCACCAGGCTGCTGATGGTGACTGTTGGGGTCAATTTTTACTTTGAGAATAAGTACCTTGTGGCGCCCTATTTTTATAACGCACATTACATCCATAGCACAGAAAAGCTAAAAGGAGCTCACGCCACACCATGCCAGAGTCCCTTGGGTGGGTGGTAGCCAGCCTGACATAGCAGCCAGTGGGGGAGCAGCATTACCAAGACTTGGGGGCTGGCGATGTCCAAGTCCTCTGTAGGAAGCGACCCTGTCAGAAACACAAGCACACCACGCTGGAGACGGGAAGACCGGGGGAGGGTACATGGGGCTGGGGAAGCGGGCAGTGGGGAAGGTGAGCCTTCCCGGCAGGGGAGCCCAGGGCAGAAGAGATCCCAGGGACTGGAGCCACAGTGAGTGAACACGCTGAGGGCCGAGCCCCCCTCCCAGGACGGCCTGCTCACCCAGAGCACGGGCAGTCGGCAGAGGGGGCTAAGCGACGAGGAGCGGGGACCAGCTCTGTGGCTGCAGCAAACGCAGAGGCCACGCCGGGCAGGCAACAGCAGGGGTGGAAGAGCTGTCGGGGGTGCCCAGCTGCCCAGCATGCCCAGAGGAGGCCAGGCGCACAGGCTCACCTCCATCAGAATCTGAATCAAGACTCGATTCAGAGACGTCCACAGGGATGCTGGAGGAGCTGGGGTCCAAAATCCTCTCTAGCTCCTTGATCTCCTTTGATATTTTCTCTCTTTCAGTATGTGTGTCCATGACTTCCACCTGTCTCCAACACATGTCACAGAATTTTAGGGTGCAAGAGAACCCCATCCTGTCATGGCCCTCTCTGGAGGGAGGCTGAGGCACAGGCCAGCCCTGGTGCTGCAGCCTGCCAGCCTTCTGTGCCCCAAGAACTTCTTCGCGCTGTGCTTTGCCAGGGGCCCACATCCTTTGAATGAGGCTTCAGGCAGCACAGGCAGAGACCAGAAGAACAGAGGCACAGCCCGCCGGGCTGGCCTCTCCCAGGCCCAGCCAGGAGGAAGGTGGTCACCAAGTGCAGAGGGTAGAGTGCGGGAAAGTGTCTACAAAGACAAGGCTCCTGCGAGATCTAAACTATGGCTCCAGCTGCAGGGATATCCAGCGCTTCACACGTAGCGTGGACACACAGTCACCTGACAGATGACTAGCACCTGAACAGCACCGGACGGGGACTGCTGGGGAAAGGCTCCATCTGTCCCTGCTCCCCCTCCAGCCAGAACATCACCTGGTGGGGCTCTGACACTACATAAACACCTGCTAAGCAGACAGGAGGCTTTTTCTTCAGGAACAGTGGCCAGCAAAGACTAAAGGGGGAAGGAAGCTGGGAATACAAGGCACTGGCAAAGAATATTCCAGAAAAACATGTGCCAGGCCCAGTGGGCCAAAAGGCAAAAAAACCCAGCCTCCCCTGTCCTTGGCATCCCCTCCCCCCTGAGTGGAACCTGTATCTGCAACAACGCGGCGTGGATAACAAGTGCTCTCCGGGTGCACCGGGCCTGCAGCTCCCTCAGACTGGGAGAAGCTTGTCACCCTGCAAACCACTCAGCATGGAGCCAGCGGGTCTGCAGAACCATGGCAAGGTCAAAGCTGCCGTCCAGCTGGGCAGGCAGGGATGGGAGGAGGCGCTCTCTCCTGGTGATCTGGCCTCAGAGGAAAGGGCAGCCTGTGTTGAAGCCAGTGTCACTTCCTCTCCAGCGCCCCACCACACCCCAGGCCACACTCAGGTGAAGCCGAAAGATCACTGTCACAAGTTCAAGTCCTGAGTCCCTGCGGGCCGCCTTCCCCAGCACCAGGGCCGCCCTCTGCCGACCGAACCGTCTCTCCAGCGGGCAGAAGGTCAAAGTCCCAGACCTTCAGGTGCACGGAGTGGCGAGGGACAGCGCTGCAGCCCGGGCTCAGCTTGCTCCCCTCATGGCTGCACCCCATAAACCATCCATGCAAAAAGCTGCTGGCGCCCCCGGGGACGCAGACTGAGGCGGCTCGGCCCAGGGCAGGTCCTGCGTGCGCCGGCCTAGGGACCTCGCAAGTAGGGGTGACAATGCGCGGGGCGCCACTGTCCAGCAGCAGCACTGACGCGGGCCCACCGGGCCTCAGTCTCCCCGCCGCACATCCCTGGCTCCGGCAGCCTGCTCCTGCAGACGGTGTCCCCTCCGCGGGGTCTGTCCCGCCCGGCCCTCACCTGCGGTGTGCCTCCCCAGCAAGGCGACCTCTCAGGTCCAAAGGCTAGCTCCGTCGCCCAGGTGACTGAAGACACGACGCTTCCGGCTGTCGCGGAATTTAAGCACGAACACAGGAAGTTCCGCCTCCTGAGACGCGGGGCACGCCGGGCCAGTAGCTGCGGGCTGCCGGGCCAGGGAGATGCGCTGCTCTGCGCTGCCCTCACGCGGCCAGGATAGGTACTGCCTCGCACTTGGGCCTCTGGTGCTTGTATTGATGGGTGCTGGAGTTGGGTTGAGCAGCCAGGCTGATGCGCCCATTTGGAAAGGGCTGCACGGCTGGCCAAGTGGGGACCCCGCCTCCGGGTCACACCGCCTCCACGGCCACAGGGCATTCATGCCAGGCCACTGATCCAGAAGCGTCCTGAGCATCACCTGGGGAGGCCAAGACTTGCCCACAGGCAGGAGAGCAGGCCCTTGGGTAGCCTTGCAGGCCCCAGGCAGCTACGCAGATGGGCAGGAAATCTGTGGGGTGGGGCCTGTCCCTTTGGGTGAGCCCAGGAGAAGGGCTTCTGGTGGCAGAGCTGGGGCCCCTCGTTCCTCCAGGACCTGTTAGCTCAGCCCCACCCTGGGCCAGGAGCTGCTCATACGGGTCTCAAGGCTGAGGCTGTGATGGGCATCAGGCAAAGGTCACTGTGGAGTGTAAGCTGTACCGTGGCACACTGTAAACAAGTGTTAAGACCAGAGGAATCCAGGCTGAGTCCACCCCTTGCTCTACCTACACCAAGCGGACTGGAAGGCAGGCATGCCATGGTCTCAACATGAGGACCACATCGTGCTGCTGCCCAACGGGTGAAGGGGCCATCTGCTGGCCACCTGGCCTGCACATCCCACTGGCCCAGGGCAGGTATGTGGCTGAGGCATCACCCTGGAGCTCCAACCCTCTTCTGGGTTTCCCAGGGCTGCTGTGCACGCAGAAGAGAACCTCACAACCCCAAAGAGGCATTGTGAAGTACACACTGTATGTATGATGTGGTGGTCCCTGCAGTCTGACCCTGACCCCAAGGCCAAGGACCTAG
Organism: Dinomys branickii; assembly: GCA_004027595.1. Lineage (NCBI taxonomy): Eukaryota > Metazoa > Chordata > Mammalia > Rodentia > Dinomyidae > Dinomys > Dinomys branickii. Next base: position 412,175 of record PVLD010000067.1, read on the forward strand.
GGGATGGCTGAACCGGCACAGGTCACCAGCGATGAGAACAAGCAAGATGTATGCCTGGTGACTGGGCTAAGTCAGAATGAAAACACAGCGCATGAGCTTCAGAGTTTATTTAAACAGGAATGTTATAGGGTTAAACGTATTAAAACAAAACCATGAATAGGAAAACAGCCAACAAAGCACAGGCCCTCCCCAGGCGGAAGGTGAGAACGGCCTGTGCTACCCCGGGAGGCCCTGCACACCGCACTCCCGAACCGTCTGTCACTGTACAAACATCACTTGGAACGTGGGCCACGCCCCAGCCAAGACTGGCTGAGAGCTCAGACGGCTCCCTGACATGGACCGTGTGGCCTCTGTCCCTGGTGTCTGAGTGGAGAGGAGCAGCGGTCACCAGGCGGTGCCTCTGCACTCGGCCCCTGAGAACTGAAGCCACCCTGAAGGCCTCAGCATGAGCTGCTAGCCAGTGGAAAACTGAGCAGAAACAAAAAGGCACAAGTTCCTGTCCCAGCCACTCAGCGTCCTTGGCTCACGAAGCCAAGAAGCGCTGAGGGAAGCGCCTGCAGTTAATTTCCAGGATGATGGAAAATTACACAGTGGCTTAGTGTGTCTTTCAAAAACCACTGCATTTCATGAAAATTCCTCCGAATACATTACTGCATCTATAAAGCAGAATTTCACCAAGGATCATTTATAAACCACTGGGATGACACACAGGTGCCGCTCCTACAGCAGTGGCCAATAACCCTGTGTGGGGTAGTAGAGTCGGGGTCTCACGATAAATACTTCACTGTGGTGGAGAATCACAGTGGGGGCGCAGCTGCATACCCAGGCGGCCAATGATGATCTGGGCGCATGCAGCCAGGAGCTGAAAAAGCCCAGTGTCTCAAGAGTTCTTCTCGTCTTTCACCTCAGAAATTCTGTCTATAGATTTAAGGATTTCAGCAACGAGATTCAATGTCTCGGCTCCGGAAACCAGCTGCCTACAACAGAAGCAGAGATCAGAGGCTGTTACTCCAAGCGCTCCCTGGGAACAGAAGGGAAGCGGGTCCAAGTGGGTGGAACGGCCCTCACTGCTCACAAGAGCATCGTGTGGCCCAGGTAGGCTCAGCCCTTGGGAGACAGGTATAGACGGCAGGGTGACTTTCTGATGGAGCAGAAGCAACACACGCACAGCAGAAGCTACCCAGTGGTGACCTGCCCAGGCAGCCCCGTGGACCCTACTCCTGTGCACCCACGCCTGTGGTCACACCGGCTGAGGTCAGGGGTGCGGAGCCATGCCCAGTGGTGTGCTGAACACATTTTTAACTCTGGTCCTCTTGGCCTTGGGTGTGTGTCTTGGGACGCAGCGCCCTGCGTGGTGAAGGGCACCTGGGATTGTGGTGTTAACGAGGCAGTGGCATCATCCAGGAGCGCTGGAAGCCTTGTATGGCCTCCCTGCACCTGTACAAGCGGAGCGGAGCTGTTCTGCCCCTTTGTCCTCAGCTTCAGTGTCTCATGGGTGAAAGAGCTGGATCCCTTTGTGCAGTGAAGGTCATACTTCCTGGGAAGCAGGATGCTCCTCTAAGGCAGGCTGAGCAGCTGGCTTGCCGCTCGGACAGGGCCAGAGGGACTATGCACAGCCCTGTTCCCTGCAGCTATCTGTCTGGAGCGCAGGCCATGTCACCCCGTCTCACCCATGCCTGGCCCAGGCGTCCGGTCCCCCATGCTCACTTTATCGATGCATGTGCGCTGCTCATGACCACGTGGAGGTTCTGCAGGGCCACATCAGTGTTCTGCTTCACCACTGTCAGGCTGGCACCCTGGCCCGACCGCAGGGCTTCGTTCTCCCTCTTGAAGTTGGAGACCTGTGCCTGGCAGGGACAGGGGTAGCCTGTCAGGGGCAGCGGAGCAAGAAAGCACACCAGACAGGCATGTACTGTCCCTTGCCCCAGCAGGTGTTCCTATGTAGGGGGCTCCCCAGAGCAGATGGAGCCCACACCCTCTTACTCCACAATGCCGCCCCCCCTACCTCTTTACAGGGTCTCCCCAACCTAGATCCTCAACATCTGTGACGTGACCAGAAGGACAGCATGGGGCTGGTCTAATCTCTGCCCCCACAGCTCAGGCCTGAGCACAAAGCCTGTGCTGCCCTGATTTTAGAGAACCTTCACCTGCTGGGCACAGACAAACCCACACACTTCCTCCTGACTTCACACATATGTGACTGCGCAGAAAAGGACCTTTACTCCCCTTACCTGGAGCAAGTTTACCTCCTGTTTCAGCTTCACGACATGATTCTCCGCCTTTACAGCCCGCTTCTGTGCCCAAAACACAAACAGAAACACAAGCTGTGTGGCTGAGGGTGAGTTGGTCAAGACGCAGCCCCGCTCAACCCGGCCTCTCCTCACTGCCTGGGGCCAGGGACCCGCCCACAGAACCTGTGCTCAGCCTCTGCACACTGACAGTCCTGGACACCCAGCTCCCAAGCAGAGTGTGATCACTGCACCCAGGCACCCTGGTCCACTCGAGAGCATCCCGGGTCTCAAGAGTGCCACGGCGGGACCCAGAAAAAGCGGCCCTCTCTGGGTGCGCCCCGCCCCCAGACAGGAGACCGACCCCGCTTACGGTCATCAGCTCCAGGTTCTGCTCCACCTGCTGCACGGCTGACTCCAGGTCGCGGTAGTCGCTCTCCTCCCTGACCATCTTCGCCTCCAGCTTCCGCTCAAGTGTCCTCAGCCTGGCAGAGGGAAACCCGGTGTTGAGTTCACACAGCTGTTGTCAGGAGCACTTTCAACTTAAATTACAAGTATTTCAGTTTCTTGTTGGATAAAAGCCCTCAGAGCCTACAGCCAGATCAGGAAGCCCAGGTACGGAGGCAAGGAGCAATGACCACACCGAGCATCCCCGCTGGGCTTCCTGAGAGAGGCGAAGGGAGCTGCAAGACCCAGCGACTCTGCTGGAGTTTGCCTGATATGCATCTGACGCTTAATAAAGCTCTACACAGAGCCATTGCAGCGGCACACACTTGCAATCCCCACACCCTGGCAGGCTGAAGCAGGAAGATGAGAAGTTTGAGTCCAGCCTAGGCAACTTGAGACCCTGTCTCAAATTTTAAGAATTTTAAAAAGGGCTAGGGATGGAGCTCAGCATGAAGGCCTGGGGTTCAATCCCCACTGCCAGGGGGAAAACGCATCCAGGAAACCTGTTTGACGCAGTGATACCCAGACTCAAGCCTGGGCACTGCTGTCACTTAGACACCAATTTCCCTGGGTGGGAGAGGACGTTTTGAGTCGCTTCTGACTGAAAGCTTACATACATTTCTGTTTGAGTTTCAGAGAAGCTCTGAACCTCATTGAGCTTTCTTCTTAGCTTAGAATTTTCATCTTTCAGCTGTAGAGAAAGAAAATCCCTATTAGAAACCCAGCACAGCTCCTTCAAAAGCGTAAATGCTTCTGAGACGGGTGTGGCCACTCCTGGGTTTTGTTTGCCGAGGCACTAGGGGTGTGTGGTACCAGAGCCGTGCCATGCCTGGGCCTGGCTACTAGGCAGAAACACCTGGTTACCAGTCTCCCCTCAGCACCAGTGCGAGAGAGGATCAGGCGCCACAGCCTCTGATGCGACTCGCAGCCTTTTAAGGCAAGTACGACTTTGCAAACACTTCACGGGGATACTTAGCAAGATGTTCCTGAGCTCGTAGCCCTCATCAACCAAACCTGAGCACATCACCACACTACTCTGGGTAGGCCTCGCTTCATAACTTGTTTATCCCTTTTAGGACAGGGTCTCCCTATGTAGTCCAGGCTGGCCTTGAACTCACTATGTAGCCCAGGCTGGCCTCAAACCCACGGAGATCCTCCTGCCTCAGCCTCCCAAGTGCTAGGATTACAGGTGTGCGCCACCACACCCGGCGCAGTCCTGATTCTTTCTGGTTGGCGATACTCACTGCGCACTCAAAGCCAACCAAGGGGACAGCTCTCCATGGGGAAACTGCTACAGCGGTTACCCAAGCATCCCCCGGAGGCAGGACAGCCCCAGCTTTGCCCAGCCACTGCTCAGCCCCTGGTGCACAGCAGGCCCTGTGCACGCTCACTCACTGCCTCGTAGCTCATCTGCAGCGTCCGCAGCTGCCTATCTCCCAGGCACTCTCTGTGTCCAGTGATGCCTGCACCTGGGCTCCCGGGCGGCGACCCTGGGGAGACGCGTGAGTCTATGTCGCTCGTTGGCCATGGAGGCAGAGACTCGGGCCCCGCCAGCGCTGACGGGGTGGAGAAGAAGGAGAGGTAGGTGCTGCAGGGGGATGTGTTGCTGGGGGCCTGGGAGGAGCAGGTCTGCTCCACAGCCGACGGCAGGTAAGTCCCGTTCCACCCACCCCCCTCGTCATCATCTTCGCCCAGGAGGCCCCCCGCCCCTGTCAGGTCTTCAAAGAACGGCTGCGGATAGTCCAAGCCGAAGCTCACAGCTGCTGGGCTGCTCGGGGAGCCAGGGTCCAGTCCTCGGGGGCGCCTCGAGGACTCCTGAAATAGCCGAGGTGAGCCCTGAAGCCAGAAGCCAGCACCTGCCCTTCTCTCTGCTCAGCCTGCAACCTAAAGAGAGGCCCATCCTAGCCAGACATGGGGTTCAGGCTAAATTCCCAGCTCCTCTGGGGCCAAGGCAGGAGGATAGCAAGTTCAAGGCCAGCCTGGGCAAGTTAGTGAGCCCTGTCCCAAAGGTTACAGAGGGCCGCTGGGGAGGCTCAGTGAAGAGCTTGCCTAGCATGTGCACAGCCCTGGGTTCAACCCCTGGCCCCTCAAGGGAGAAAGAAAGAAGCCCATCTTGTCTACCCCAGAGGCCAAGCAGCTGTCTACCCATGGGCTTCTCCATCACAGTAATAGCAGCACTGCTTATCCCGCATGTGCCCTCCCACTGCACCAAGGTCAGCCTCCATGGCCTCAGATCTACCTTCGGGTAAATTCTGTTGTTGCTTGTCTCATCTTTTGACAGGCTGAGGTTCTTGGTTTTTAGAAACTCTTTAAAGGAGAACGGGTTTGCCTCTTCAAGGTCTTCAGGTTTATCGTCTGAAATAACAAGCATTGTGAAGATCACCCAGGGGAGCCTCCCTTCCCTTTTCTTTCCAGAGCACAACTGAGCTCCTGGGGAAGGTTGGCCTCATGATGCCACCCGACTCCGGTGCCACCAGGAAGTGGGCCAGCTGCCCCGGAAGAGGGCAAAAGACAGATCTACTTCTGCACAGTTACTTCTCCTATAATTCCTCACCCGCTGGCACCCCCAGGAAACCCTGTAATCCTTCTTCTGGTGCTGGGGATGGAACCCTAGGCAAGTGCTGTCTGAGCCACACCCCCACATCACCCTGGCATCTTTATGATGTGGCACTACAAAGCCAGCTCAGGTACAGAGGGTGGGGTGACCTGCACGTGAGGTTTTGAGCTCCTTGGGGGCTGCAGAGCCCAGGAACCGTGTGCCTCAATCCATCCCATCTTCTCACCCTGTTCACATTCCCTGCTCTCTGCACCAGAGTGCCGCCTCCCCCTTCCTGGACCCTCTCCCTGGTGCCAGCCCGCCCAGAGGGGCTCCTACCATCCTGCCGGCTATCTCCCCAGCTTTCTCAGCGGGACTATCTCCCTCCTGTCCCCAGGTGTGAGGTTCTCCTTCCCTGTCACCTCCAGGGGCAAGATGGAGCCCTTGGCATTCTACCTGCACCTGGTCTTTTGGGGTCCCGGCACACCCCTCAGATCCTGTCAGATCGCCAGCCCTATGGCTGGACGTGTGCCTGGCACTGTGTGGTGTGTGAAAAGAAAGGGAATGGCCAGATGCACACCTGTAATCCCAGCACCCAGGAGGCTGAGGCAGGAGGACTGCTGCAAGTTCGAGACCAGCCTGGGCTACAAAGTGAGCTCAAGGCCAGCCTGCACTGAAAAGTGAGACCCTGCCTCAAAAACACCAAACAGAGAAAAAAAGAAAATGAATGGACCTCCACACCACACTACCTCCAAATCGAGTCTTGTGGGCTCCTGACGGACCTTGCTTAGTACATTTCCCTTTTCCATAGCCAAGGTCTGCAAAGAGACAGGGTCAGCCTGCCACATCACCCTGCTGTGCGGCTACAGGGCCTTTGGGGGTGTGGCCTCTGCGGCGGCCCCCACGGTCCACGGAACTGTTGAAAAGCGGGAGCTCTGGCCCGCGTGGGCCCCCCTGGCCTCTGGGAGAGTGAGGGGGCTCTGCGCCCAGCTGGGGATGGGCACAGCACTCTAGTCCTGCAACACCCTGAGGCGCCACACCCGCACCCCTGTACACGGCTGCCTTGGGGTGCCACGACGAGCCCGCGCCCGGAGCAGCTGCCTCCGACCCCCGCCCTCTGCCCCGCCGGGAAGGAGAGGCACCTCCGTGCGCCCCTGGCACCGACCTTCCTGCCCGGGGTCCCCGGCCCGCCCGCCAGGTAGGCGGGGGGCGCTCGGCTGGCTCGGGGCTCCCTGACGGGTGCGCGCCCCGACTCTCACCTGTGTCTCCCACGGAAGCCAGCACCGGGCTGGGCACATAGCACATAAACGTCGGCCGAAAGCCGAGGAAAGGGGGGCGCCCACAGTCTAGCTGGGGCAGGCAAGACCGGCGCTCACAGAACGCAGGAGCTGTAAGCGACAACGACAGCGGCTTCACCCCCGCCCGGCCCCGGCCGCCCCCCGACCCCGGCCCCGCTCACCGTCCGTCACCACGAGGCTCCGCACCCGGGACAGCGGGGGCGCCCCCGGGCGGCGTCCGTAGCCCGACATCGCCGCCGCCGGCCTCCTAGCCCGGCCCCATGGCCCCGCCGCCACCGCCGCCCATCCAAGCTCCCCCAGCCGCCTCCGCCCCGCGCAGCGGAAGTGCGCGAGAGGGGGCGGGGCGCGCAGGGGAAGCGGAAGTGACGGCAGAAGGGAAGTCGATGCGATGGCGGTGGGAGTTCTCGTGGCCGCACGGCTGCTTCGCGGCTCCCGGGCTTGGGGCCGGCGGTGGAGGTGAGCCGGCCGTCCTTTGGACGCGGTGGTTCTGGAGATCGCGGGCACAGCTCCGCCTCGAGATCGCTTCCTGCCCCTCACGGCCGGGCCACCTCGTCCTTAGGGAAACGTTTGTAGACCGCTCACCGCGCCGTCCGGGTGCCGCGGGGGGCGGTGCGAGGGTGTCGGGTGCGGAGGATCGCTAACCGGGGGGTTGGCAGTCGGGAGTCGCTTTGACGCAGCGGTCTGGCGTTTGTGCTACGAAATCGACAAGGGCCGAGGCAGTGACATCTAAGCCAGGAGATGGGGCTTAGGACCAGGGCTCCAGCGGTGATGAGCCGACCTTTCCGGGAATTGTGACCGGAACCGCCCTGGAAGGGGAGGCAGAGGTCAGACGGTACTGGGCCGTTCAGAGCAGCTAAAGGCGAGCTGTGGAAGGGCAGGGCTGCCCAGGGCTTCAGTACAAACTGCTCTCAGAGTGACTTGCTACACGCTTGTTTCCACACTTGGCAGTTAGGACCAAAGAACGGAACCGTCTTGCTCTGGGTCCGGGCTGACCCTGGGTCGTGGTCGCTGCCGGTATTGTCCGTCATGGCATGTAGCAGTGCATTGTTGACTTAATTCCGACAGAAGATGCATACCCACCAGCACCGAAGTGTGCTCATCTCCCCTGTGATTTTTTGCTTTTGAGTTTTTGGTATTAAGCATCGAACTTACGGTCCTGGGCCCTCATCTCCCCTATTGTAAGGGGCGGGTTTCTCTGTTGCAGGTTTGGACTCCATGCACACAGGCAGTTTAGTAACGGAGGCGCCTACACCAGCATCCCTCTCTCTGCTCCTTTACCTGGAGTACCCAAGCCTGTTTTTGCTACAGTGGATGGACCGGAAAAGTTTGAAACTAAAGTTACCACACTGGATAACGGGCTCCGCGTGGCATCTCAGAATAAGTTTGGGCAGTTTTGTACCGTGGGAAGTAAGTACTGTTGGTGTATTGCAGGTGGCCTCTTGGGTTTTCACATGATGTGCTTCAGCTGGCTGTTTTAAGTAGCAAGTCTTCTGTGGACTGTGCTTTGAGTGGAAGCATATTAAAAATCTGAAAGTCCCTGGGTGTCCTGGCGCATGCCTGTAACCCTAGCTACTTAGGGTGAGGCAGGATGACTGTAAATTCAAGGCCAGTCCTGGCAACTTTGTAAGACCTTGTCTCAAAAAAGGGGATGTAAGCATAGGGATGTAGCTCGGTGGCAAATTGTCTCTGGGTTCAATACTGTGAAAAAAAGAAAAGAAGAATCAGAAAACTTGAAAAATGGCCATTTTTGGTAGTAACATTTAGGGTACGATGTCTTCCCCCCATTTTTCTGCCTTCTGTATACAATCTTAGAAGTTTTCCTCATAAATCACTGTAGGCCTCCACAAATGTTGGTGGTATAGTAACAAGTGAGTTCACAAACAATTCAGTTTTCAAATAAAGGCATTCAATCAAATATTGCCTCCATTCGCAAACTGCACTTCAGGTGACAAACACCACTATGGCTGTCTTCCTCACACAAACATGAGGCCACCTTCCCCAAAGTCAAAAACAGATTCAGCTTGTGAACCAAGGTGTCACTGTGTACACGTGGAACTGTTAGCACAATCAAGATAGTGAACACAGCCTCGCCCTCACCTCATTACTTATGGCTGTTAAAGTCACAATTTTGAAAGGTTTCTCTGGATTAAACTTCCTATTTTGAGTATCTCATTTAACCTGTTTTCTTTTATTACCAGTTCTTATTAATTCAGGATCAAGATATGAAGCGAAACATGTTAGCGGAATTGCTCACTTTTTGGAGAAATTGGCGTTTTCGGTCAGTGTCTAATGTGTGATTTTTGAAGACTATCCTTAGGGAGGGGTGTTTTGGGGTTTTTTTTAAAGGTCCCCCACATGGTTGGTTTGATAAATGACTCAAATTGACGAGTTAACTTTAATAAAGTCTTTTTGAATAAAATGTAACTTATATTTCTGTTTTGAAAAAAGGAAATTTTCTTAAAGGTGATGTTTCTAAGGCTGTTTCATAGTGCTTATTTAAGCTTTTTGTGTTTATTTTTGTCAGTCTACTGCCCGATTTGACAGTAAAGATGAGATTTTGCTCACCTTGGAGAAGCATGGGGGCATCTGTGACTGCCAGACCTCCAGGTACCCCAGCTGTCACACTTCCTGTCCGTGTGGAACTGTCCCCGTCCCTGGGTCAGCAGAGGGCGGGTCTGGGGCAGGACCACAGCTGGTGGCAGTGACACTGGGAAACGGTCTTGGGAAGGACAGTGCCTCGTCTTGCAGCCAGGCTGGATGCTGGCTTCAGGGCAGGCCCTGGTCCCAAGATGCTCACAGAGTGGGCGTAGGCCACGCACATGGCATGGCACAAGAGCAGGGGCAATAGAGGGAGCCTGGCCCGTAGCAGGGAGCTTGGTCTGCAGTGGCGAAGGGAGGTGGGATGCGGGGACTGTTCTGGGCAGCTCTGCCAGGTATTCCAGACCCAGACATGCGAGGCCCCGCGTGCGGCTGGAACCGGCTCCACCCTTAGCTCAGGCTGTTGCTCCTGCCTCCCCCACTTCCTGTGCTTGTGGCTGTGGAAGGTGACAGACAGCTAGACCCTGGGACCTGAAAGCCAGAGCAGGCCAGCCAGCCTCTTGCCCTGAGCCCCCTGCATGTTTCCACATCACTCAGTCAGGTTGCTTATCCACAGCACAAGCTAGACAGTGGCCCCTGGGAGACAGCCTGAGCTCACCGGGGCCCAGGCAGGTTGGCGGTGGTGACTTAGCAGTGTCTTTCACGAGAGCTCCTTCTGTGGGAACTCACACTACTGAGAAGGGAGGGACAGTGAACCTGCTAGTTGCAGGCCACAGTGGTGTTAAGCACGCTGTACACAGCACAGCCAAGGCGTCCTGCCAAGTGTAGGTCCAGCATCAGTGGCTTGTTTCTTCCAGAGACACCACCATGTATGCTGTGTCTGCTGACAGCAGAGGCTTGGACACCGTCGTGGGCTTGCTGGCTGACGTGGTCCTACAGCCCTGCCTGACAGGTGTGGATGGCACTGGGTCCCGGGGTTGTGCGGGGTGGCGGTGGTGGTGGTAAGGAGCAGCGCTGCTGTCGGGGCCATGGGCTCACCCTGCAGTGATGTGTATGTAGTGTTCCCTAGGATAGTGCAGGGATTGGAAAGTACTCCGCAGGCTTGGGGCTCTGGTAAAGCCAGCACTGTGCGTGCATGCCGTCCTGAGCTCTGTGCCTTCCTGCAGACATCAGGGGAGCTCCATGCTCTGTTGCATCTGTGTGGCCTTGGAGCCTTTCAGTGAGGTTTTATTTCCGCAGTGCCCCCCACACTGTCCTTAAGCACCGAGGCTGCCTGCTGCTGGGAGTTTCTGCCTCATGGTCTTTTTTTGTCCTTCTTGGGCTTGTAAACGACAGGGCTTGCGTCCCTACCTGGAGAGGGTGTTCCCTACCTGGAGGGTGTGCAGGAGGGGCTGCTGGTTGTCTTGGCATCTGATATGTGTGTGTCACAGCTGCCTGGCCCCAGGGCTGCAGTTCTGTTAGGATTTTGTGGTCCTGGCCTCGGAGCTGGTGGGGCGGCCACACTGGTCTGTGGCCATTGCCTATCCGGTCTTGTGTCCGTACAGCTGCACCTGGGACAGACAGGTTGCCTCAGTGCCTTTTGTAGGCGAGCCAGCCAGGGCTCCCACTCAGACCTCGCAGCGAGCGGCACAGGCTGAGGCCTGAGTCCCTACTTCTGTTCCCCACTTGCTGGCATTGCAAGGGCAGAGGTGGCCACAGCCCCAGCAACTTCGGGCTGAGCCAGCTCAACCTCTCAGGATGGGTGCTACAGGTGGCATGCTCGCTGCTTTGGGCTGAACCCTGTCTCTGGGTTCCCTGCAGATGAGGAGCTAGAAATGACGCGGATGGCTGTCCAGTTCGAGCTGGAGGACCTGAACATGCGGCCCGACCCAGAGCCACTCCTTACTGAGATGATCCACGAGGTAAACAGGAGCTCATAATGCTGTAGCGCCGGGCATGGAACCCAGGCCATGCGTGTGTCGGGTAGGCAGCTGTTCTGCCCTGGGAAGGGCTTTCAGGTTGGAATTGCTTCCAGTGCTCTTTGTGTTTTCCACTTCTTGGAGAGCACGCTGTTTACCATTTTCACGTGTAGAATGGCCCATTGTTTTACTTAGTGGATTTTCATTCTAGAGAAATAGGTTTTGCTACTTATTTCCGTGGGCCAGACGGAGATGCTGAGGTCAAACCACAGTTAAAGTGTTGTTGGGTGTCAGGTTTGTCCAGAGACTCAGCTGGTAGCAGATGACCCTTCATGGAAACCCTCATGTGTTCTCGTGCTTGTGTCCTTCCCTCAGGCTGCTTACAGGGGGAACACCGTGGGCCTGCACCGATTCTGTCCCCCAGAAAATATCACAAGGATTGACCGAGAAGTGCTGCGCTCCTACCTGCAGAGCTACTACACGCCCGAGCGCATGGTGCTGGCCGGCGTGGGTGTGGAGCACGAGCGCCTGCTGGAATCCGCCTCCCGGCACCTCCTGGGGGTGCAGCCAGCTTGGGGGAGCTCGGGGGCCACAACTGTGGACAGATCAGTGGCGCAGTACACTGGTGGGATTGTCAAGGTAACAGCACTGCGCTGCATATGGCGGGTGCCTCTGCTGCCCTATGTATGTGTATGCTGTCCCTCTGTACACTGTAGCTCAGACCCTGTGCCTACATCCTACTGGAAGTGCGGTGTTGGCCAGGGCCAGCTTGGCCTTGGCACGGTGGAGCCTGCCTCTGCCTTGGCAGGGTTTTATTACACAGGCTCAGGACCTGTGCAAAACGCTCCCTTGCTCTTGCTGCAGCTGGAGAGGGACATGTCCAACGTCAGCTTGGGCCCGACCCCGATCCCTGAGCTCACGCACATCATGGTGGGCCTCGAGAGCTGTTCCTTCCTGGTGAGTCTGGGCGCAGCAGGCGGCACCCAGTGTGAGGGCAGCACCCAGTGTAAGGGCTGACCCAGCTAAGCTGGAGCCTGCTCCTGGCAGGAGGATGACTTCATCCCCTTTGCGGTGCTGAACATGATGATGGGAGGTGGCGGCTCCTTCTCGGCCGGTGGCCCTGGCAAGGGCATGTTCTCCAGGCTGTACCTCAACGTGCTCAACAGGTTGGCAGTGTCCCTGGGTGGCTGCAGGGTGTGGACCTCAAGGCTGTGGTGCCCTTTTCCCGTGTCTGTGGCCTGACCCTGTTGGTCACCTCTGTCCCTTTGCAGGCACCATTGGATGTACAATGCCACCTCCTACCACCACAGCTACGAGGACACCGGCCTCCTGTGTATTCATGCTAGTGCCGACCCCAGACAGGTACAGGCATGTGGCAGGAGTTGGAGGCAGCCAAGGGTGACGATGTTGCTCACACCTCATTTCCTTTATAGGTTCGAGAAATGGTGGAAATCATCACAAAGGAATTTATCCTGATGGGTGGAACTGTGGATATGGTAAGGTAGCCCAGAACCCCTTCTGCACCTGCCTGCCTCATCAGCAGGGAGGGCCTAGTAGAAGGCAGCTGGCAGTGTCCTGGGGTAGTGTGTCCTTCCTTTTTAGCCACCCTTTTCAGGACAGTGTAGAGTGGACACTGTGTGGCCTTCCTGGCCTTGGTGTGGCTCTGTTTTGTGCTTGAGCCTAAGCTCAGCGGTAGACCACTTGCCTGGCCTGTGTGAGGCCTTGAGATCAATCCCTGTACCACCAAAGTCTCCACAGCGTATCTCGCAGTGTTTGTCTTTCAAGGTACAGTGGCTCCAGACCTGTGGGCTCATCCTTCCCGGGGCCTCTGACCTCACTTGTGCCCAGCTGCTGGGGCTTGGTGCAGCATCTTGCAGGCCGCTCCCTGGGAGCCCTGGGGACTGTGGAACAGTTGCCTCGGTCCTGTGAATTGGGCCTGACGAACCAGAACCACTTAATCTCTATCGGCAAAGAGAAGCTGGGAGTGGGGAGTAGGTCTGTCCCTGTCCCTATGTAGCCCTGGCCAGGAAATGGGGTCCACATTGCAACCTGTGTGCCCAGGACAAAGCCGCCCCACCCACGCATCATGCTGCAGGTCCCATCAGCCCCTCGCTGGCTGGCACAGGCTGCAGGTGACCTGATGGATGGGTGCCTGTGGCCTGCAGGTAGAGCTGGAGCGGGCCAAGACGCAGCTGATGTCCATGCTCATGATGAACCTGGAGTCCAGGCCCGTGATCTTTGAGGATGTGGGGAGGCAGGTGCTGGCCACTCACTCACGCAAGCTGCCGCACGAACTCTGTGCACTAATCAGTGAGTATGGCCTGTGTCAGGCGCCCTGGCAGCTACTCACCACCCCATCTGTGCCAGTGGGCACCTCAGGATGTCACCAGCCCTTGCACCCAGGGGGCACCTCCCACAGGGTCCTCAGGGATGGCAGAGTCCCTAGTGCAGGTGGCATAATGGCCTCTGCGCCTCATAGCCCCATGCAGGACATGTGTGTGCTGGGCTCTTGGGGCAGTCTGGGCACAGACCCTGGCATCCCTGTGCACCGACACCTGGAGCCCTGCAGGATCGGCATGTGCCTTGCCTCTTGAGGGTGCAGCTGTGGTGCCCTGCGTCCTTTTGCCCCCATCCTGCAACTGGCCTGCCTGGCAGGCACTGTCTCCCCACATCTCCCAGCAGCCCCCGGCTCTCTGTCCTCTCTCATCCCTGCAGTTCCTTGTCCCTCTCCCAATGGTCAGGCTGCCACAGAGCTGGCCCTGCGACGTGGGCATCTTCTGAGCTGTCAGGCACTGTGGTCCCTCCTACCTGCACTTCCCCGCTGGGTGAGACATGGCTTTGATGTGCCTTCCTCTGCGCTAGGGGACGTGAAGCCAGAGGACATCAAGCAGGTAGCTACGAAGATGCTTCAAGGGAAGCCAGCCGTGGCAGCCCTGGGTGACCTGAGCGGCCTGCCCAGCTATGAGCACATCCAGGCTGCGCTGTCAAGCCGGGATGGGCGCCTGCCCAGGACGTACCGGCTCTTCCGGTAGGACCCCCTGGAGGACCCAACCGTGGACAGCAGTGTGCTCGTGTGCTACGGTGCGGACTGGTGTGAGGGTACCTGGCTCTGAGCAGTGCGGGGGTGCTCAGGCTACGAGCAGAGTGGGCTTGACTGCTGCGGGCTGCGCCTCTTGTCCCTCAGGAAGGGGCTTGCCGGGAGGGTGAATGTGCCTTTCCTCCTGGCTGGAAAGTGGTGCCCACCCCAGTTGGGGCACTCACCTTCCTGGACTTCTGCCAAGGGCCGTGCCAGAGCCCTGGGCTGCAGGGTCAGCCCTCTGTGACCTAGAGGCCACACGGGGCACACTGGACAAGTAGGAGTGGCGCGCATTACCATCTCTGCCAATAAAACGGTGGCCACCTCCTCCCACGCTGTCTTCCTTCGCCTAGCTACAGGAGGAGTTGAAGCCACTGTCAGCCAGTCATGGCCTGCATGCCTGTAAGCCCAGCAGTTCGCAGGGTTCATGCCATCACTCTAGGAAACAGGAGGATTGCAAGTTCGAGTCCAGCCTGGGCAACTTAGACTCTGTCTCATCATTTAAGCATTAAAGACAGGGAATGGAGGGAAGCTTGCTCAGGCCACAGTACCACAAACAAAAGCCGATGGCCCAGACAGCAGCATCGCAGGTCTGTCTGGTTTGGCCTGTCTTGGAGCATTTGTCCCCCAGTGGCAAGACGCACTGACCCTGTGTTGGCGTGTGCAGGAGCTAGGGCTCCCCAGGTGCTGGCAAGCTGGAGCAGCGAAGCTCCCGCCATTGCAGTGTCTCAGGCACAGGCTGAGGGTGACTGCCACCTAGAGCCGTGTTTCTCAAGCCTAGACTTGGAGAGACCACCAGAGCCCCGTGCAGGGTCAGGCTGGGAACTCGCCCTGACTGCCTAGGAGGCTCTTTGGGGCTGCGTTCCCAAGGGCAGCTGAATGACTGGCTGTCATGCAGATTAGGAGAGCAGGCTCCAGGCTCTGTGTTGATGGCCGGGAAGCCCGGCTTCTTCTCAGTGCAGACAGAGGGACTGGGCATCTTAGGACTGTAAGCATGTTCATCTGGGGCGTACCGCTCGCACACCTGGAAACTGCATCTCCTGGCTTCATCCCATGGAAGTGTCTGCCTGTGCCTGTGGCTGCAGCGGTCCCCAGGCCGGAGCCTTAGGAAGGCAGTGGTCACCGCAGCCCACAGCAGGGCCCTGCCAGAGGACTTGCTGTGCCAGCATCTGGAGAATGGCCCGTGGCCCAGAGCTCAGGATATGCCACCTACGAGGGAGACTGAGGAGCAGGTCAGTGGGAACAGCTCCATAGACTCGGAGGAGGCACAGGCCACGTCCACTGCTGAGAAGTCAGAACGTGGGGCCTGGCATTCCAGAGGCTGAGGCGGCCCAGTCTCCTGTCCTCCTTGGGTTCTGCCGCTTGGCCGGGAGCCCAGGGTGCCTCCCCAGTGCTCCCCTCAGGCCACAGCTCCCCTGGCATTGCTTCCTGCTGCTCAGCCTCGCTGCCGCCAGGTGGCCAGGTAGCGGTCTGTAGCAGGACCAGTAAACAAGGGTCTTACCATGCACTCAGGCTGGCCTTGAACTTGTCCTGCTGCCCAAGAGCTATGTGTTTAGAAGCCACCCTGGTGTCTGGTCCAGTTCCTCCCTTTTTGGCAGTGCTGGGGCATTGAACCCAAATGCTTTGCCACTGAAGCGCAGCCCAGCCCCCACTTTGCCACTGTATTGAGATGGGCCAGCTTCATTTGGTTTGAGGTTTAGCTTTCCAAGTACATGACCTCATTAGCCCAGGCCAAAACAGGACCCTTCTCCAAGGTCACAGTAAAGTCTTTCCATGGGCCTGGTCAGAAAAAGCCTAGAAAGAACCCATGCAACCTGCACATTCTGAGAGTCTTCCTGGTGTTCTCAGTTCACTTGCAGCATGCACTTGGTAACAGCTCAGACCTGGCTTAGCTTCTGGGGATCTATGGGCCGCTGTGCTTGGGTTGGGTGCTCTGTGGTGGCCCGGTGACTGGCTGGCACTGCTCACTCTACAGTGGACAGCTGTTTGGGGAGTCGCTGCCAATAAAAGTCCCACTGGATTCCTTAGTGTGCAGCCTCCAGCATGGCTCTTAGTCTGAGGGGGCCCCTGGCTGTGTACAGGACGTGTGGCTGAGACCCTAGGCAGCTGTCAACAGCTGGGACCAAAGCAACCCCAGGGTCTCTACTACTACACAGTGAAGTACCATCAGAACCACCACACAGACTTCCCAGCACTCAGTGTGGGGCCAGAAGAGTTTAAGACTCAATATGTGCATTTATTTAAAAATATAAATATGGAAAAATAAATAATTTAACAGGCTGGAGTGGGTGTCCCTAGGTTTCTCTACATTCAAGTCTATATCCTCCAGAGGTGGGGTGAGGTCCAAGCCCTCTAAGGTAAGGACCTGAATGAGGGGCTGCTGGCCTGTGTTCCGGCTAGGGACACTTCTGACACCATGCTGCTGAGGTTCAATGACCCCGAGTCTGATCGCCCAGTGAGACTTGGCCTGGGGCAAAGCAGGGAGGTGGTCCTGCCCTGGTGAGGGAGCTGGTGGAGGGTGACTGTGCCACCCAGGAAGGGTCTGGTTTTGACCTCTGATGCTGCCTCGTCCTTAGCAGGTTCTGAGGCCTGGAGGGCCCTGGCTGTGCCTTCCACAGACATAGGCCCAGGGCTTAGGGGTGAGCACAGGAAGCTAAGCAGAACCTGCAGCCCTCACTAGCAGAAGGCAGGGATCTTGCTACCTTTTAGGGCAGAACAGCTTGTGTGTCAGCCCTGTGTGGGGCTGGGGCACTGATGCCTTGAGAGTTAAGCCCCGTCCCGTGTGGGGTCATGGGGATACCCGTAGGGCTGGGGTGCTATGTTCCACTGCTGTCCTGGGGTTTCCTGGTGAGAATAGGGCAGGCCTGTTAACCATGCATTGGGACCCTAACAGGGGTGCCAGAAGGCAGACCCCACCTCTTCCAGTGACTCTTGGCTGGGTGTCCTGAGTTACAGGTGGTGACAGGTCCTCTCTCAGGACTCAAGACACAGTGCAGATGGCGCTGGAGCTCTGATTCTTCAGTGCTTGCTGTCTCTGGATTTCTTTTGAAATACGTCTTTTAATCCCTATCAGGTACAGCTCTCGGTCAAACTTGCCAGCAGCCAATGGAATGCTGCAGAGACATGATGAGAGGGTGACAGGGTGCCTAGTGTCCCTTGGCCATGGGATGGTGACCCCGAGGGTTACACATGGGGACAGAGCCCTGCCTTCCCCCTCTGCCAGCTTCACTGCGCCCCTGGGCCCCATCTTCAGGAGAGGCTGCAGCTGAGGAGGTCCAGGAGCCGGCCTCGGCCACCACCGGGCTTGGGGCAGGAAGAAGCCAAGGGTTTGGATGGGAGGGTTCACATCAACTACAGAAGCTGCCAGCACCCCGCCCCCTCTGCTGTAACGTGACAAGACCACCATGTGCATGCCCCCTCTGTCACTAGCCCAGAGCTGGGCTCCACTGCCCGAGCAAGCCCTGCCAGGCCCGAGGGAGAGGACTGGGGACTCACTTGTCTCGCCCGGGCCGCACCCGCACCCGGAAGAGGCCGTACACGGGGCGGTGGTCGGAGGTCTTGATCCCGGGGCAGGAGGAGTATGTCACTGGGTGGATATCCCCCTTGTGGCGGCTTCGGTACAGAACCCGGTCCTTCAGGAGATGGATTTTTTTTTTTTTTTTTTTTTTTTTTGTGGTACTGGGGATCGAACTCAGGACCCTGCACTTGCTAGGCAAGTGCTTATTCCACTGAGCTATATCCCCAGGCCCCCTTCAGGAGATGGAGCAGGAGCAACTTTGCTGCTGTGCAGCTCGAGTGTGTGCACCTGGGCTTTAGCACCCAGGGATCCCCTGCCAGCCATCGCCCTAGCACTGGGGTTGCCTCTACATCCCCTGCACACCATGGATGCGGGCCTTGGGACAGCCAAGTCAGGCTAGTGCCTCCCGCTCGTCTGCTCCCAGTGCTGACTGGGACAGTGGAGCTAGGTGCAGCCCAGCTGTGGCTGGGGCAAGTGCCCCCGCCCTTGAGGTGCTTCTGAGGAAACCTCACAGAGGAGGCCACTCAGCAAGAGCAGTCCCTTGCAGGCCGGCTAGAGCATTAAGTGCTGGGATGTGGGCCTGTGCACACATTAGCATTGGGCACAGTTCCTGGTGCCCTGGCTGGCAGCACCGCACATGGGTCTTCTCCTGGAGGGGCACGCCTACCGTGTACGAGGGCGTCCTCTGCTTGGAGGTGCTGTCGTAGGTGTCCTTCCCGAGGTCAAACTTATAGGAAGGCAGAAAGACGATGTCTGGCTCCTGGAAGCCCCTGAAGACCGACCCTGTAAAGGGCACAGTGCTCAGCCTGCGCGCACCACCCCTGCCCCACCCGCGCCCCTGGCGTGCCCCCTCACCGCTCTTCATCTCCCGCATGAGCTGGTCCTGCTGCAGCAGCGCCCGCACAGCTGCCTCCCGCTCCTGCCTCAGCGCAGCCTCCACCGCCACACGCCCACCACCAAGGCGGAAGTTGAAATCTCCAAACCAGAACACCTCATCAAAGCGGGTGGTGACGTCCGCTGGGCACAGAGGACAGCATGTTGGCACTGGCCTCCCCACTCCTGCTGTGGCCTCAACAGTGAGCTGGCAGCCTGAGTCCAGTGACAGGGACTTTCTTTTGGGGGTGAGTACTAGGAATTGAACTCAGGACCTTGCACTTCGCAGGCAGGTGCTGTGCCAGTGAGCTATCTCCCCAGCCCTCAGAGACAGGGACTTCTTAGTATGGTGTCCTCCCCCACATCATGTCCAGGCAGTGTCTCCCAGCAGAGGACCCTGACCCAGGCTAGTGACCAGGACAAAGGCCCACCAAGCTACCACCTTCACAGGCCATGGACCAACCACCTCTCGGCCCTGCCTCACCTGCACTGGAGCGGTAAGGGTTGGTGTCCGGCACGTTCCTGGGCAGTGCAAGGGTTTGAATGGTCCTGCTATAGTCCAACAGCCGCTCTGCCACCTTCCCATCTCCAGCTATGGGGACAGAGTCAGGCTGAGGGACATGGGTTCTGGCACTCAAGTCCCCACCCAGCCGACCACCTGCCCGGTCACCAGCACAGGGCTCCCAGGCAGCAGCCTCCGGGGACAGCAGGGGCTATGGCAGAGCCCGTGGCCCGAGAGCAGGGGCCCCAGACAAAGGGGCCGGCAACTCACAGGTAAAGTGGGAGGTGATGAAGAGGAAGGAGGTGCCGAAGAAGGTAAAGCTGGCACCCAGGGCGCCCTTGGTCTTGATCTGGGACACGATGCGCGTGGTCACCGTGGCGCACTCCACCTCTGCGGGGGGCCAGGCGGGGTCAGTACTACAGCGCCCCCACCGGGTTCCTGGGTCCATCGGGAGCAGTGGCACCAGGGCTGTGGACCTACCTGAGCAGAACCAGATGAGGTCCCTGCGGATGAACAGGGACAGGTACAGCACACCATGGGCTGCTGAGGACAGCAGCACGTAGCGCGGGCCCAGCGTCTCCTGTAGCCGAGTTTCCCACTCCCGCCTGTGGAGGAGGACATGGGGCTGTGGTGCGAGCCTTCCCAGCTCAGGAGTCACCAGGAACCCTAGGACTTGACCTTGCCTCACAGGGGGTATGTCAGATGTAAGAGGCGTACTGGGGCCACAGGTCAGAACTCCAGGGCAGCAGCAGGCCTGGTCTTCATGCTACCGGCAGACGCCAGTCTTGAGCCCCCCGAAACCCGCCAGAGTGCTTTGGCTACACCCTGCTGAGACCCTCTGCCCGCCTGGAATCTCAGCCCCAGAGAGCCATGGTGACAGGGTCCCTGAGTGCTGTTCCCCAGGCCACCCATGCAATTGCGCCTGCATGCCTCACATGCCACAGGGTGCTGCCAAGTCTCACCAGCCAGCAATGCCCTTCAGGGCACGCCGCATGGCCTCACGGGAAACCAGCACTGCAGGAATGCCTGTCATCCAAGCCCTCTTGGAGGCTGAGGCAGGAGGATTGCAAGTTTGAGCCAGCCTGGGCCACTTAGTAAGTCCCTGCTTCAAAATGAAAAAGCTAGAAGAGGGCTTGGGATGAAGCACAGGGCAAAGGCCTTGGGCTCAGTCCCCAGTGTGGGGGGTTGGGCAGCACTGCTCTTGCCACCCTTACACTCTCCTGATCTACCACTTGTTTACCTTGTTTTAAATTCTCAGGCCAGCCCTACCTGTCAGAGCAGCCCTCCTGCACACCAATGACATATAGGTCCTGGGTGTAGTCTGCCTCAGCGGGCAGCAGCAGCTCATCCAGGCTGGGTGGCAGCTCCTGTGGGGAAAGCCATGCAGTTGGCCAGGGCCTGGGCTCCTGGCAGGCTAGGGAGGAGCTGGGGTCCCCCTCTGCTATCCCAGCTGGTTACATAGCACTGCCTCTGAATAAAGGGAAACCGAGGCTGTGCCCAGAGGCGAGGTCCACAGACCCCAGGGATGGGACACACCCACCCCACGTCCAGGCAGCCATCCCACCCACACTGGCCCCCATAAGTCTGACCACTCCCCCAGCATATCCCACTGTGTCCAACCTTGGCCCCTCATGGAGTCTTGAGGGTGAGAGGGACCACCGGGCAGCTTCGCTCCCAGGAAGTGCCCTCTGCGGCCCACGCCAGGGCTGCAGTGGGCTGGTTTAGGCACCGTGCCTTGCCCACCTCTCACCTTCTGGCCCTGCATGTTCCAGGTGGCCACGAAGAGCGCCATGCTGCGGTCAGGGAAGTACTGGGCCAGTTCCTCTGCACCCAGCAGGGCCCCACTGGCCAGCAGGCTGCCCTCCAGGTAGCTCCTGTAGGGAGAGCTTTGTGAGGTGAGGCCAGGGTGGAGCCCCAAGTCTGGAAGCAGCAGCAGATGGCGCTGAGCTCTGCAGAACGGGGCTTCCAAGTCGGGTGCCATGCCAGGGCCTGCCTGCTGTGTGGACCCAACAAGGATTCACACTCCTGGGAAGGCGACCCGAGGGCAGCACAGTGGCTGTTCTACAGGTGACATCTGGGAGGCCACAGGGACCTGAAGTGCATTGTGTGCCATGAGCAGGGCTGGAGTAGCTGTCTCCCCTCCCCCCATCTTCCCACAGGCAGAGCCTGGGGATCAGTCTGGAGCACAAGGAGAAGGCTGTGTGTGAAGGTTCCTGTCTCCAGGTCATGCCTGTCACCCCAGCTCCTTGGTAGGCTAAGGCAGGAGGATTGCAAGTTTGAGCCCACCCTGGGCAACTTAGGGAGACACTGTTAAAGATGAAATAAAAAGGGCTGGGGACATGGCACAGCGGCAGAAGCTTGCCTAGCATGTAATGGGCTTTAGGTTCAATTTCCAGTAGGGAAAACAAAACCATGGCCAAAACTATCAGATGTCCATAACCAACAGTGCACGTCAATGAGCCTGCCCAGGACACATACATGCAAACCCCCTGTATGGAGACACAGCTCTGGGCCAGCTGCCTGTCACACCCCTGGCTCTGTCACCAACCAGCAGGTCCCGCCACACCCACATGGAATGACACCCTGTTCACATCCTGCAAGGTATGGGGTGCTTGGCCCTCTCCAGCCATCTACATGGGACTCAGATCACTGCAGGATGTGGCAGTGGCTGCAGGCCCTCCTCCTGGGTTCCACTAGCCCTGTCCCTACCGCCGGCCCCTCCCTCAGTGTCCTCAGGTCCAGCAGACCCAGCACCTGGGGGCATAGATGCACCTGCTCACTGGTCTTGCCAGGTGTCCACCTGCTGAACCCTCCATCCAGTTAACTGAGTACCTGCAGGGCCTGCAGCCACCCCGCTTCCTGGACATGGCCCCGAGCCTACCCCTCTCTCCAGACCTGGGCCAGGGCCAGGGCCAGGGATAAGTGATCCCCATGAGGACCCAGGCAATGTCCACTCCGAATCTGCTCTGCACTCATGCCTCTAATTCTCTGACAGCTGGGCATGGTGGTGCACGCCTGTAATCCCAGCACTTGAGGGGAGGCAAAGGCAGGAGGGTTGCCATGAATTTGAGGCCAACCTGGGCTACATAGTAAGACTCTATCTGAAAAACAAAGATTCTGTGATGGCTCCTATCAGCCCCCGATATGTTAGCTACTTGCTGCGAGACCTGATGTTCTGTCCCATAGAAGTCCAACCCCTGCACAGCTTTCATAGGTGTGCATGTTCTGAGGACATGCGATCAGATTCCCTCCCATTCCAGGGAGGACCTGAGGGGTACCTGGTCAGCCTGTGCAGCCCCAAGAGCCACAAGCAGCGAGCTCCTCAGAGCATCGCCTCTTCCCACATGGACACAGCCACCCCGACTCCTTGTGGACACGACTTAATCTCTCTCAGTCTCTCTCACTTTTCCCACCCTTTTGTCCACTCGGGTCCTGCATGGGGAGGACAAGCCACAGTGGAGACCGGGCTGCGGGTGACAGAGGGCAGCTGGGGACACCAGGTGCAGTGGCTGCTCCTGGAGCTGGGCTAACCGAGCAGCTCCTGCCTAGCACAAGTCACCCAGCCACTGGCCCTATGCTGTCACCCCTTCCCTGCCGGGTCTCCTCGCTTTACATCTACCCTGTGTACCATGTCGCCGCCCTCTCCAGTTCTGAAGAAGAGAGTCGGTCACCATCAGTTTATGGATACTCTCATGTTGTTCAAAGCCCCAATTCATGCTTTTAATCCCCACTTGCTAAGAAAACCTTACACCTTTCTCCTGAAAACAGATCCTGACTCGCAAACTTGGTATGGTGGTGCACATCTGTAATCAGATTCCAAGTTGAAGCCAACTTGGGCGACTTAGGGGACCATATCTCAAAACAAAAATTAAAAAGAGGGCTGAGGGAAAGAGAGAGACAGAGAGGGAGGGGGAGGGCGAGGGAAGGAAGAGGAGGGAAGGGAGGGAGAGAGAACAGAAGGAACAAACAAAAACTGGCACGTCTGTGGTGCAGGTGCTACAAGGAGCAGGCTCAACCCTTGGGGGTGGCACCAAGGGCCCCTGCAGGCTGCCCCAGGTGCAGGAGGTGAGGCGACCTGTGAGACCACAGGGTCTGAGGGCCTCAGGACACGGTGACCTCAGGCCCTTAAACTGCTCTGTGCAAACAAACTGGTTAGATCTCTGGGTCACGTGAGAGTTAGCATGGCTCCAGGATGGCACATAAGTGAGCACCGCAGCTGGAAGGGAGGGGAAAGGAAGGGTCCCCTAGACCCTCAGAGAGAGCGCGGCCAGCCCTGCCTGTAGAGCCGGGAGAGCCCTAATCGGCTGTGT